>JAHWFO010096174.1:112076-126897 GCA_023313115.1 Rhysida immarginata | reverse complement strand
TCGCCGATTCTTCTATTTACTTGCTTCCCATTTGCTCAATACATCACAGAGTTAACAAAAATGCTACCTCTGTCGTCATTCCACTCTTTCTCAATAGTCTGCTGACTCTCCATTATCTCCAGTTACTGATCATTTTTAAAGATTTTCAGGAAATTGTTAAGTACTAAGAACTCTCTTTTCTAAGAAAAGCCTGGATAACAGGAATTCTATGAATTGTTACAAATTGAAACTTATCTATATTCCATAAACTTTGGTTTGCATTGTTGATCATGAGACATATATTATTGATCCTTGCATAGCGTTGGTCATTGCGTGATGACGCCATTGTTTATACATTTTGTTGCACAAAATCTTTTCTTTGCACTGTTCGTCATGAGATTTATATTGATGGTCCGTGTAGAGTGTTTGTGAATTGCGTGTTGATATCATTGTTGATAAATACTTTTGTCCAAACTTTGCCTAGCATTGTTGGTCATGAGATTTTCTCATTAATATGCCTTGCCATAACCATGTATATGGACTTATTATCAATAATGATAACTTTTTCGAAATCTGAGGTAGATAGTTACTTTCCTTATGCATTTCAAGAATGCAAAATTTTATCAAGATTGGAATAAAACTGTAGATTAGTATAAAAAACACATATCCTTCTTTATATATATAGAAGACTAGAAGAGGTACCCGGCGTTGCCCGGGATAATTACACTTGGAGGTAAACAGGACAATTTTAAAAAAATTAAATTAAATTTTGCAATATCTTATAAATAAACGCATGAAAATGCTTAGAATTAATACAGTAAAAATTCTAATTGAAAATTCGAAAAAAAATCTTTTCAAAGGCTCACAATGGTTGGACCTCTCTAAGGATGCCACTGCTAGTCTAGATAATTTCTTACTCACGTAATCTTACCTGAGATGTATACTTAGTGTTATTGCAATTTCCACTCATCTCTCGATGTGTTGAAGCAAAACTTGGCCATTCATCACTTTGTGCAGTCTAGCGGTCGCCGATTCTTCTATTTACTTGCTTCCCATTTGCTCAATACATCACGGAGTTAAAAAAATGCTTCCTCTGTCATCTTTCCACTCTTTCTCAATAGTCTGCTGACTTTCCATTATCTCCAGTTACTGATCATTTTTAAAGATTTTCAGGATATTGTTAAGTACTGAGAACTCTCTTTTCTAAGAAAAGCCTGGATAACAGGAATTCTATGAATTGTTACAAATTGGAACTTATCCATATTACAACATCATTTTATGTTCATTGTTGTAATTCTTGAAAAGATTGCTTTAACATCAGATCATCATTCTGTGCTCATTGTTATTGGTGAATTGCGCGTTGATACCATTGTTGATGCGAACACAATGGGCCTATTGTTGCACAAACTTTGCCTTGCATTGTTGGTCATAAGATATATATTGTTGGTTCATGCAGTGTGTTTGTGAATTGCGTGCTGATACCATTGTTGATACCTATTGTTGTACCAACTTTGCCTTGCATTGTTGGTCATGCGATATTTCTAATTAATATGCCTTGCTATAACCATGAATATCGATTTTTTATCGATAATTATTATTTTTCCGAAATCTGAGGTAGACAGTGACCTTCCTCATGCTTTGAAGGTCATGTATGCAAAATTTCATCAAGATCGGAATAAAACTGTAGATTTGTATAAAAAACAGACCCACAGACAGACCCACAGACAGACCCACAAACATCCTTCTTTATATCTATAGATAGACTAGCAGAGGTACCCGGCATTGCCCGGGATAATTACACTTTAGGTTAGAAAAACAATCTCAGAAGATTAAATTGTAACTCCCAATTAATTAAATAATTACTCAATCAATACAAACCTCTCTGTGTATTGGACTATGGGAGAGAGCAATGGGACTATCAACTCTATGAAAAATACGAAAAAGAGGTAGTCTAGCTGACATACAGGGAAATTATCTGAACTCTTCTTCACTTGCCTCACCACAGCGGAGCATCTCCACATATTTTAGACTCAAGTTTTTCTTGCCCTTGACTTAGAAACTCTTTACTTTCTTGCTCTATTTAAATTTTGAAATATTTTAAAAACAACACAAGAAAACGCTTAGAATTAATACAGTAAATTCTAATGAAAATTAGAAAAAAAAATTTCAAAGGCTCACAATGGATGGACCTTTCCAAGAATGCCACTGCTAGTCTAAATAATTTCTTACTCACATATTATTATTTTAGATATACAATCATTTTCGTAGATTTCCCTTTCTTTTTTCGATGTCTTGAATCAAAATTTGGCCCTTCATCTCTTTCTGTAGTCTTGTGATCACTTATTCTTCTATTGACATGCTTACAATTTGATCAATACAGTACGGAGCTATAGGAATGCTTCCTTTGACGTCTTTCTACTCTGTCTCAATAGTCTGCTAACTCTCCGTCATCTCCAGTTTCTGATCACTTTTAAAGATTTTCAAGAAATTGTTAAGTACCAAGAACTCGCTTTTCTGGGAAAAGTTTGAATAAAAGGTATTCTATGCATTGTTACAAATTGAAATATATCTATATTGTAAACACTTTAGAATCAATAAATAATATGATTCTTTTAAGCGATTATTAAATAGCACAACGCAGATAAATCGTACGCTTTTTTGGTTTGATGATTTGAGTTGATGTAATTTTTAGGTTATGCACTGCTCAAAGGTGCCAAACACACAAACACACGTACACACTGTAGTGTTCTTGAAATTAAGTGATACCTCGTCTAAAGAATTAACCCCTTTCCTTTCTAAGTTAGGACCGCATCAGAACCACTAGAAAAGAAAGTCCCCTTTTAAGAATTAATTAAGGGTAGGATAAATTTAATTTTATTTGCGTAGAATTCAGAAAAGAACTTTTACTGGGAAAAGTATTTTTTAATTAATAGTTAACAATCCCTAAATTCCCTGGGAGAAAATAAAGCTGAAATAAAACCCTACTAAAATTTAAACGCTGCATTAAATATTTAAAAATAATGAGAAAGACAACTAACAAGTTCCAAACAAATATTTCTTTTATTAAATAAACGTGTAAATATTTTTTTATTAAATGAAAGAGTAAGGTCAAGAAATGTGACAACCCCACACTCTAAGTTGCGTACATGGGCAGAAAACTTGGAAGATCAACTGGAGTGTGGTGCGATCAAAGGTTCGGGACCAGTAAAACAGTAAACACAAGGACTTAGATTTGAGAGTTAAACTCACTTCCAGCTTTTTTCTTTTTAGTCACAAACATGATGAACATCAAAGTATACTAACCAATCAGTATTAAAATACATCCATGTGGTCCCTGGAGACATAAACGGAATAAGTATAATATCTTAAACCATCAATAATTAGTAACCAATAGGATTACATAATCCATGTTTGGACAAACCAGGAATGAGACAATATGCCTTAATACTGCAGTAGTAACTAACTTATACAAAAACAAAGTAAGGAAGGGGGAAGCATTGCCCCAGTTAGCGATGAAAGGTTTCCGGGTCCTGTGTTTGCTTCCCCGAATCAAGTATTCCGAACGTTTATGGTGCAGGCTCGCGCAACGTACCTCTTTTTAATTGACAACAAGAGGAGAGGCATTGAAACGCCTCATGGTGGGAATAAACAATGAAACCTGACGTCCACTGGCGAACTGCCAAAGCATCACATCATTTACACTCGCGACACGTGGCCTTAATTCTCATGGTACGTTAGCTAGTGCTCTCGTTTTGCGCTCCTCCTAATGCTACTGTTCACAGACTATCTCCTCAATCCGGTACGATTTTGCAAACATATGTCAAGAATTAAATATACTTATCTAGCTTTACAGAAACTAACAGATTAAAGTTAACATAGTACAAAATTCTGCGGAGCAATAACAAATCTTGGTCGGACAAGTTAATCTTTACTTTCTTTTTAAACATTTCACAAAAGTCAACACGTTGATGCGTAGGATGATTGTTAGTTCACGTGAACCCTGGTGGGAGGCTCCGAGGTCACAGCTAATTTATTTTTTCTCTTACACCGTTAAACTCAAACTATTGCCTCTTACGCCGTTACAGAAATTAGGAAAGACAGGACTCACCCGAGATCTTGACACTCATACGTTCTCCATTCTCACTTGGCTTGGCTGCACAATCCCTTGCAGTTGTTTTCTCCTTTCTCTGGAATCAGCTCGTTCACCTTTTTGAATATCCCGGTGCTGTTGCGTCTCCAACTCGCATCTCTTACGGCCGTTCTATCGCTCTCGCAACTATACGAAATAACTCATTTTAACATAATTAGTTTAGCAAAACTGCTTAGAATCATTAATTGAATAGGTAGTTGACAACAAATACTCCAGCTCGAACTTCTGCCATCGCATTCGTATTAATACTTTCCATTTTCTCTTTCATTCCATATGCACGTCTACACTGAACAGATACCGATGCTGGAATTCTAAAAAAAATAAACGATAAAACAACCTCAAACACACGCATCAAGAAAATTCATATACAAACACTCATTCTGCGAAAATCACTTAACAATGTTCATTGTACACAGTAACGCTCATCTCAAAACACGCTAACAATATCCGACGTTAACAATACACATACACATTTCTCACAACAATACTTGGATTCACAAAACTAAGTTCACATTACTTAATTAAATACGGCAGCTCCCAAATAACATAATACAACGAACAGATGCTATTTTGACTGTGCTAGTCCCCTTATACTACACGATCATAACCTACAAAATCTAAATTTCCAAAACTCAGGTAAGTAAATTTACTTTCCATTCAATCCCCCTCCCTCCAGACACACGTGACTACCAGGTCACCTGTACGCAACAGCCAATAAGAAAATTTTGACCAAACAGTTGAATAATAACAAGTTCACCGAGCCAAGCGGGTAATTGGATTTGCGAAAGCCATTGGATAATGAAACGAACAAATTGGGTCGACGAAACGGTGAAGGACGAACAATAAATTGTGTTCATGTAATCATCTCAGTTTTATCGCAGCCATCATTCAGGTGAATCCAAGTGATACTGTTCATGACGCAGTCTGAAACTCAATAGATCCTAAAACGTCGTGGGCAAAGCTAGCTGATCGGGTAGCAGGGCATTACATATATAGATTTGGAAATAAAAAAAATCTAATTTGAATAGAAATGAAAGATGATGAAAAGTTGAAAACAAAAATATATAATTAAAAAAATTAAATAAAAGCAAGAAAAAGATTAACTAAGCCAGAATACTAGGGACCTTGGGAGAGATAAAGCGGGAAAAAGGGAGAACACAACGACACAGTTAAAGGTAAATAGACAATAGGCTACACAAGTAGCGGTAGACAGGCAAAGAACAAGTCGGTGTTAAGTTGCAAGGCTTGATACGGCGGATAAGCTCGATGCACGAGCTTACACCAAGCGGTGACGGAAACGAATACTCAGACAGAAAGGAGGTCCTGAAAAAAAATATTAACGAAAAAAATAGTGGTAAATAAAAAAATAATGGTAATTCTAATGAAAAAAATATTAAATTCCCATAGTAATACAGAAAAATAATAAAGAAAGAGGAATTCAAATTCAGTGTCCAAAAGGGTTAAGTTTAACGTTGGAATTCATGACAAGTAACTGCCAACGTCTCATCAATAGGCTTGGTGAATTAAAATCGAATTTCAAGATGTAAGAATTTTATTCCTCATGAAAGTCAGCTTCTAACTATAGCGTGGACGTCCGTAAACCTACATGTAGATTTGGGTAGTTCAAATCTAGTTTTGTCGAAAAGAAACTGAAGAAATATGTAATATGAAAGAAGTGGACATTGGTTTATCTACCAACCGTTAATAGAATCGCATAATGAAGATACACCAACGGAAATGTTGACAGATAACGACAACTGACGATAGCGAGTTTCCATGCAATAGATCGTTCACTAATGGCCATATCACTAACAGATTTCTTAACTGAAGTCTCTCTTCAGCAATAATGAGCTTATTTTGTTGCAGTCAAGTGTCCCTCGTCTCAACAATATCACTTATTATTGCTGAAGGAACAATTCAATTGAGAAAGTTGTTAGTGATATGCCCATAAGGCCTTAATTCCATTTCCTTAGAGTGGGGAAAAGAACTGAAAAAACGGTTGACCAACCTGTTACGTGCAGATCCAGAGCAAACAAAACGAAGTTCACTAACGACGTTTCGGTCTTGGAATGAGAAGAAAACCCAGCTCAATAACCGAAACCATGGAGCATCAATACCACTGAAGACAAACCTAAGCTGGAAGCCCGTCAAATTGGGTAGGACAAACGGAAATTCTCATCACGGAGAAACATTTTAAACTGTCCCATTGGGAGGGATATGCACACTCGGAGGTAAATCCAATAGTTTAATCTACTCTATCATCTAAATGGTAAATCCCATTACAAGTTCTTTTGGCTGTGTATCAATCTACATCGGGAAATTGCGGTTATGGATAAAAGTGATTTGCCCGGTTCTATCTATAGCACTGGCTTGTTGTGCTGTTGTCCTATCCGAAGCTGACAACCGATTCCTTCCTACTTTGATTTTTTTCAAAAACGATTTTTACAAAAAAAATCCTAAAAAGATAAGAGCCACGTAGTCTTACGCTCCAAGAAAATTAATATGCGGGCCAGGCTCTAAAAGAATAACCTCCCATAACAAAGGGGATTTAACTTCACAATTGCTTACAAGTCAAGAAATTTCGTAACTTCAATTTAAACAATCTGTTTAGATAAAATCGGCAATAATCATTGTAGTTTTAAGAAAAAATTGAATAAATATATATACAAAAGTAAATGCCAAATATTTTAACCCGGCGTCACTCGCGCGAGCGGTGTTTACACCGCACTTTTTGATTTTTTTGATATAGCTCATCATACAGAGGCGCTAGCTTGTGATGACTTCCATGTATTCCAAGTACAACTTATTGGTAACATATAGCACCGGTATTGATATCATTTATTTTATCGAAAGTGAAGATTAAAGCTGTGTTTTCTACACTTGGTCTCACTTTGCGGTGCAAACACCGCTGCGCGAGCAGTCATGTAAGTAAATCTTTGACATAAACATGATTTCTTAAAAATCACTTAAAAAACACTTATTTTCTTCTAATTTCTATATGTGGTCATACATTGCACTATCTTGAGTTATCAAATAAAATTGCACTGAGTTCTTTTTTTATCAAATAAAATCACTTTTAAAACGTGCGGTGTATACACCGCAGCGCGGGTAGTGCTGTTATAAAATTTGGCGCGAGTGACGCATTCTCCGCGATGATGAATTAGTGATGATTATTTATGATGATGAATGAAAAATTTGGGCATAAAGGATTTTATAAAAGTATAATAAATAATATTTTATGTTATGTTATCTCACTAAGTTCTTTTTTTATCAAATAAAATTACTGTTAAAAAGTGCGGTGTAAACACCGCAGCGCGGGTAGTGGTAATATAAAATTTGGCGCGAGTGACGCCGGGTTAAAGCAAAATTTATAAAATAACAATATTATAAATTCAACCTTTCCTTGTTGCAAAATTTCCTTTTACCTTTCAAATAACAAAACGACGAAAGGTAAAAGCGTAAAAACTAACTCTTAAGCTCTTGGTTTATTGTTCCTTTTTTTTATATATGTCTTCGCAGAAAAAAAATATTTTAAAGTGATAGGAAAAAATATAAACTTCGCTCGAAAAGCTTAAACAGTAAAAAAAAAATACACGAATGGCCTTCTAAGTCGTAAAAACATTTATTTCACAAGGCTCTTAGTTAAAAAAAAAATAGAATTCGGATATGTATAGTCGACTACCGTGCCTCATAATTCGGTTGCACAAGCGGATGAATAATCCAAAATAGTCTTAAGGCAACCTGGCCAGGCCAAATTTTGCGGAAAGTAAGTATACTTTTCCTTGAAGCAAGAGAACTAGAGGAGAAGGGAGGCCGACTCCATTTAAACCAGGAAAAGTGATTTCCTAAACAACGCGACAAGAACGCGTCAAGTGAACTCTTAAATATTATTCTTAGGAGATGGAACACAGTAACCTCCCGTGAAGTAAGAAGTACGTGAAGTTTTCTACGACGATAGCAAGCGCTTCACTTAGTAGACGACCAGACGGTCGAATTTAAAGGCATAAGAACATAGGAATGTCGATTCGTACCTTCCTGAAGCCCAACCCCAAACGATGGAGCAAGAACCGTCAGCGTCAAAGATACCAAATCATGAAAGAAAAGGAGCTACATACATAAGTATGAACGACTTGATGTCATTCGAAAAAAACCCTCATGAAAGACTACTGTAAGCAGTTTTAAAAAACGGTACGCTACAACACATATACGCTTTTCCCAATCGTCTGAATGCTTGTTAGGGAGCTGATGGAAGACACGTGTATCTCCTTTGCCTCATCGAGAGAGACTGCTCTATCTATATCGTCAATTATATCCATTTCCTGTTCATTGCTAATAATTCTTGGAAACGAATGTTCTGTCATTGCAACATCATTTTATGTTTATTGTTATAATTCTTTGAAATGAACTTTCTATCATTGCTAAACTTTGTGCTCATTGTTATTGGTGAATTGCGCATTGAGACCATTTTATATGCGAACACGACAGGCGTATCATTACACAAACTTTGAAGCCTTCCTGAAATGCGATTAAACCTATCTTCGGATGATGATGTAACAATGTCTGACGTTTTCGCGCTCAGGCCTTATCTTTAGGAGGCGTTGGATAAGTGCGGACCAACAATGTACTTCATGTCCTACAATGCAGAGTAAAATTTCTGCAACAATAGGCCATAAAAAATTACTTTGGCTATGGTCATGAATGAAGAAATACAGAATGGGAAACTCCATTGTTTAAAGCTTGATTTTTTTTTCACTGGCGCTGTTTGTCCATTTGCGTAGGCATTATTTATTGTCTAGCAGACGACTTTACTTTTTCTTATTGGCCTCGATGGCACAGTGGTTGCGTGATCTCCTCTGATCAACACCTACTAGGCAGAAGGCCTGATAACGGAAACGTCATACATTGTTACATCATCATTAGTCAAACAGATTTAGGGCTTATTATTGCTAGAAATAGGATTAACATTAGTCGACTAATGATTATGTAACAGTGTATGACGTTTCCGTTATCAGGCTTTCTGTCTAGGTGGTGTTGCTCTGATGCCCGTAAATGTGGCTTCGATCCTGGCCGAGGACGACGAGAATTTTTTCAGGGGTAAAATACTATTATATAAAAGAAAGAGCGAAAATGTGTACACTCATTCATTCATTCATTCATTCATTACGAAATCTTCAGAACTATGAGGCCTACTGTACAAACTTGAAATTTGGCAGGTATATTTCTCTGGACTTCTAAGTGAGGGTAACAGACGGATAACATCTAAGCAACATTTACCTCTTTCATTTTTTCTCTCTGGGGCACTATTTTTGAGATAAAAATGTTGAAATCCTATCTGCAGGAAACAGTTATTTTGAATCTGTGGAGACACCTAAAGATATTGGTATACGAGATACCAGTGGGATCCGATGAAGAGCTTTTATCCAGAATCGCCATAGCTGCGAACCAGATTCGTCAGGAAAATTTGAACTTTTTACGTCAGTCCATGCGGCAACGTAAGAGAGGGAGTGACTTAGAACACTTATTATTGATGAAAATAGGAAAGAAAATTCCACAGCCTGGGTTTGAACTAAGAAACTTCTGCTCACCCTGCAGACGTGCCAGCCAATTGCACCACTGTGGACATGGAAGTTTTAATGCTATCTACATTTCCTTAGGGCTGGTTGGAGCAGTACCCAATTCTTAGGCTGGGACAATCTTTTTTACTGCGTATAATTGGTCCTGGTGCGAACCCAGGCTGGGGAATTTTCTTTCCTATTTTCATCAATAATTTCAACATCTGAGGTTTGGTGTGGAAAAAAAAATAAAATTAATTAAAATCCTCATATGATCTTTCATTTATTATTCTAGAACACTTATTATAAAACATTTGCATGTTTCATAAAAAACAAGTCACATTATTGTACTGTACACAATGTGTTTTTGGTTCTTTTTATTACATGATTGAACATGATTTTGATGTGGTACAGAATTACGGGTTGAGTGCTTATTATGTCTATGCGCCATCCAACATTCTTTATCTGAAAAACAATACCCAGAGAAAAAAATGCAAGAAGGAAATGTTGCTTAGATTTGATCCCTCTAACACCCACCTTGTTAGTACACAACCCTGTATACATAAATTTGAAAAAACCATATTTTTCTCCGAGCGATGCCGGGTACTTCAGCTAGTGTTAATCTATAACTCTGTTATCCTTTTTTAATGTATTTCAATCGCTCCTTTACCTTCTATATCTATTGTTCTTCTATCTGCAACACGTATCTCACTTTTGCTATTATCCAATGTAATGATTTTATTTTTATGTGGGCACATGTGCTCTGTTGCTCCGCTGTCAATGTACCATATCTCAATGGTATGGTTTAATTTCTTTACCCAATGCTAACGCTCGGTGTGAAACCGTCATTTTTGCATCTTCTGTACGAATTTCTCTTCTTTCACATTCGATTTCGTCCGTCTTTCGGTTCTTAAAGAGTAAACTATTATGGTTATTTCTTTGCTGGTTAAACCAACAGTCTTTTGCATAATGTCCAATTTTACCACAACAGTTGCTTTTAATTGGTGTCCGATATTTGTCATTTATTGGAAATTCGTTTTTTCTTTCATTCACTTCTTTTTATCAGGCGTGGTGGCGCGCAATATCTTTCAATCGTTGATTTTAGAGCACACCTATCATCTTGTTCTTCTGCCCGGATTATCTTACATTTTTCCTCTAAAAGCATTTTCTTCTTAACTTCTTTTACGTATATTCATCTTCGTTTTGCTCAAGATTAAATATCATGGTTTCATAACTTTCAGATAGGCTTATTAATATTATCATGGATATTTCTCTATCTTCAAAACCATATCCACATCTCCTTAATTTTCGATGTATTTCTAAAACTTTAGCTATGCACGTTTTCGTACTTTCATCATCCTTTTTCTTTAAAGTATATAGTTCTGTCATCTTTTGCATACTATGTAAAATTCCATATCTTGAGATTATATCCTTTAAATTCCATGCTTCTTTTGCTCTTACGCATTCTTCAATTTCATTGATGTATTCAGGAATGCTAATGATTTTTCGTTTGTTTTTCTTTAGTTTTCGTGCATCATAGCTTCATACCTTGGGTCGACTGCTTCCCACATTTCTTCTTGTATTACGATCGCTTTTGCTCTTACACTCCAAGCATGATAATTTTCACCATTGAGACTCGTGAAGTTCAGTTATTACTCCATGGCTAGTTTTTCTTCCCCTATTTTTAAATATTCTTACTTTTAATCATTTCTTACTTCTATGAGAGCAGTGGAAGCGTGCTGGGCCCATAACCTGTGAGAGTTTTTGATTTGAGGGGTTTAAACCATTGAACAAAGTTACAGCCACACCCAATTGCTTTTGCATTTAAGACTCTATCTTCATTGTTTCTACTAACTAAGAATACGTCACAATAAACACAAAGCCAAAAGGGGCGGGAAGTGGTATCTTATGGTAAGTATGAGAAGCGCAAGTATTGATATATTATAATTTTTTAACACAAACAGAATAAACTTTAACCATTATAAACATCAACATTATTAAAATATCATATAAAAGAGGTTTCAAAATTCTAAAACTGCAAGCTTGATTACGTCATCCCGTCTTATCATAATAGAACTGCTGGGCTTTTATTGAATAATAACCACTAACTTTGTCAAAAATCGTAGAAAAGCGCGTTTTTATCCTCAAAAATTACTGAACGAACTAACCTTAATAAAAACGTATCAATTCGCTCCAAGTAACTTACTTTTTTAACAATAATTCTAAGGGAATTCTTAATATAGCCTAACAATAAGATGATCTGAACACGTCTCTTTCCAACAGAGTAGGAAAGGACTACAGCACTGAACAAACTGAATGTCTTCGTTCATTCCAAGCACAGCAACAACTACTCTAGAAAATTGTAATCGTCTAGATAATGCCAAAAAGTATTTCCAAATTTCGTACAAGTGACATTATCAGTTTGCAGGTTGTTTGAAAATCATAATTGTTTAAAAAATCCTGAGAATTATCTTATGCCTGGATGTCAATTATTGCCAGGTGACACCTCTGATGGAATTCATGGCTGCTCCTGAAATTTGGACGTCTAGGGAAGATGAAGACGGAGAGTGAAATAAACACTTATCACCAGAACTTTTCTGAATTGTTTAAACAAGAGCCTCTGTTAGACTTTGTCAATTATGTGACAAGTTCATACAACGTGGGTAGACTAAACTCCAAAAATGTTGTAAAAACTCTAAGAAAACTAAAGTAATATGTTAAAAAGACAAATACAATTATAGTTATGAAGTTTAAATTCGCATAGAATAGCTGACCTTCCTAGATTTATTATCATTAATCTTGAATTTCAAGATCTAATTATAAAATAAGAATAAAGAACAGGTTTGATATTAGCAATATGGTTGCACTTTATTAAGTGCTCAACGCGTATCGATAAACATCTCCTCTTCAGGATCAAAGATCGACTACAGATTGGCAATGCGACAATCAACAATCGAACAGTGAATGTACATTTCTTTGGGTGGGACGAAAATAGTGCTCTCACGAAGCTCACCCTACCAGAATAAATTCCACATTAAATAAACTGAAATAGGCAAGAAACCTGACTAACCCAAGAGGTCTTCCAGATTATAAAAAAATAATAAGATTGAAGATTGTCTAAAGATTGGTAGAGAGGGCACGGGTGGTATCATCTTGCAATAATCCGGGAA
The DNA here is from genome assembly GCA_023313115.1 of Rhysida immarginata. Lineage (NCBI taxonomy): Eukaryota > Metazoa > Arthropoda > Chilopoda > Scolopendromorpha > Scolopendridae > Rhysida > Rhysida immarginata. The sequence goes on along the minus strand of JAHWFO010096174.1, from coordinate 114,046 downwards.
ATAAACGTTGCTAATATCTCCGAAGTTGACATCAAGAATATGCCACATTTTCTATAATTTGTATGCCACTTCATTTCCATCAGGTTGTTTATTTTTCCATCCACCGGGACATTGTCATGGCTCTTGATGGTCGGCACCCTGTTCATCAGGAGAACTTTGACACACATGAGGAAGTTGAATTATGTTCAGATCCAATTGAATGTAATGATTTTTTATGGTCCTTCTTCTATGCTGGGCAATAGTCCTAAGTGTACCTTTTTGGAACGACTAGAGTTCACTCCAGCTGCTTTTTCAAATCATCGTTATACAATGTCGTAACTTATTATCGCTGCTGAGGGCACTGTTTCGACCCAAGAGAGCAATGAGGCCGTACTTAGCCTTTTTTGCTTTCTTCAGAAAGTAATCCACGTTACAGTTCCCTGAGAGTCTTGAGTCGATTATAATACTAAGGTATCTGTAATTGTCGACCCATTCGAGTTCTTTTTTGAATAATATAAGAGAATCCGGGGGGCCCTTAAGCTTTTTGTAGAAACACCCAGCTTTGCATTTTCCGACGATAAGGTTCAACTTCCAGCAATTAAACCAGTCTTTAAATTTCTTCAAAGCGTTCTGCAGACGAGTGATAACGTGAGATGGCTGGTGCAATCAAGCCATTATGGCAGTTTCATCAGCATAGAAATATAAAATCAATTTTCTCGTTTTGGGAAATCATATACAAAATAATTAAATAAAACGGATCCATGGACAGAACATTGTGGGACACCGGCCTTTACCTTGCGGGGACTGGAGAAGTTGTCGCCAACTTTAGCTTGATAGAAGCTTTCACTAAGAAAGGATTTTACTATCAAAATCAAATCAGGAGGAAACTCGTCTCTAAACATCTTGAAGGTTAGCCCTTCATGCCATACCTGATCGAAAGTTTTACTGACATCAAGATAGAGCACGCTAAAGTACCTTGAAAGGTCCAGTGGGGTGCTCAGTTCTTCAACAAGCCTCCATATCTGCATCTAACACGAATGGGCGTCACGAAAGCCGAACTGCTTTTTCCGAACTAGATCACTGGTGAGGCAGTGGTTTTGAACCTGGTGAAAATAGTTTTCTCCGGGAGTAGACTGACAGGTCAGTAGCTTGCAGAAGTTGCAGTATATTGCCCCTGCTTGGGGATACTTAACACACTAGATTGCTTCTAAGGAGTCGGGAAATCAGAAAACTTCCAGCAATGGCTTATGATATTCGAGATGTTGTTAAAAATTCTTTGGGGCGTTCCTGGAGCCTTCCTGAGTTTAAGATTCCTGATGATGGCAGCTATCACGCCAGTCTCGATGTTAATCTATCTATATCTATCTATATATATAAAGAAGGATGTTTGTGGGTCTGTGGGTCTGTCTGTGGGTCTGTACGTTTTTTATACAAATCTACAGTTTTATTCCGATCTTGATAAAATTTCGCATACATGACCTTTAAAGCATGAGGAAGGTCACTGTCTACCTCAGATTTCGGAAAAATAATAAATATCGATAAAAAAATCGATATTCATGGTTATGGCAAGGCATATTAATGAGAAATATCTCATGACCAACAATGCAAGGCAAAGTTGGTACAACAATAGGTATCAACAATGGTATCAACACGCAATTCACAAACGCTCTGCATGGACCAACAATCAATATCTCATGACTAACAATGAAAGGAAAAGTTTGTGCAAGTGTAATTATCCCGGGCAACGCCGGGTACCTCTTCTAGTCTATCTATATATATAGAAGGATGTTTGTGGGTCTGTTTGTTTGTTTGTATGTTTTTTATACAAATCTACAGTTTTATTACGATCCTGATAAAATTTCGCATACATGACCTTCAAAGCATGAGGAAGGTCACTGTCTACCTCAGATTTCGAAAAAATAATAATTATCGATAAAAAAATCGATATTCATGGTTATGGCAAGGCATAATAATGAGAAATATCGCATGAC
>JAHWFO010096174.1:51672-104905 GCA_023313115.1 Rhysida immarginata | reverse complement strand
CCCCGCGACCCTAACGGATAAGCGGGTTTGAAAAGTAAGTAAGTAAGACTTCATTAATTTTGATAAGCCATATTCCACAAGCGGGTACACGAGTTGACTCTCTAGGGAAACCAATTATTTGTGCCTTATCCTAATTAGGTTGGACATAATTACCTTGAGGGCTGTGATATGGAGGAAGTGTATCAATCCTCTTTATCTGCAGAGCTCTTAACATGCTCCATATGCTTGGTATTCCACCTAGCGTGGCACAACTTTTATTTGTGTCTGCACTCTTCGTACTAACCTGTTATATATGGGGTTTTTTGCCAAGGAATACGATAACGATGCCAAAGCGTACGGGTCTTCTTTCTTTTTGTTATCAAGCGTTGGTTTCCTGGAGTAAGAACAATTCGATGAGGAATTTTTCTTCCAATGGATAGTCACTGGCTTCAGTGGCACTATTTATTCGCCTGGTGATATGCTCTTTTGAGTTAGCAGTCGTGGTCCTTGATGATTTCTTTGAGGAGCTTCCCATGTTGCTGCTGCTTGACTTCTTCTCTGATGTTGATGTGACATTGTCAAAGTTTAACACCAAACGCTTGTGGTCAGAAGAAAGGTCGGCTTGAGCAAACCCTTCATCAGTGAGATATCCAACATTGGGGGAATGGTCACAGAAGTAAGTATCCTCTACTGGCCCTGCAGCAATGATGTCATCCTTACTTTGTATATACCAGTATAGAATCATGCCATTGTAAGTATGTGTTCTGGACTTCCAGCATAAATATTTGGCATTAAGATCGTCAGCCAATATAACTGGTATGTCACTATCTAAGAGTTCATCGAGATCGATAACGTCCAGAATATGTTTAGGTGAATTGTAGAGCGCCACGAATTTCACAGCACTAAAGGAGACGCAACTGATGATGTTGGTCGCCGATTCCATACGTGCGTAAGAATTGAAGGCCAATTCTCGATGCTTAATTCCCTTCTTGATGTTGATCGCAGCACCACCGCAGAGGCACATCTTGTAGTGTTTGTATTCATATGATAGTTTGCTACACAATATCACAAGTAGCTTGAATTCTCGGCTTGGCTTGAGGTGTGTTTCACAGAGGAAAGCAACGTCGATTTTCTGCTTCAACATTAAATTGTGAAATTCTACGATTTCAGAAAACCCCCCTAGCATTCCATATCACGCAGTTTAGTTCACCTCTGTTGATCGCACTGTCGTGTAAAAATTGGTAACCATGATGAAATTAGTTGGTCGTAAGGAGCCCACTCAATTGTAGATGTCTAGACTTGTAAACAAATGACATATACATCCATTTCGTTTATACATACCTTATAAGTCATTAATGTGGAGTCCTTTCACCTACGGCTTAGACACTGCGCCTTCGACCTTTTACCGCGGTCACTTTGGAATTATGTATCCTTTTAACATAGGTATATTTTGGACATTTTGTTTAGCTTGAAGTGTACTCCCCTCCACATCTTATGCACTCTGCGCCTTGTTGCAACGAGGGTCTTCCATGCAGCCCATGGATACCTGCCCGAAAAGCAGGCATTTGTAGCACTGTAGTGGATTTTTGTTCCCTTGGAAAACTTCTACTAGAACAGCTAGTGGCTTGACACTCCTCATTGGCTGGTTATGTTTACTATAGGAGACTGGGCCATATCTATTCATCCTTTGGCTTTCCTAGGTCTAACTATCTGTTCCGGGAAGTAGTTATCTCTATTTTGGCCTTCTTGAAGGTCTTCTAGATAGTATGTAACATCAACATTTCGAAAAACGAACTTCAACATCTTCACGGACTTCAGTTGTTGATGCTGAATTTTCAAAATATCATCAGCTTTGATACCAGCGACGAGTTGCTTATAAATAACTTTGTCTAGATATTTCACTGTTCCAGTCTCTGCTCTGCCTGTATGCATCATGATATTTCTCTAGTGGTACATGCTTCTTCATCTCGTTTAGAATTTCCTTAAGAGGTTTAACGTGAGTGCGTATGATAATAATTATTGATGGGACATATGAAGTTTTGCTTACCGTTTGGCTGATTTTGGCCAAGTCATTTTTTTCTATTTCTACTGCGTTTTTTTCTGGCGGCAGTAAAAACTTCTTCATTGACGTTGTCGGTGTTTTTCAAATTATCTTATCTGGTCTCTTTTTTGGATTTCTTATATATCACGTCAATCCAGGGATTATCATCAGTAGTAGGGTCATCTTCTGTTATCCTTTTGCGACTGGGGTCTCTTTGCTCCCACATAGTATCGGTGGTACGGAGTCATCAATGCACTCTTCCTCCTTCTAAGAAGTTGGGTCGATATAGGGACTGGCAGCCACGGACTTGGATGCAAGAGCATTCTTAAGCAATAAATCGAATTCTTTATGTTAAACTAACCTTTGTTCCTGAAATTTCTTATCCATTTCTGTTATCAGTTGTTAGCATAAATCATTCTTTAGTGCTGCCTGCTTTTCAGTAATGATGACATCAAATGCAGTAAAACGCTTGTCTCTGATGATGTCATTGTATACAACTCGTGGGAGAACTCTCCTTCATTTGGCATACTGAAGCCGCTGTTGGTAACCTGGTTAGATATTCAAAAGAAATAGTCGTCCTTGAAAGGACGTACCTAGCTCTAAAGAATAAAGTCAGGTTGCGAGAAAATTAATTTTACGCCAGGGTCTCACTTGTGAATGAATAGGATGATAATAGATATCAGAAATGTTCTGAGTTATGTTCGCGAGAAATTAATCCCAACGCCAGGGACCAGCACATAAAGACGAAACAGAAAGTGAATGTCGCCCTGAAAGGGGCTCACCGTGAAATGAGAGCAATGTGATGATACCTGAAATGAAAGTAGAAGAGATAATAGTACCCTGCGATGGATCGATTTTTCGGTCTATAATCATTCCTTTTTCATGTCGATCAATCAAAAGATCAATCTTTTAACTGAGCGAAAGATCGGAAAAAGATCGATCTTTCCCTTAACTCTAGGTCGGCCAGTTAGATGGATTTTTTAATCTATCTTCTGATTGAGTGAACTAAGATTCATGTGTATACCTTCTCATTGGTAGTTTCATTTAACTCATTGAAATTTATACCAATCCCATGCAACCTTATCCTTGCCACTTCTGCATATAAAGAAGTTCTCGTTCACAGTAGGTGCTAGTCGGTTCGTAATAGTTGTTAAGGATAAGCTACAGGTTTTGCGCTAAGAAATGTGCACTGAATATGATAATTTACAAGGAAAAGGTCGAGTCACTAAAAAAGAACATAACTGATATCCACGATAAAGCCACTAATGTGAATGCTGAAATATCTAAGTAATGAGGCCAAAAAGAACTTTAATGTTGGAGCAGTCCCTCAAAGATCAATTCTCTGCTCTGTCAATAAAAGGTAATCAGCCTACAGGTGAAACTTCTGACTATCTAGGAGATTCTTGTGAAATAGAGAGAGTGAGCCCTCAGCCTGTGGAAACTATCCCTTCCGGCTTAGGGAGTAATGATAATGATGGCAAAGACCCGATTATTACAAATCGCAAACGGCTATACAATGATGAGATAAATGGATACCTGCATAATCCAAAAAGGCTAAAAAAGCGTTGAAAATTGACAACATCAAGGATATTGTTGGTATAAATGATACAATCGCTGTTGCTTTTCGAGAAAGCAAGTCCGACCAGCGAAAAAAATGTTGTAAAGCCAAATACCAAGAGCAGCTCCTGTATTCCGCCAATCATATAATGTACTCACGGTCAGCCAATCAAGCAAATCCTGCGCGTGATACAAAAGCATGTGGCGATTAACCAAATTACTGTACACTTAGGCAGAGCAGAGACGATGAAAATAAGGTGTTATGATGAGGAAAGGCATAGTAAATTGGTGTCTGGCATAAAGGCTGATAAGTGCTAAAGATTCAGCATCATCAACTTAATCGGAAAAAGTCCTCAAATACGTTATATGAAATGTAGATGTGACCTATGACCTTACCTATTTAAAATAAGACTTAAAAAAGGTCAATTACTTTCCTGAGAAAGTTATTAGACTTAAAAAATCTAAAGGATCCATAGATATGCCCATGATCCTGTTTTTTTTAGCGAACACAGAGCACAACAAGACTCAAAGAAATGTTACTCGCATAGGACCCTTGAATGTTGAAGGACAAGATCCTCCAAAATGAATAAGATGCAAAGAACAGCACACATCCAGTTATAGAAAATGCCCCAAATAACCGCAAGTCAAACGAGTCCCGACCAAAGTTACTCCAGAGACATCCTATGCCTCAATAGTCTCGAAAACGGAGAAAAGGTTTAACATAAATGAAATCCAGGACATGTGCAAACAACTCGGCAGTATATGCCATTTGTATAATGAATTAGGCAAATAATATCCACGAGCAAACACTGAGATTATGGCTGATCGACGTTAAACTATTATTAACAGAGGTAATCTTCATTGCGTCATATTGAACGCCTGGAAAAATCGCCGCAGGCGTATCGAGTTTTATAACTATTTAATTAAATGGGATATAGATGTGGCATTTGTTTGTGAGACACATCTAAAACCGGGCAAAGACTTCAGAATCCCAGGCTACTGTGTTTATCACGAAGATAGAATTGTTACGCCCAATGTCAAGGGCTCATCTGGAGGTGCAGCAATTATCGTTAAAAAATCATTCAGCATCGGGAAGACCTCATACGAATGTCTACAGGAATGGAGGTGGCTTCTGTTATTATCACGGATACTATTGTTGGAGATGTTAAATTAACTGGCTCGTTACAACTCTCCCAAGCATAAGATCGATGTTGATGAGCTCAATGAGCTGTTCCCAGTGGTAACGGCGGGAGACTTGAATGCTAAGCACTCGCAGTGGAACTCCAAATGTCATAACCAGAACGGTGTCATGTTATTTGGATATCATGCGATAGGTACTGTAAACGACACGTATTACTGTGATCACTCACCTACAAGTGACGTCCTCGATATTGTGTTGCTAAAAGGCTTCTATAAGCCATTCGATATTTTTTACTGTTGACAATTTATTTTCAGATCAGTAACCGGTCGCACTGATTTTGAAAATCTCAATATTGACTTCAGAGAACAAATGGGGCTTAAAACAAGATTGGCAACTTTTCGCAGATCTTTTTAAAAATGACTGTAATATACTCAATGACGTGCATAGCACAGTAGAGATAGACATAAATGCTGAAAGGGTCACTACATGTATTACTGATGCCATCAATGCTTGTCCTTCTCCAGTAGACGTGAAACGGCCTGATCATCTCGATCTTACTCCAGCAATTAAGTATCTAATAGACCAAAGAATCAGGGTAAGGAGGCAATGACACCGAACACGAGAGCCTTGGCTTAAAACCAAATATAACCGACTTACGAAAAGAGTATATGAGGAAGTAAACAAACTTCGTAATGAGAGATGGAATGAGAAGGTGAAGAGCATGACAACTCAGGATAATTCTATCTGGTGCATGATTCGAGCCTTACAAAACAAAAAAGCCATGAACATTCCACCGCTTTTAGACACTAATGTACATTTCATAACTAATGACCAGGACAATGCACAGCTTATTGCTGATTCGCTTAAACAACAATTTTTGACTCCAAAGAATGATCGTCCAGAAGGACTTGAAATATCCAAATTGGTAGAAAGCAGCATAACAAAGAATTACAATAATAGCCATCATGTGGCCAAACATAATATACAGGTAGCTGAGATTCAAAATTGCTTTATGAAACTGAAAAACAAGAAGGCACCAGGTAAAGACAGTATTAAAAACAATGCCTTAAAAACTTACCGCAAAATGTAACTAGTGATATCACTAAAATTATAAACGACTGATGGGTAACTGTTACTTTCCGGATACATGGAAACAGTCTGTTGTCCTAAGTATCCCTAAACCCGGTCAAAATCCTGCAAACCTTGTAAGCTACGGGCCCATCAGCTTACTGTCTTCTATATGCAAAGTCTTGGAGAGAACAATTCTCATAAGATTCGTAGATTTCTGCACAACCTATGATCTTATCCATGCAGAACAATTTGTTTTTCGGGCGGAACGTTCTTGCCAGCTCCAAGTTTGGAGACTTACAGCGGATGTAAACAATCCCCTCAATCTTTCGATGTAATGCAGCGTCATCTTCTTAGATGTTCATAAAGCATTTTGATCAGATCTGGCATGAAGGCCTTATTTATAAAATGATAACTGATGGTTTCCCACATGATTTAATTAGTCTAGTTCACTCGTTTCTGTCCAAGAGGTCTTTTCGGGACAGATTTAGAGATGAATTATCTAATACTAGTGAGATAAATAGCGGTGTTCCACAAGGATCAGTGCTGGGGCCATTTCTATTCAATTACAATATAAGTGACTTCCCTGAAACTCTTACTGCAAGCTATATTTTTATGCCGATGACGCTGCTATACTAACATGGGCACGCTAGCTTAGTTTTGTTGTATCACGTTTGGATACAGCCCTTAAAAAAAGTGAAATCTGGTTTAGCAAGTGGCGATAAAACTGAATGTCGACAAATGCAAAGCAATGCTTATCATTAAGAAGAAAAAGAGAAATCTTGACTCCTTAAAGTTATATGGCAAATACTTGGAATGGGTTGATAATTATAGATACCTTGGCGTTGTTATTGTTTCAAAACTTTCATGGAATATGCATGTGACTTATGTGACGAACAAGTCCAAAACAGCAAAAATTAGCTTAATTGCTCTGTTGGGTCGTAACAGTGCCCTTAGTGTTGATAACAAACTACTGTCGTACAAAATAATTTTTCGTGTCATTTTGCTATATGGAACGCCCGTCTGGGCTACGATTTGCAAGACAAGATGGAACAAACTTCAAACTTTCCAGAACATCGCCCTAAAGACAACTGCACAATAAGATAGGAGAATTGCCCGCAATTACTCTATTCATAAGGATTTCGATATGACCCATGTCGGGAGATATGTTTAAGACCTCATGAAAACCGTGCTGCCTATTATGGCAAATCATGATAATGATCTAGTCTCTGGCATTCTAAAACATTCTCTACATAGATAAAAACATCGTAATCCAAGACATAATGTTGATGTCAATTTTGATGACATTGATAATGTCATCCTCCCAGATTAGTGGGTTTCATAATTTCTTTCGTTTTTTCTGTGGCTTTCTATGTAATATACTCCTAGTTCAGACAATCGTCAATCAAATTTTCCTCCACCAAGTGGAGAAAATTTTCTTTCATACATTGGATGACCTTTATGGGTACATCAGGCTTCTTTTCTAGTTCAGTGAATGGGATTATGAAGGGTGAGATTATGGAAGCTATGCTTTAGGTTCCACGAGAAGACCGATACATTTCACTGTTCGATTGTCGATTGTCGTAGTAGGTGCCATTGCTAACCTTGAAGGCTTATCCTTCTTATAAGTAGGGTAAACATTTGGACGCTAGGCTCATTGTTATCAAAGTTAGTCTTCTCCATCCTGGTTAGTTTTTTGTTACTTCGTTTATTTCCTGATTTTTCCCAGTCTTCCCAGTCGCTAGCTACCCTTTTTATGTATAATATGTGTAAATTTTAATTAAGTAATTATTTCCTGGTAAGAAAAATCTTAAATGATATTAAAAACAGCGGAAACTTAAGATCTTTAGGTATCCGTATCGGACTTTTTGGTATCATTTGTTGAATCGGTATCGCGATACTTTATGGATATCGACCATCACGAGTTACAGAGTTACAAATTTAAAGTAATCTAATCTAACTTCACGCCTGCTTCTTCCTAATCTAGATCACGATGAGAAAAAAAAGGAAATTATCAGATGTCTGGCAGAATTTCACTAAAGAGGATGTTTTTGCCAAATCTTCAAATCTTGACGCAACCACATCAACTGATAGTAGCTGTGCAACTGGGAGTACACTGGCATTATCTGCAGCTGGTTCCATATCAGATTTTCCAGATTTATTGATAAATTAAAAAGAATTAGCCACAACCACCATTGGCAGTTTGTTTTAAAACGCAAGGTATTATATGAATTCAGTTAATTAAAACATTGCATAATATAGCCAACTTTATTATTAAAAATAATAAAGTCACCCTAATATATTTTTCGAATTAAAATTATGTAACACATATTTTATAAATACAAAGAAATAATTTTAAACGTTATTTTGCAACAGGGGGGAGAACAATCAGAGGCTGTGAAGAAAACTTTAATAGCGTGGTCTATCAAAAACAATAGAACTGCAGAGCCTTTTGCAGATGAAGGATTCTTGTATTTCATGCAAATTTTGGCTCCAAAACTGGTGAATATCTAAATTAGAATTTAGCAGAGATATTAAGTTTTTGGGGTATTGAATAAGCAAAAATAAATTTGCTGTGTTACAGACAATGCAGCTAATGCAAGAAATTCAGTTGCATTATATTTGGGACCAGGAAAGCAGGTCCATTCTTCAAACATCCATCAGCACGTCTGCCCGTGTCGAGAAACTCGATGCATCACTTTTTATTATAATTTAACGGATTCTGGCGCTGGTTGAATCTCGTGCAGAAGCAAAGCTAACGAGATCAATCGCTGATTGGCTTCTCGCCGACTAGGACGATTACTGCTGGGTGGGGGCTATCCAAACGCCAACTGGTGGATATTGACGAAATTACGGCAGAATAAACAAGCCATTACTCCAAAATACTTTACAAATGATCACGACGAAAACTGAATACACAATCCACAGAACTGAATCAAACAGCCAGGTAAAGTAAGAATCAAGTAAAATAGACAGATAAAATTAGGTAGGCTCAAAAAATAAGCAAAGTACAATAAAATTTATTAGAATAAAATGTCACAATGTCAAGTTCTATAAACTTCACATTATTGGTATACTGGGAAGATGCTTATTAGTTCGCTTATCTCAATTGAAACTAAATCAAGAGAAAGATTATATATTTCATAAATAAAACAAATTGAAAATTTACAACACCAGATTAAACGTTATTGCAAATTCATTTCTAAATAAACGGAAGTAAATCCATTAGGGCTATGTTAAATCCACTGTGGAATTTCTTATTAGGAACACGAATTGATTTTGCAAAGGCATTTGAAAATTTTTGAAAATATTATGTGTCATATAACATCAAAAACCTACCACATAAATTATCACATATCTACTAATTTAAATCACCATAACAGAGCCAACTTTTAATGATTACAAAACTAAGCACTTTAATTATTACAGGAATATCTTGATAATCCTCATTTTATTAGGTGAAAGCATAAGGGGAATTTCATTAAAAATAACATTTAAACCTAATTTTCAGAATGCATGTGGTTGCTTTTGTATGGAATATATGCATATTTTAGTAGTTACGGAAAACACCAATAAGCCAGATTAGAACAATGTTTTGATTAATCATTTTCTATACTAAAGAGAGTGCAAATACTATGCAACTGGTTACAAATTTTATAAAATCTTAAAAATCAATACAGTTCTACAAAAATTAACTAGAATGGAATTGAGAACATAGTATAATATATTACCCTACAATTGTGCTTCACTTATTATAGACTTTGTCAATTAAATTTTGTAAAATATAAAAAAATAATAATTAAAATCATAAATTGAAAGATATCCTCTACAGGGTAAAATTTTATTTTTTAAAGAAAACATGAAATAACATGTAAAAAAATATTAAATAGTGAATTTCAAATAACAGTTAATAATAAGATTATATAATAAAATATTCTCAGGGGAATGAAATATTAAACTTTTTTTGAATATATGAAAAAATTGATTTATTAGTGAAGTAGTTTTTCATCCTGTAAAATCAGAAATTGTCCTTTTGTCAATTAATAAGCAAATGGTTAAAGGTATTTTTTTACTTTTCCTATCAGTGTATAATTGCAAATGAGCGGGTGATAGTAAGTAATCTGAAATAGGGTCTAATCTTAAAAAAACTAGTGTATAGTTTCAGGCCTTAGGAATTACAAATTACTTTGCAGTTTATTAATATTTATTTATTTATTTGGTTAAAAAACTGTTCTAAAAAACGTTATAATTGTCCATCTTGGGCCAGTAAGGCTGTAGGCCGACGGGGTAGGTCCCTGGATGGGGAAAAAGACAGTAAATAGTAATGTTATATAAATTATTTTGGGGGGGGGTGAGGTGAGAAGAGGAAAAAATAGATAGGCGGGTGTGTTAGAAAATTATTCTTATAAAGGTTGCGATATTCGGGGACATTCGGAGATCTGTTGGTATAGAAGACCAGAGTCTATTGCCTGAGACAGAGATGCTTTTGGTTTAGTAGTTATGCTTTATACGTGCTATTTGTTCCAATATTAAAATATACAGGAGACGTAATTGCCCTTATTAGATGCCGACTTCCTTGATACCTGGGTATTCCTAAGTAAAAATTTACTTAGTAATTCTATTTAATTGAGCAGGTAATCCTTAAAATGTATTCAAACGAGCAACGACAATATTTACATTCTGAAAAATATTATATATTTATCTGCTTATAATTTACTTATGATATAACTATATGCTTATAATTAAGGATTTTTATTATACAATTGGAAACAAGCACTATTTTTACACGACTATAACATTTACTTACCACTGTCTAGGCCAGCCACTTTTGTTATTTGAGAAATTTAGTTGTTCGAATTCGCATACATGTTCTACTCGAGTGGACAGGAACATGGCAATGTAAATACATATTACTTTATTAATGCCATTATTTACATATTATTAAAAGAGGTACTTTAAAAATTCTTTAAATTTACTATAGAACTTTAATAAAAGAGCATAACGCAGCTATAATAAAAGATTAGACAAAAATGTATAATATCTTAAACGTTGCTATTAACTTGTAAACAAAATAATTTAAAATGTAACTGAAACCCCGTTACTTTACATTATTAAATGGTCAAACCATTCGCATCCTTTCAATAAGCTAGCCGAGTCATGTAGGGTTATTGCCAACAAGATTTTTTCAGGCCTCTCTATTAAATGCTTTTCCGCATCTAAAATGTAGGCAAAAAGGTTCCTTTTTTCACCAAATTTTTTGCTAAAAGTCGTCCCTTACCATTGAAAGGAAGGGATTTTCAACATCAATTTTGATTAATCCAATGAATAGGATGTTGCAGGTGGCCTATACCATAGTGCAGTTTTCATCATTCCAAACATGCAAATTAGGACACATTCAAATCCTGTCTTACAAACCTTAACAGATATACGTTAAATTACAATTGAAGACATATTCAGCATGAAATTCCGAACATAACAAAAATTCCCAAATCCAAAGAACAGATCAATAACAATCTCAATCATTGCCTTGTGCCCTCGGTCCACCTAAACGACCATACACACTGCCTGTATTCTCGAATCTTTCAGCAATATTGCACTGAAGAAGGAGATGGATGGCTTTCGTATGGGTATCTGTCGTGAAAAAACATAACTGCAGCCTGTAAGCTTCATCATGCCTCTCCAAAGCAGAAGATCATGTAAATAATTTCAGAAATAGTGTAGATTACCATACTGGAATTGTCCTGTCTTCTGTAATCCTGACACATGCCTTTTATCTCCTGTGAATATAATTTTGTTAAAATTTTGTAATTTCTTGATTTTACATGTTTAACATTCAAATATCTTTTTAATATATAATGATAGGTAACTAATAAAATCAACATGTGATTGTTGGTGATCTGTGGATTTAAAAAAAAACTTTTTATTGTCTTCGGGATCCAACAACCACAGTGAAAATTCTTGACATTTTGCCATTTATCTGGACGCACATCTCAGAGCATTCATACTCTTCCAACCAGTAACTTCCCATCCACTCCATACTATTGCAACACTTGCCAGGGCATCTGCCGATAAACTGTCATATGCTTTTCGAAGTCCACAAAGCATGTGTAGACATAGTTTGCATACTTCCAGGATTTCTCAAAGTTTTGTTTTAGAGCAAAGATATGAACCATCATGCTTCAGCATGGTCAGAAATACATGGCTCTCCGAACAGATAGTGTAGAATATTTCCCCAGTTTTTTCTCCAGTTATTTACTGTACACTTTCTAGGTGCTAATCACAGATGCCTCGATAGTTCTTGCAATCTCTCTGATCTCCCTTTTTGAAACTAGGGATCAAAATTGTTGTTTGACATTGCTTAGGTGCCTGACCTGATATTTATGCAACCTCACACATCTGGGTCAGCCTGTTAAGGCCTTTAACCTATCTGACAGGTTTTCATTGTCCCCTGCATTTTTACTAGTCTACAGTAACTTAATAAACCATCTGACTTCGGCCTTGCTGATTTACTGTCACCATAATAATAGAAGGGAAGTAGTGAAACTATCCTTATGCTTTTACATTGACAGGAAGATTTTTATCTTATCTGAAACCAATTGTTGTATACATTTCTTTATTAGAGTTAAAAGTAAACTAAAAAATTCAGTTTACAATTTTTGATGAGATATTTGTAGAAGAAATATCAACTGAACATTAAAGTGTGCACTCATTCCAAATTGTCTCTGCAGCACTTTTGTGAAACAGGAATTGTTTTTTAAATTGGGTCGTTTATTTAAGTTCATTTAAAAGATATTGTAAAATGAATATTATATATTTTTTCTTTGTTATGTAGTTAAATAAATTGTTAATGAAAGTAAGTATACTTAAAAAATAAATTGAATAAAAAAAATAAAATAGATGCATAATCATAGTATTCTTATATCTTGATTATGATATACAAAATGTTTTTTAAATTTATAATTAATTTATTAAAAAGAAATGAACACCGCGTGGTAAGATTTTGTAACAAAACTGACATTTTGGAAAGAGTGAAAGTGATAATAGGGGCTTAGAAGACGTCTTATATACATGGGTCTTTAGAGAAGAGGAAGGGAAGAAAATGTAGAGAGGGAGAGCCAAAGTCACTGAAAGAAGCTGTTAAATGCCCCGTGACAAATTGGCTGGAAAGAGAGGGGAGTGGAGGAAAGGTAATGAAAGAATGGTGCCTTTGCGAAGGTTAATATCATTATAGGGAATTGAATTTCATGAGAAAAGGACTGGAACTGCTTTCTTTTTATTTTGTTATGGAAGCTGTCATGAAGAATATAAAGACTAGACGTGGCCATAAGAATATAAGCGTTTAGCGAATGTATTTTTTTCACCCTGTGTTTTATATTATATCCAGACTAGTTTTTATTTTCTAGTGAGAGAATTGATGAGAGAAGTTTGTAATGCAGTGAAAAGTAAAACACATAAAAAATTTGAAAAATAACTCTATTAATATTTGAACTCTTTCTCTTATTATACTTAGACTGCTAGTTATTTTTTAAGAGTATAATTCTGTTTTAATAATAAAAAGTTTATTAATGCACAATTGAAATTTTATTGTTGTTATGTTGTTATTCATTTTAGATTTTATCATTTTTTAAATAAAAGTTAACAGGAAAATAAAACTGGAGCTAAAAGAGCAGTGGTGCCATCACGCGATGGAACATAGAGTAGGTTAAGGCATGTAGCAGATCCTGCGGTCATCTATTTTTACCCCATTAACTGCACCTAATACCTCTCCCAAAGTTTTTTAAATCAAAATTTGATTTTCTCGAACGTAATATATAGAAAATGTATTAAACTCATATCTTCTTTCCTTTCTCATTTCTGAACGTATGATAAACCAGAAACCGTCTGTTGTTATAATTCTAAAGACGAAGTGATTGCCATCCCCGCAAATCCGACCCCATTTTAATGCAGATCTTGCCTAGAGGAATCTCGATACTGAATTTCACACCTTTTATATAATTTTTCACGAAGTATGTAAGGACTTTACAATGTATTGTAAGGCAATGTTTATATTTCTTTAAATAATTTGAGGGGGGATTGGTGACTGACATTGTTTCCAGACTCCACAATTGTATACAATTGGGGTGTCCTTTTTTTAGTATATATATATATATATATGTACCTAAATAGCGCAGATATGTTGCCCCTTCTGAATCCCACCCCTGTAAGCTACTTCCCGAATTTCAAACTTTGTTTCTCAAAAAATGTAGAAATAATAAAGGGGAAAGACTGACATTATAAAATCTATAAGTAGCTTCATACTTCCGGTGCTTAATATGGATTATGAGCACGTGAGCAATAGTGCGTCCTTAAAGCGGTTTCACGTGCGTGCGCTGATGTCAGCAATGCTTAAAAAAAGAACAGAATGTAACAATGTTGACAAATCGATTTTTACAATGTAACAATGTTGACAGATTCCTTGTTGACAAATCGATTTTTACTTGAAATGCCATATCCTTTTAGGGTTTTAGCATCATCTAAAATCCTATTAACGACGGTACAGATGTAAGGAACATCTATGTCACATGCCATAACTTTTGAAAGAATTGATCTAGAGGCTTGAACTTTTCTACACACGTAGGCCCTATACAGAGGACGGAGCAAAAAATATAGCGAATCCTCTAGGGTGGACTAAACCATGTGTTTTTATGGTGTCCCCAACTGACTTCCTTTCTAGTCTAAGGAGTTCTGATTGCGTTTGAGCAATTTGTGACGTCAGTGTTAGACTGTTTGACGTCATAATTTAAAGAGCTCTATTTGAAATTTATTATAACCTCCCGCTACTGCTCGTAACATTTTGATGCCATAACTTTTGAAAAGATTGACCTAGAGGCTTGAAATTTTGTACCCTATAGAGAGGACGGTAAGAAAGATATAACAATTCCTTTTGGGTGGTCCCGGGCTCCTCGGGCCACTTGTATCAATTTCGAGGTTCATTTTTTAACTTTTGAACAGAGACCAAGAGGCTTGAAATTTTGTAAACACTGTAACGGGCAAAAATACGTGAGGTTGTTCTTCAAAGACGTAACACTCCCCCGTACAGAGCTCTTCCTAAACGGAAAAAAAACAAAAAAGCAAAGCATTAGCAAAGAGACTTCGGGTTCTAATTAGACAAATCCAATTCATGCATAAGTAAACAATCTGCAATACTTCCCTTCTCGTTTTCTCAATTTCTACGGACAAAGATAAGATCAAGAAAAAAAAGAAAAATAAATAAATCGGAACGTAGATAATTTGTTTGTCATGTTGTGATATAAATCAGATCTCGCTAGACAACTATGTCTGACAAAAATATCCGGGGCTTTATTGCAAATTTCCCGCGTGGGTGACATTTACAATTATATATCGAAAACGTTCTACAGAGTAAGGCTTTATAATTTTCGGGTTCCTACTGATGCGTCAAATTGTTTTTCTTTTTCGCCTCCGGGTGTTCAGAGAAAAAAAAATTTATATTTTCTTACTCATTGCTTAAAAATTCCTTTACAATGATAACGAACCGAAATCTCTGGACAAAAATATTTAAGAGATTGTTCTAAACATAAATGAGGACAAAGAGGTAAAGTTATTCTTATCGTTCGCACATTTTTCCGGCACTAATTGTTCTTCACGCGTTAAAATCTTTTTTTCTTATTTTTCAGGTTTAGACGAGACTATTATTAGAGTCCACAGGTAAGTTTCAAAAAAAAAAAAATCGTCTCTTTAGGATTGTTTATTAATCACTTTCTCTTTTTCTCTTTCAGCATCTTTGTATCTTTTCAGGGATTCATCGGCTGTGTTAATTACGGCAACGCGCCCTCATTTTTTTTTTTTTTTTTTTGCACAACAGTTTTGATCACTACCGGCTAAGCAAAAATTAAGCAACAGTAAGGGGAACAGGAAATACTAAAACTAACTTGAGAATAACAGGGGAAAGGAGGGGAAGACCCAAATCCGAAAATTAGGACTTGAATTTGAGCATGTTAGTAGGGGTTCTTACTGCGCTAGGACAAATCTTACGTAACCAACGATATCTTCGAGCGTCTTCTCGACTTTCTTTGAGTTGAGTATCGCCTCGCATGGAGCGGGACTGCCTTCAGAATAAAACGGGCGTGTGCTGGGGTTCATCGGACATCTGATTTCATCATTGCGAGCTTGGATCATTCTGTAAAGGGATATAAATAAAGAAATAAAGAAGAGCCGATGACTAAACTTATGGCCCGAATACTACGTTTAATACCAGAAGGTCTTGGGTTAATATCTTTGGATTTTTGGCTGGAACCCATCTGTCGTTCTCTTTCGTAACGTTCCGGTTCGACCAAAAGATAACGGTGAGTAACACAAGATGAAAATCCTCTATCATCTATGACTCCGTTGCATTTCTATGCCGTCGTCGTACGACAGAACGGGGCGTGTAGAAATCAAAGTCGTCCATTATAAAGGAATTCTCCATGAATCTCTTTCAACCTACTCGGTTTAACTTGATGGCCGTCGTCGTTCTATCTCTTCTGGATCCGATGGCGGCCGTTGTTCTTCTCTCATCTCTGACTTTCTTTCACTATAACTACCAAGTCATTCTCTTAACGACGCGAAGCTCGTACAACAACTATCCTTTGTTAGATGCCATTGTTGGACTCGACTATTGTTCACTTCATTACAACAGGAGGTCCGTCTATTATTAACGTCAACAAAATCATTTTTTCGCTCCGGATGATGTCAAGAGACAAAAGAGTGGTAAGAGGGGGGAGGAGACAAAGGGGAAAGAGAAAGACTGATTTGTAACGCCAAAAAGTGTCCGTTACAACACGTATGCCCTATACACAAGACGGTGCGAAAATTGAATCCTCTTGGGTAGCCCGGTGCCTCTCAGGGGCCACTTGTATAAATTTCATGATTCCTTTTTTATCTTTTGAAAAAATAAGGCAAAAATCCTGAAATTTTGTAAATTTATAGTGCGGTTCTTAAAAAAATGAAACCAATATACAAGAAAAGTATTAAAAGCATCTAGGGCTCTGCCGGAGGTCCCGAGGCCCCAAATAAATTCGAAGCTATAACATATGAACGGAACGACCTAGGAACCTGAAATTTTGTATATTTAAAGTGAGGTATTAAAAAATATAGCAAACAAGCAGAGGACCCAGCGTTGCCCGGAATAATAACGCTTTTTCAAAGGAGTGCTTCCTCTGTTTATCCAATTGGGAAATATAATTTAATTTTTTGAGATTGTTCTGTTTACCTGGAGTAATAATTATCCCGGGCAACGCCGATTCTGTAGTCTAGCCTTCGACGATTCTTCTATTTGCTTGTTTACTATTTGCTCAATTCAGCACAGAGCTAAAGGAGTGCTTCCTCTATCGTTTTTCACTCTTTCTCAATAGCCTGCTAACTCATTACCTCCAGTTACTGATCATTTTTAAAGATTTTCAAGAAATTGTTAAGTAATAAGAGTTGTCTTTTCTAAGAAAAGCCTGAATAACAGGAATTCTATGCATTGAATTCCATATTGCACAAACTTTGCCTTGCATTGTTGGTTATGAAACATATTATTGATCCTTGCATAGTACTAATGCATTGCGTGTTGACACCATTGTTGATATCTATTTCTAGCATAAACTTTTATTTGCATTGTTGGTCATGAGATATATATTGTTGGTCTTTGCAGAGTGTTTGTGAATTGCGTGTTG
Source organism: Rhysida immarginata (assembly GCA_023313115.1). Lineage (NCBI taxonomy): Eukaryota > Metazoa > Arthropoda > Chilopoda > Scolopendromorpha > Scolopendridae > Rhysida > Rhysida immarginata. Next base: position 87,423 of record JAHWFO010096174.1, on the reverse strand, counting down.
AAACCATTGTTGTTACTCATTGTTGCAAAAACTTTGTCTTGCATTGTTGGTCATGAGATATTTCTCATTAATATGCCTTGCTATAACCATGATATCGATTTTTTCTCAATACTTATTTTTTCGTCATGCACTACTCAATACTTTGATGGTCATGTATGCGAAATTTTATCAAGATCGGAATAAAACTGTAGATTTGTATAAAAAACAAACAAACAAACTCACAAACCCACAAACAAACCCACAAACAAACAAACATCCTTTTTTATATATATAAACTAGCAGAAACACCCGGCGTTGCCCCAGTTAATATTAAAGTTGTATGTTAAACAGAACAACCTCATGAAGTTGAATAAAATTATTTATTTTCACTAATTCTACAATTTCCTTCTATAGACGAAGCAGTTGCTCAGATGTTTCCGATGCCTGGATAACTTTTTGTCATCTCTGCCCAATACTCGTTCATTTCTTCAGTAGTATTTCGATAGATATGAATTATTGCTATAATCCTTCGAAAGATTTTTATAGGACATAACACCATATGGTTGTTGGTTTGAAGAGATGAGTTCATGTATGCTTTGTTATAAGTTACGTCGCCAAATGTAGCTCGAACGAAGGGACTGCCTACTCTGTCATGTTTCAATCTTTCTCAATAGTCTGCTAACTCTCCATTATTTTCAGTTACGGATCATTATTAAACATTTCCAATAAAACGTTTACTTTTTATAAAAGCCCGACCAAGAGGAATTCTACGTATTGTTACAAACACAATTTTATTTTATTATTCTCAGAGGTGGGATGTAACCATCATTCTTAATGAATTTATTTACATTGCATACTTTGCCCGGGCTTTACTTACCCTCTTTTTGTTTTTTCTCAGATTAAAATTTTATCCATATTCACCGCCAGGGAACATCGCTGGATAATTTTAGACCAGGGCTGTCCATCTCGTGCACGTCACCCGCGTGCAACATAATATGCTCGAGGACAGAGCTCACGGACAAAGCCGAGGAGATAGTCAAAACTCAGGAGAGGAGTGGGTATAGATTTCCTATGCAGTGTTTCTAGACTTTAGGGGGCAATTGCATTAAATGAGGCATTATTTCTTTTGTTACTGATTATTGCTTGTTTTTCGTCTCACACATTTCTAAAAAGCATAAAATCACTGAAATAGTATTTAAATCGCAGTGAAAGAATATGTTGTTGTTTTTTTTAATTTTTCACAGATCGGATTCGAAATGCTTAATATTTCATCATGTCCACTCAGGGAAAAAATATATTTCTATTTGACATCGAGAAAATTGTCACATTAAAACGAAGGAAATAAAATAGTAAGCTTCCTCGTTTTTTGTTTTTTTTACGATGCTGAATACGTAATTAGCAACTCGACTTTAAGGAACTGATCAACATAAACGCAATAGGGGGTAAGGAGGATTGAGAAAGTATATAAATCACACACTATGCAATTGTACTTACTTTAAGAAAATATAGTAAATCACACCACTTGCAAATATAGTAAATCACACCCCTCCCCCCGGTTCTATACAATTATATTTTAGGATTATGATGGCTTTGTCTAAATTAATCACGTTAGAATCTGCTAAAATGCCATTGCTAGTGGCAAATGTTAAAACTGTGTCCTGCGAAAAGGCCTACCGTGATGCCTACTTGGATGCTAAGTTTGCTGATTTTGACCTAGTGTTCAACGAAATGTTAGAAGCTCTCCGGGATGGAATAAATGCTAAGTATAGGGCACTGGAAGAAAAAGTCGAATCCCTACATAAAAGTTTTGAAGAGAAGTTCGAAGGTATCAACAAGGAAATAAAGCACTCTCGTAGAGATGTCATTGAAAAGATAAGCAAACTGAAGGAAGCCTTTGGGAAATGCTCTGGGACTTCGAAGGCAGGTAACTCCAAGGAAGATACACCTGTTTATAACAGCAGAGTAAGTGATGTTTTTAATAATATTGCCTGTGCTAAAAGTTTAGAGTCTACGGATGTAATTGAAAATAATTGCTCGACAAATGGTGGCTATAAGAGAAGTCACTGATGGAACCGATGAAGCAGTGGATAGCAGTCCCTGAATTGGTGTTGCTAATAAAAAAATTCAGAAAAGGCACGAGGATCGAAAACCTAAAGACCGTCTCCAGAGTAAACGAAGAAGTCGTCAGCGCGACTAAAATGAGGAATCCGAAGAATGTACAAGGTTGCTCGGCTAATAAAGACCATAGGATCACGAAAAGGTGTGTACCACTAATTATCGTGCGGACTCATGGCATGCCGTTTAAGATGATTTTAACTGAGCTCGAGAAGCATGTTCCAGTTGAAAAGATCACCGTTTATACAGGCAGAGCTGAAACCGTCAAATTTAAATGTTAAGAACGAAGAAACTCACAACAGGTTAATCTCTGGAATTAAATCTGATAATATTTTAAAAATTCAGCATCATCAACTGAAGTCCGAAAAGGTTCTGAAGTTCGTCATTCAAAACGTTGATGTATCCTATGATCTGGATGACTTCCAAGAAGACCTAAAAAAAAGCAGCCTACTTCCCGGAAAAGGTAATTCGATTGAGGAAAGCCAAAGGATCCACTGATATGCCGATGGTATTGGTTCTACCCCCGAACACAAACAATCATTGAAGAACATCATATGTATTGGGCCACTGGCAGTACTAGTAGAGGCCTTTCAAGGGAACAAGAAGCCACAATTGCTTGCGCTTCAGACACGTAGCAATGGGCTGCATGGAAGATTCTCATTGCAACAAGTGTGCCGAGGGGCACCATTCTAGAGATTGCCCCAGGATTAAAGGTCAAGACCCCCGAAAGTGCTTCAGATATGGTGGACCTCACACGTCTAGCTACACGAAATGTTCAAAATACCCTCAGGTTCATAGTATTCCTAGTTCCAAAGTGACAGCAGACAAATCCTATGTGCCGCTGTGTCTAAACCAGAAGATAAAGACCTCAATATCAACGATCTACTAGGTATATGTATAAACAATTAGGACGTATCATTCATCTGTTTTCTAATCTAGGCAAAAGTTACCCACAGTTGAGTGGGCTCCTTACGACCAACTAATATTTAGTATGGCTGTAATCTACAAAGGTGAACTTCGGATTTCCCGTAAACGTATCGAATTTCACAATTTTCTGATAAAGCAAGAAATCGACGTTGCTTTCCTCTGTGAACGCACCTCAAGCCAAGCCAAGACTTTAAGTTACCTGGCTGTTGTGTGTACCATAAGGATCGAATGGCTTCAAATGCTGCAAGATGTGCTTCTGGAGACGCTGTGATCATCATTAAGAAGGGAAATCAGCATCAAGAATTAGTCTCTAAGTCTTATGCTGGTTTGGAATCGGCCTCCATCATTATCAATGATGTCTCCTGTGGTGAAATGAAGTTCGTGGCACGCTACAATTCACCTAAACATTATCTTGACGTTAGCGAGCTTATGAAATCTTCAGTGGTGACACTCCAGTCGTCTTGGCTGATGACCTAAATGCCAAACACCCAAGCTGGAACTCCAGAACGCAGAATTACAACGACATGATTCTCTATAGGTACATACAAGGAAAAGATGATATCATTGCAGCTGACCTGTGGACAACACCTACTACTGCGACGACTCCCCTACTAGTAACGTTTTGGACTTCCCGCCCTTGAAGCGTTTCTTTGAACAATATGTTATCTTCTCGATTGATGACATTTCTTCTGACCACAAGCTTGTGGCGTTGAACTTTGACATTGTCGACAAAAATTTCAGAGAAGAACTCGTACATCATCTAGACTGAGAGCTCTACACAGATATTCTTAAGGACTATGGCTGCCATCCCGACGTTGCGTACTGTATAGAGGACATTGGTCAACATGTTAAAGACATCACCAGATGTATTAACAGTGCCACAGAAGCTAGTAACTATCCATCAGAAATAAACCTCCTCATCGAATCCTACTCACTCCTGGAATCCAGCGCCTTATTGCTGAAAGAAACAGGTCACATACATTATAGCAAAGCTATCGTGAACCTTAGCTCAAAACCAAGTACAACAGATTAGTGCAAAGAGTTCAAGAGGGGATAAAAGAGCTTCGCGATGCTAGATGGAACGACAAACTCAAAAGCTTGTTGGCTCGCGACAATTTCATTTTGAGTTTGGTCAGAGCATTACAGAAGAAGAAGAATAATACGCTTCCTCCACTCTGTACACCACAAGGTGACTATGAGCAAACTGGTCAGGACAAGGCCCAAGTCATTGCAGATTCACCTGAAATGCAATTTGTTACTCATATGAGTAACAATCCTGAGAATCAAATCATGTCTTAGCGTGTGGAAGATGGTCCTGTCAACTTTGATGAAGTCGCGCAGCATTTAACAAAGAACAACATCGACGCCGGAGAGATCGTCACCATCATAAATAAACTGAAAAAGAAGAAGGCTCCAGGAAGAGACAAGGTAACCAATAACGCCCTTATGAACCTCCCAAAGAATTTTATTGACTTTCTCGCCAATACTATTAGCGACTGCTGGAAATTTTCTTACTTCCCTGGATCTTGGAAACAAAATCCAGCAGGGAGAAAATCCAGCAATTCCCTCGAGCTACCGACCTATTAGTCTGCTCCCCTCATGTCTAAAGTTATGGAGAAAACGATCCACGTCAGATTCCAAGACCACTGTCTCGCCAATGATGTCCTTCGGAAAAATCAGTTTGGCTTTCGTGCCGCCCACTCTTGTCAGATGCAGATATGGAGGCTCGTATAAGACCTGAGCACCCCCTTAATCCTTTCCAGGTACTGCGGAGTGGTATTCCTCGATGTCATTAAAGCTTTTGACCAAGTGTGGCCTGGGGGTCTTGTCTACAAGATGATTAGAGACCGGTTTCCTCTGGATTTGATTTTGATTGTGAAATCCTGTCTCGCTAACAGGTCATACCAAGCTAAATTTGGTGAAAATCTATACACGCCCGTGTTGTATAGGCTGGTGTCCCCCAAGGTTCTGTCTTCGGGCCCGTGCTTTTTAATTATTTTGTGCGCGATTTCTCAAACCCTAAAAGTTGTAATCTATATTTCTATGCTGATGATTATGACAAGCAAGCTCACGATATCACTCGTCTGCAGCACGCCTGAAGATGTTCGAGAACTGGTTTAACTGCTGGAAGCTGAACCTTAATGTCGGAAAATTCAAGGCTAGGTACATCAACAGAAATTACAAGCGTCTCCCAGATTCTCTGTTTTTTCAATCAATAAGAAACTGGACTGGGTAGACAACTACAAATACTTTGGCGCTATAATCGACTCCAGACTCTCTTGGAATCGTCACGTGACCTTTGCTCTGATCAAAGCAAAGAGGGCTGAGTACAGTCAATTATTCGGACCATGCCCCTCTCTGGCATGCCTGCGTGGGCGACTATCTATAGAAGCAGATGGAGTAAGCTACAGTCATTCTAGAATGTTACCCTGAGAACCATTGCCCAGCTTGACGGAAGGACTGTGAAAAAACAATCCATCCACTCGGATTTAGACATGGTCCACATCGGAAAGTTTTTACAGGATCTCCTATTGATTATGGTGCAGAAGACGAATATTCATGACAATAAATTAGTGACTGGAATACTGAAAAACTCAAAGGATATGAAGTGGCACATGAAGTATCGAAAACCAAAGCACATTCTTGACATCAATATTAATAAAATCTGCAACGTCTCTTTCCCGGACTACTGGAAGATATGATAATCTTCTTTCTCTTTGTTTTTTATTATGTTTGTATTTTGTTTCGGAAAATCGTCAATCTTAATTTTTTTTTGTATAAAATGGAAGACCGCTTGGGTAGGTTCGGCTTCTTGACTAACTCAGAGTATTTCGTTTGGATTTTTTTTTCTGGTTCGATGTGCTTTGTAAAAGCGCTGCTTTCGTCCCATCTGAAAAAATGTAAACTTTACTGCTCGATTGCCGATTGTCGATAGTGTTTTTTGGCCCCCGAAGAGCATAAGATGTGGAGGACAGCACATTTTAGACTATAAAAAATGTCCAAACTATTCCCAGGTTAAAAGGATGAACGTGCCCAAATCCTTTGCAGCTGCAATGTCTAAGCAGGAGGAAAAACAACTCCACATTAACGACCTACAAGGTATGTATAATCAAATTGGACGAATATGTCATTTGTTTATAAATTTAGGCAAACATTAACAACATTTGAGTGGGCTCCTTAAGACAACTAATTTCAACATGGCTACACGACATTATGCTGAGATCAATAAAGGTGAACTTTAGTGCGTGATATGGAATGCAAGGAGGGTTCCCCGAAAGCGTATAGAGTTTCATAACTTTCTGTTGCAGCAGAAAATCGACGTTGCTTGCCTCTGTGAAACACACCTCAAGCCAAGCCGAGATTCAAGCTACACGGTTATTGTGTGTACCATGACGATCGTATGAATACAAACACTACAAGATGTGCCTCTGGTGGTGCTGCGATCATCATCAAGAATGGAATTAAACTTCAAGAATTGGACTGCAAATTTTACTCAGGGATGGAATCGGCGTCCATCGTCATCAAAGACCTCTCCGTTGGTGAAGTGAAGTTCGGGGGACTCTTCAATTCACCTAAAAATGCTCTCGACGTTAGCGATATCGATGAACTCTTTGATACTGATATTCCAGTTATACTGGCTGGTGACCTTAATGCCAAACATCCAAGCTGGAACTCCAGAACACGGAACTGCAATACCTCTATACAGATATATACAACGTAAGGACAGGTATATGCAAGGTAAGGGCCAGTGGAGGACACATACTACAGTGACCATCTCTATAAATATAAAGAAGGATGTTTGTGGGTTTGTCTGTGGGTCTCTGTGTATGTTTTTTATACAAATCTACAGTTTTATTCCGATCTTGATAAAATTTCGCATACATGACCTTCAAAGCATGAGGAAGGTCACTGTCTACCTCAGATTTCGGAAAAATAATAAATATCGATAAAAAATCGATAGTCATGGCATATTAATGAGAAATATCTCATGACCAACAATTCAAGGTAAAGTTGGTACAATAATAGGTATCAACAATGGTATCAGCACGCAATTCACAAACACACTGCATGAACCAACAATATATATCTCATGACTAACAATGAAAGGGAAAGTTTGTGCAAGTGTAATTATCCCGGGCAACGCCGGGTACCTCATCTAGTCTATCTATATACACAAAGAAGGATGTTTGTGGGTCTGTTTGTTTGTTTGTATGTTTTTTATACAAATCTACAGTTTTATTCAGATCTTGATGAAATTTCGCATACATGACCTTCAAAGCATGAGGAAGGTCACTGTCTACTTCAGATTTCGAAAAAATAATAATTATTGATAAAAAATCGATATTCATGGTTAGAGCAGGGCATATTAATGAGAAATATCGCATGACCAACAATGCAAGACAAAGTGTTTGCAACAATGGTATCAAAACGCAATTCACAAACACTCTGCACGGACCAACAATATATATCTCATGACCAACAATGCAAATACAAGTTTGTGCAACAATAGGTATCAAAAATGGTTTCAACACGCAATTCACCAATAACAATGAGCTCAAAATGATGATGCAATGATAAAGCAATCCTTTCCAAGAATTATAACAATGAACATAAAATGATGATGCAATATGGATAAGTTTCAATTTGTAAAAATGCATAGAATTCCTGTTATTCAGGCTTTTCTTAGAAAAGAGAGTTCTTAGTATATAAGAATTTCTTGAAAATCGTTAAAAATGATCAGTAAATGGAGATCATGGAGAGTTAGCAGACTATTGAGAAAGAGTGGAAAGATGACAGAGGAAGCACTCCTTTAGCTCCGTGATGTATTAAGCAAATGGGAAGCAAGTAAATAGAAGAATCCGCAACCGCTAGACTGCACAAAGTGATGAATGGCCATATTTTGCTTCAACACATCGAGAGAAGACTGGAAATTGCAACAACACTAAGTAAACATCTAAGGTAAGATTATGTGAGTAAGAAATTACGTGATATAATTTCGCATACATGACCTTCAAAGCATAAGGAAGGTCACTGTCTACCTCAGATTTCGGAAATATAACAAATATCGATAAAAAATCGATATTCATGGTTATGGCAAGGCATATTAATGAGAAATATCTCATGACCAACAATGCAAGGCAAAGTTTGTGCAACAATAGGCCCATTGTGTTCGCATCAACAATGGTATCAACGCGCAATTCACCAATAACAATGAGCCCAGAATGATGATGTAATGTTAAAGCAATCTTTCTAAGAATTATAACAATGAACATAAAATGATGATGTAATATGGATAAGTTTCGATTTATACTTCCTGTTCTTCAGGCTTTTCTTAGAAAAGAGAGTTCTTAGTATTTAAGAATTTCTTGAAAATCTTTAAAAATGATCAGTAACTGGTGATAATGGAGAGATAGCAGACTATTGAGAAAGAGTGGAAAGACGACGAAGGAAGCACTCCTTTAGCTCCGTGATGTATTGAGCAAATGGGAAGCAAGTAAATAGAAGAATCGGCGACCGCTAGACTGCACAAAGTTATGAATGGCCAAGTTTTGCTTCAACACATCGAGAGAAGAGTGGAAATTGCAACAACACTAATTATACATCTGAGGTAAGATTACATGAGTAAGAACTTATTTAGACTAGCAGTGGCATCCTTGGAGAGGTCCAGCCAATGTGAGCCTTTAAAAAGTTTTTTTTCGAATTTTCATTAAGAATTTTTACTGTATTAATTCTAAGCATTTTCATTTTTAAGATATTGCAAAATTTAATTTTATTTTTAGATTGTTCTGTTTACATCCAAGTGTAATTATCCCGGGCATCGCCGGGTACCTTTGCTAGTCTTCTATATATATAAAGAATGTTGTTTTTGGGTTTGTGGGTGGGTTTGTTTGTTATTTATACAAATTAACAGTTTTAATTCGATCTTGATGAAATTTTACATACTTGACCTTCAAAGCATGAGAAAGGTGACTGTCTACCTCAGATTTCGGAAAAATAATAAATATCGATAAAATATCGATATTCATGGTTATGGCAAGATATATTATTGAGAAATAGCTCATGACCAACAATGCAAGGCAAAGTTTACACAACAATATGTATCAACAATGGTTTCAGCACGCAATTCACAACCACACTGCATGGACCAACAATATATCTCTTGACCAACAATGCACGGAAAATTTTGTGCAACAATAGGCCCATCGTGCTCGCATCAACATTAGTATCACTGCGCAATTCACCAATAACAAAGAGCACAAAATGATGATGCATTATGAAAGCAATCTTTCTAAGAATTATAACAATGAACATGAAATGATGATGGTATATGGATAAGTCTCAATTTGTAACAATGCATAGAATTCCTAGTATTCAGGCTTTTCTTAGAAAAGAGAGTTCTTAGTACTTAACAATTAATAGTTAGTAATAAGTAATTAATTAGTAATAATTAACATATCCATTTAACTTTTCCAATTAGCTGTTTGATAATATAACTTATCCGTTTAGCTGTTCGATAATTAGCATTTTCTGATTGCTGTTTGAAAACTAGCTTATCCAGCAAACATTCGTGGGCGGGCAACTCGGCTCCTATGCCGCCTGCGTGCGCGCCACTTGGTATTTCCTGGGAGCAGGCAGCCCGTCAAACGTTCTAATTTTGGCGCGTGTACGTGCCTTGGTTTCGGAGGAGGTGAGGTGGGTGCTCGATAAACTGTAAACCCAGCCATCTGGGTGACTTTCAGTAAAATTGATGAACGTTTGGCAAAAGTGTGCACGAAACTGTAAATCCACCCATTTGGGTGAGTTTTGGTGAAAATCATGAACGTTTAGCAAAAGTGTAAGCGAAACTGTAAATCCAGTTCTTAGTATTTAAGAGATTCTTAACCATGGAGAGTAAGCAGACTATTGAGAAAGAGTAGAAAAACGAAAAACGAAGCATACGTTTAGTTCCGTGCTATATTAAGCAAATAGGAAGCAAGTAAATAGATAAATCGGCGACCACTAGATTATACAAAGAAATTATTGGCCAAGTTTTTCTTCAAGACATCGAGAGAAGAACAAGTGTACATCTGAAGTAAGATTACGTGAGTAAGAAAGTATTTAGACGAGCAGTGGCATCCAGCCATTTTCATCGTTTAAAAAAAAAATTTAATTTTCATTAAGAATTTTTTCTGAATAAATTCTAAGCGTTTTCATGTGTTTATTTTTAACATATTGCAAAATTTAAATTAATTATCCCGGGCAAGGCCGGGTACTTTTGCTAGTTCCCCTATAAGTGACGTGTTGGATATCTCACTGATGAAGGATTCCTTCAAGCCATATACCATCTTCACAATTGATGACGTTTTTTTTTTACTACATGCCTGTGACGTTACACTTTGATAATGTCAACATCAATTTCAGAGAAGAAGTCAAGCGTCAGCAAGATTGGAAGCTCTTGAAACAAATCCTCAAGGACCATGACTGCCAACACGATAGAGCAAACTGTACAGTTGACATCGTTCAACGTGTTGAAGACATTACCAGGCGAATAAATAGTGCCATTGAAGCTAGTGCCTATCCATTGGAAAATAAATCTCCTCATCGAATTGTGCTTACCCCAGGAATCCAACACTTGATTGCAGAAAGAAACTAGACCCGAAAGCTTTGGCAACGTTATCTTGTACCTTGGCTAAAAAACAAATTTGACAGGTTCGTACTGTAACGGGCAAAAATACGCGAGGTTCGTTTCTTCTTCAATGACGTAACACTCCCCCGTACAGAGCTCTTCCTAAACAAAAAAAGAACAACAAAGCATTTGCAGAGAGACTTCAAGTTCTAAGTAGACAAATTGAATTCAAGCATATATAAATAATCTGCAGTACTTTCCTTTTCGTTTTTCAATTTCTACGGACAAAAGACAAGATCAAGGAAAAAAAAAGAAAAATATATAAATCGCAACGTAGACGATTTGTTTGTCATGTTGTGATTTAAATCAGAATCTCGTTAGACAACTATGTCTGACAAAAAAATATCCGGGGCTTTATTGCAAATTTCTCGCATGGGTGACATTTACAATTATATCTAGAAAACGTTCTACAGAGTAAGGCCTTTTAATTTTAGGGTTCCCACTGATGTGCCAATTGTTTTTCTTTTTCAGCGACGGAAAAAACCCACATATGTCAGATCAGAACCTTATTTTTACCTTTTCTGATTACGTTAATTTTCTCGCCTCCGGGCGTTCAGAGAAAAAAAAATTATATTTTCTTACTAATAGTTCAAAGATTCCTTTACAACAATAATAAACCGAAACCTCTGGATATAAAGGATTTACGAGATTATTCTATACATAAATGAGGCCAAAGAGGTAAAAGTTATTCTTATCGTTCACATATTTTTCTGACACTAATTGTTCTTTGTACATTAAAATCTTTTTTTTAATTTTCAGGTTTAGACGAGACTATCATTAGAGTCCACAGGTATATTTCAAAAAAAAAATCGTTCTTTAGGATTGTTTATCAACCTTTTCTCTTTTTCTCTTTCAACATCTTTATATCTTTTCAGGGGTTCACCGATTGTGTTAATTGCGTCGATTCGTCTTCATTTTCACGCAACAGTTTGTACAACTGCTGGCTAAGCAAGAATTAAGCAACAGTAAGGGGGAATAGGAGATACTAAAGCTAAACTGAGAATAACAGGGGAAAGGAGGGGAAGACCCAAATCCGACAATTAGGATTTGAATTTGAGCATGTTAGTAGGGGTTCTTACTGCGCTAAGACAAATCTTACGGAACCAACGATATTTTCGTGCGTCATTTAGACTTTCTTTGAGTAGAGTATTTCCAGCATGGAACAGAACTGCCTTCCGAATGAAGTGGATGGCTGCTGGGGCTCATCGGATATCTAATTTCATCATTACGAGCTTGGATTATCCTGTAAGGGAATATAAATAAAATAATTAAGAAGAGCAGATAATTGCACTTATGGCCCAAATACTACGTTTAATACCAGAAGGTTTTGGGCTAATTTCTTTCGATTTTTACTGGAACCCATCTGTCGCTTTCTTTTGCAACATTCTGGTTCGACCAAAACGATAACGGGGAGTAAATAAAGATGAAAATCCTCTATCATCTATGACTCTAATGCATTTCTGTGCCGTCGTCGAACGACAGAACGGGGCGTGTAGTAATCAAAGTCGTGCATTATAAGGGAATTCTCCATGAATGTCTTTCATCTTACTCGGCTTCGTTTGATGGTCGTCGTCGTTCTATCTTTTGGATCCGATGGCGGCCGTTGTTCTTCTCTCCTCTGACTTTCTTTCACTATAACTACCAAATCATTTTCTTAACGACGCGAAGCTCGTATAATAACTATCCTTTGTTAGATGCCATTGTTGGTCTCGACTATTGTCCACTTCTTTACAACAGGAGGTCCGTTTATTATTAACGTCAACAAAATTATTTTCGCTCCGGATAATGTTAAGAGACAAAAGAGTAGAAAGAGGTGGGAGGAAGACAAAGGGAAAAGAGGAAGACTGATTTGTAACGCCAAAACTGGTCGTTACAGTACGTAGATACCAGGAAAAATATAAGAGTTACTCGACGCCAGATGGGACTATACGCTGAAAAGCTTGTCGGTTCGCCACAATTCCATTTGGTGCATGGTTTGATCTCTACAGAAGTAGAAAGATGATACGCTTTTTCCACTTTGCATCCTTCAAGGTAATTACATCCAAACTAATCATGATCAACCACAAATAATTGCAGATTCTCTAGAGATGCAGTTTGTTACTCCTGATAAAAATAATCCCGAGAATCAACTCATATCCCAGAGTTTAGAAGATAGTCTTATCAAACTTGATGAAGTCCCGCAATTTATATCAAAGAATAACATCGAGACTGACGAGATAGCTGCTATGATCAGAAATCTCAAACTGAGGAATGCTCCAGGAAGAGACAAGGTAAGTAATAGCGCCCTAAGTAAACTGCCAAACAACATTATTAATGACATCTCGTATATCATTATTGATTGCTGGATGTTTTCCTACTTCCCGACTCCGTGAAATAAAACTATTGTTTTAAGTATCCCCAAGAAGGGGCATAATCCTGCAGTTTCTACGAGCTACTGACCTCAATCTACTCCCATCGATGTCAAAAGTTTTGGAGAAAATGATCCTCACCAGGTTCAAGCAGGAGATCTCACCAATGATCTACTTCGGAAAGATCAGTTCGGTTTTTGTGACGCCCAATCGTGTCAGATGCAGATCTGGAGGATTAATGAAGATCAGAGCACCCCACTGAACTTTCAAAGTACTGAGGCGTGGTTTTTCTTAATGTCGATAAGGCTTTGGATCACGCGTGGCACGAAGGATCTAATCTGTATAGTGATTAAAGACGAATTGCCTCTTGATATGATTTTGATGGTGAAATTCTTTCTTAGTGACAGATTCTATCAAGTTAAAATTAGCGATAACTTCTCCACTCCCCGCAAGGTAGAGGCTGGCGTACCACAAGGTTCTGTCCTTGGTCCTATTTTATTTCATTATATTGTACATGTTTTCCAGAAACCAGAAAAATATAATTTATATTTCTATGCCGATGATACTGCCATCATTGCATGGGCGCACCAGCAATCTCACGTTATCACTCGTGTGCAGAACACCTTGAAGACATTTGAAGACTGGCTTAATTGCTGGAAACTGAATCTTAACATCGGAAAATGTAAAGCTATGTATTTCAACAAAAAGCTTAAGCGTCCTCTGGGTTCTCTTGTCCTGTTCAATAAGGAACTATAATGGATCGGCAATTACAGTATCTTGGCGTTATAATTGAGACAAGACTCTTCTGGAACTGTCACGTGACTTACGTTCCGAACAAAATAAAGAACGCTAAGTACAGCCTCATACCTCTCCTGGGTTGGAACAGTGCCATAACCATCGACAATAAGCTGCTACTGTAAAAGACCATAATTCAGACCATCCTCCTTCATGGCATGCCTGCGTAGGTAACCATATATAAAAGCAGATGGAGTGAACTGGAGTCGTTCCAGAATGTTACACTGAGTACCATTTCCTAGTACGAAAGAAAGAACGTAATAAAATATTGCGTCCACTCGGATCTGAACATTACTCATCTTGGAAAGTATGTGCAAGATCTTCTGATGAACACGGTGCAGATGATGAACAGCCATGACAATGACCTAGTGGCTGGAATACTAAACATCCTGATGGAAATGAAGTGGCATGCAAAGTATAAAAAACTGAGGCATATTCTTGATGTCAACTTCGAAGACATTGGTAACTTTTTATACCATGATTATTAGAAGACTAGCAAAGGTACCCGGCGTTGCTCGGGATAATTACACTTCGATGTAAACAGAACAATCTCAAAAATAAAATTAAATTTTGCAATATCTTAAAAATAAACACATGAAAATGCTTAGAATTTATACAGTAAAAATTCTTAATGAAAATTCGAAAAAATTCTTTTTAAAGGCTCACAATGGCTGGACCTCTCCAAGGATGCCACTGCTAGTCTAAATAATTTCTTACTCACGTAATCTTACCTCAGATGTATACTTAGTGTTGTTCAATTTCCACTCTTCTCTCGATGTGCTGAAGCAAAACTTGGCCATTCATCACTTTGTGCAGTCTAGCGGTCACCGATTCTTCTATTTACTTGCTTCCCATTTGCTCAATACATCACGGAGCTAAAGGAGTGCTTCTTCTGTCGTCTTTCTACTCTTTCTCTATAGTCTGCTAATTCTCCATTATCTCCAGTTACTGATCATTTTTAAAGATTTTCAAGAAATTATTAAGTACTAAGAACTCTCTTTTCTAAGAAAAGCCTGAATAACAGGAATTATAAATTGAAACTTATCCATATTACATCATCATTTTATGTTCATTGTTATAATTCTTGGAAAGATTGCTTTAACATTACATCATCATTCTGTGCTCATTGTTATTGGTGAATTGCGCGTTGATACCATTGTTGATGCGAACACAATGGGCCTATTGTTGCACAAACTTTGCCTTGCATTGTTGGTCATGAGATATTTCTCATTAATATGCCTTGCCATAACCATGAATATCGATTTTTTATCGATATTTATTATTTTTCTGAAATCTGAAGTAGACAGTGACCTTCCTCATGCTTTGAACGTCATGTATGCGAACATTTATCAAGATCGGAAAAAAACTGTAGATTTGTATAAAAAACATACAGACAAACAGACCCATAGACAAACCCACAAACATCCTTCTTTATATATATAGAAGATGTGATACCATCCCCAACCCTTCTCCCAATCTTCTGGTAATAGTCAATTTTATAACTTACTTACTTTTCAAACCCACTTATCCATTAAGGTCGCGGGGGCAGTAGCCCTATGGAGGATCTCCAGCGATCCCGATATTCCTCCATCAGGTGCACGTCCTCCCTTGTAATACCCAAGCGACTCTAACCCAGATTCTACATGTAGTCAGTCTCGTTATTTTTTGATAATGTTGAAGACCTCTGGGGTTAGCCTGGCTTCTTGCCTATTTCAGGGTATATCATGTGGATTTTATTCTGTTAGGGTGAGCTTAGTGAAAACACTGCTTTTGGTCTAGCCGAAGAAATGTACACTTCAGTGTTCGATTGTCGATTGTCTAGTGTTTTTTGGGAGATCGAATGGACGAGATCTCTTGAGCACTCGATTAGGATGGACTAGCTTTTCAAACTGTCACCGCTATTCTCATCTCAGGTATCATCTTATTGCTCTCCTTTCACAGTGCGCCCTTTTCAAGGAGATATTTACCTTCTGTTAGGTCTTATGTTCTGGTCCCTGCCATTCTAATTATTAATCCTGTAAACTAGTACATCAAGACGCTCATTATCCTTCTGGCTCCCTGCCATAGAATTAATTTTCTCGCAAACCTGACTTTAATTTTAGAGATAGGTACGTCATTTTAAGTACGACTATTTCTTTTAAACATATAACCAAGTTACCAACAGCAGCTTGAGTATGCCTAATGAAGGAGAGTTTTCCCAAGAGTTCGTATATAATGACGTCATCACCAGAGACAAACGTTTTGCTGCATTTGATGCGATCATCAGTGAGAAGCAGGCAGCACTAAAGAATGATTTATGCTAACAATTGATGTTTGAAATGGATAAGAAATATCAAGAACAACGGTTAGGTTTACTTAAAGATTTCGATTTATTGATTAAGATTGCTCTTGCAACCAAGTCCGTGGCTGCCAGTCCCATTATTGAATCGACTCCAGAGAAGGAGGAGAAGTACATGGACGCCTCCTTACCACCGGTATTATGTGAGAGCAAGTAAGACCCCAGTCGCAAAAGGAAAACAGAAGATAGCTCTACTACTGATGCCAGCCCTTGGATTGACGTGAAAAATAAGAAGTCCTGGAAAGAGTCGAAGTTAGATAATTTGAAAAAGATCGCCAATAACAAAGAAGAAGTTTTTACTGCCCATAGAGAAAAACACAGCAAAAATGGACAAAAGGACTTGGCCAAAAATATCAGCCAAAAGGTAGGTTAAAGTTCACATGTCCCACCTTTTATCATAAGCACTCATGGTAAGCCTCTTAAAGAAATTCTAGACGAGATTAAGAAGCATGTGCCACTAGAAAAAAAATCATAATGCATACAGGCAGAGTACAGACAGTAAAAGTGAAATGTCTAGACGAAGTTATTTATAAGAATCTCGTCGTCGGTATCGAAGCTGACGATATTTTGTAAATTCAGCACCATGCACTGAAGTCTGAGAAGGTGTTGAAGTTCGTTAATTGAAATATTGAGGTTATGTGGAGACCTAGGAAGCGTTCACGGAAAAGGTAATCCTACTTAGGAAATTCAAAGGATCAACTAGATATGCCTAAGGTTTTGATTCTGCTCCCAAACAGCGATCAAAACCAGTAATTGAAGAGTATTACTCGTATCGGTCCACTAGCAGTGCTAGTAGAAATATTTCGAGGAAACAAAAAGCCACTAGTCTTCTACTATATCTATATAAAGAAGGATGTTTGTGGGTTTGTCTGTGGGTCTGTTTGTCTGTATGTTTTTTTATACAAATCTACAGTTTTATTCCGATCTTGATGAAATTTCGCATACATGACCTTCAAAGCATGAGGAAGGTCACTGTCTACTTCAGATTTCAAAAAAATAATAATTATAAATGATGTGTGTGTCCGGATAAATGGCATTAAGTCAAGACCGTTCACCGTGGGTGTTGGACTCCGCCAAGGGTGCGTACTGTCGCCCATCTTGTTCATTATCTTTATGGACTGGATAGACAGGGGCAGCCGAGGCGATGAGCGTGTTTGTGTGGGCGACTGCCTGGTGGAGAGGTTGCTCTTTGCTGACGACCTTGTCCTCCTTGGGTCTTCTCGCACGAACCTTCAGCATGCACTAGACCGGCTTGAAGCCAAATGTGAAGAAGCTGGGATGAAGATCAGTGTGGCTAAAACCGAGGTTCTGGTCCTTTCAAGACAGCCTGCTCAGTGCGCTCTCCATGTTAGTGGAGCCTCATTGAGACAGGTGGAGAAATTCAAGTATCTCGGGATTGCATTCACGAGTGATGGACGGCAGGAGAAAGAATTGGATGCTCGGATCGGTGCAGCAAGCTGTGTCAGACGTGAACTGTGGCGATCCGTGGTAACGAAACGCGAGCTGAGTAACAAAGCTAAGCTCTCCGTCTTCAAATCCATCTTTGTCCCCATTCTCACCTATGGTCATGAGGCTTGGGTAATGACCGAAAGAGTGCGATCGCGGGTACAAGCGGCCGAAATGAGATTTCTGAGAGGTGTTGCAGGTGTTACCCTACTAGATAGAGTGTACAGCAATACAATAAGGGAATCTTTAGGTGTTGAGCCGCTACTTCTCCGCATTGAGAGGTCTCAGTTGCGCTGGTATGGCCACGTGATTCGGATGCCGCAAACTAGTCTTCCTAGGCAGTTGTTATTTTCCAAGCCGGTGGGTAAGAGACCAAGGGGTCGGCCTAGAACCAGGTGGCTAGACTACCTGGAGAATCTGGGTTCGAGTCGCTTGGATATTACCAGGGAGGACATGCGCCTGATGGCGGAAGATCGCGATCGCTGGAGATCCTCCATAGGGCTGCTGCCCCCGCGACCCTAACGGATAAGCGGGTTTGAAAAGTAAGTAAGTAAGTAAGATAAAAAATTGATATTCATGGTTATAGCAGGGCATATTAATGAGAAATATCGCATGACCAACAATGCAAGACAAAGTTTTTGCAACAATGGTATCAACACGAAATTCACAAACACTCTGCACGGACCAACAATAAACATCTCATGACCAACAATGCATATAAAAGTTTGTGCAACAATAGGTATCAACAATGGTTTCAACACGCAGTTCACCAATAACAATGAGCTCAAAATGATGATGCAATGTTAAAGCAATCTTTCCAAGAATTATAACAATGAACATAAAATGATGATGTAATATGGATAAGTTTCAATTTGTAACAATGCATAGAATTCCTGTTATTCAGGCTTTTCTTAGAAAAGAGAGTTCTTAGTACTTAACAGTTTCTTGAAAATCTTTAAAAATGATCAGTAACTGGACATAACGGAGAGTTGGCAGACTTTTGAGAAAGAGTGGAAAGACGACAGAGGAAGCACTCCTTTAGCTCCGTGATGTATTGAGCAAATGGGAAGCAAGTAAATAAGAGAATCGGCGACCACTAGACCTCACAAAGTGATGAATGGCCAAGTTTTGCTTCAACACATCGAGAGGAGAGTAGAAATTGCAACAACACTAAGTATACATCTGAGGTAAGATTACGTGAGTGAGAAATTATTTAGACTAACAGTGGCATCCTTGGAGAGGTCCAGCCATTGTGAGCCTTTAAAAAGATTTTTTTCGAATTTTCATTAAGAATTTTTACTGTATTAATTCTAAGCATTTTCATGTGTTTATTTTTAAGATATTGCAAAATTTAATTTAATTTTCTGAGATTGTTCTGTTTACCTCCCAGTGTAATTATCCCGGGCAACGCCGGGTACCTCTTCTAGTAAGTAATAAACTAGAGGATACTCTTTTACCACAACAAGGAAACAGGAAACGAATAAATAATAAATGTGGAATAAGGCAAAAAATAAATCAAAAAAAAAAGAATAAGGACAAATTTACCTGTAAGCGCTTTTTGAAAGCCTTGCTTTAATCGCTCAGCAGCCCAAGCAAGAACACGGAGTGAACTGACTTGGGACAACCGACAATCGACAAATCGAACAGTGAAGTGTACATTTGTTCGGATCGGACGAAAGCAGCGCTTTCACAAAGCTCATCCAACCAGAATAAACTCCAAATGAAATACACTGAGATAGTCAAGAAGCCTAACCAACCCAACCAGTCTTCCATATTGTACTAAAAAAGAAAATAAGTTGACGATTGTCAGAAACAAAATATAAACGAAATAAAAAAACACAAGGAGAAAGAACATCATCACATCTTCTAGTAGTCCGGGAAAGAGACGTTGCTAGTATCTTCAAAATTGACGTCAAGAGCGTGCCTTGGTTTACGATAGTTCGTATGCCAGTTCTTATTCAATGAGTTCCTCAGTATTCCATTCACAATTTTAGTGTCGTGAGTCTTTATTTTCTGTTTCATAAACAAAAGAAGGTCCTGTATAAACTTTCCAATATGGGCCATATTTAAATCCATCTGGATGGGTTGGTTTTTCACCGTCCTTCTTTCCAGCTGAGCAATGGTTCTCAGGATAACATTCTGGAATGACTGTAGTTCACTCCATCTAGTTTTACATATAGTCACCCACGCCCATGCCATAGAGGAGTATGGTCCGGATAATCAATTTGTATAGAAGTAGCTGGTTGTCATTGCTGAGGGCGCTGTTGCGACACATGAGAGCTAAGATACTGTACTTAGCTCTCTTCGCTTTTTCAGAGCATAGGACATATGCCGGTTCCATGAGAGTCTTGAGTCAATGATAACTCCCAGATACTTGCAGTTGTCAACCCAGTCCAGTTTCTTATTGAAGAGAACAAGAGAATCTGGGGCTGTTTGAGCTTCCTATTGAAGTACAAAGTCCTGCACTTTCCGACGATAAGGTTCAACTTCCAGGAGTTAAACCAGTCTTCGAACTGCTTCAAGGCGCATTGCAGCCGAGTGATAACGTGAGCCGGCTGGTGTGCCCATTTCATAGTGGCAGTATCATCCGCATAAAATACAGATTACAATTATCGGGTTTCGGAAATCATACAAAAAGTAATTAAACAGCACAGGCCCGAGGACAGAACCCTGAGGGACACCGGCCATTACAACACGGGGCGTAGAAAGATTTTCTCCAACTTTGGCCTGATAGGATCTGCCATCAAGAAAGGATTTCACCAACAAAATCAAATCGAAATAATGTTAATCACTTGAAAATTGATATAAAAAACAAAAAACTTACAGAGAAGTTAGATTGCATTGTCAAAAGAAAAAATATCCAGGTTAATACATAGTGTGATAACAAATTTGACAATATTGTCAATCAGACTGACATAGAGTTTAGCGATAGTGAATTGGAACTTTTATCCAAAGGTTTAAAGTTCGCAGTTAGCAACAAAAAGAGGGACACGCATCAACTGATTGGTGAAATAGAAGCTGGAATTAGCTTTTTACCTGAATCGCATAAAAACGCCATTAGGGATCAATGTTTGAAGGTTTTACCCGACAATTGGAATAGTTATAATCCTGATTTTTCCGAAGTTCAGTATTCTAATATTATTAAAACTGTCAACCAAAAAAATTGCCTGTTCCTCAAAAGTGATAAGGGCAATCACACAGTGGTTTTAAAAGAAATCTGACTACTGTGATAGGGTCAACAAATTGATTTCGGAGGGACCGTTCGAGGTTATTAACAAAAATCCTTTACCGAAATTGTTCAAAGAAGTTCTTGGTTCACACTTTATTCCAAGAAAAGTGGCCGCATCTTTGATTATTTCAAACCGTACTATTCCTAGGTTATATGCCCTTCCAAAAATTCACAAACTAGGAAATAAGATGCGTCCGATTGTATCCATTATAGACTCCCCTACCTATCGTATTTCTAAGTTTTTAGCTTAATATTGGAGGACTTTAAAAATCTCAGAATTTGATAGTTCTCTGAACAATAGTTTAGACTTAGTCAAAAAGCTGGAAAATGTGCAAATCAAGGAAGGTGAAATTTTGGTGTCATTTGATGTCATTTCTCTCTTTCTGAGTATCCCAATCCCAGAAACTATCGGTTTCTTGAATGATGTGCTACTCAAGAATAATAATCCCTAGAGTAACATCGATGAAATTTTGAGGATCACTTGACTTTGTATGAACAATAACATATTCCAGGATAATAACAAGACTTATATGATGGTTGGAGGCACTCCCATGGGTTCGTGCCTAAGTCCAGTTTTTGCTGAAATCTGAAAAACTCAATAATTCAGATTTTTATTTTCCTAAGATTTGGTATCGTTACGTCGATGACGTTTTTACTATATTCGACACTAAAATTTGTAACATTGATGATTTTGCTAAGCATTTGAATAGTTACTATCCCTCAGTACAGTTCATGTTCGAGGTTAAAGCAAATTATCAACTTCCTTTCTTAGATATTATGATCAAAAGGAACAAGGATTCTTTGTCATTTAACGTGTTTAGAAAACCTTCTAATGGAATTAATTACATTCGATTGATTCCAATCACCCTTGAATCAGAAGCTCTCTAGTTTCATTTTTATGATTGAAAGAGCTATTAACATTCCTATGAGTGCAACTAATTTCACTAAAGAAGTTGGTTTAAGTAAAAAGATAACTGTGAAAAATGGATACAGTTCCACACTCACAGCAATTTCCAGATCGTAGGACTCATTTTATGAGGTTATAGCTCTCTGACTCGATCATAAGAATACAGTATATCGTAGATAAGTTGTACTATCCATCTTCAAGTGTTTACAACCCCCCCCCTCCCCCCGCCGACTCATCTAACAGTGCCATACACAGCTTTATGAGCCAAGTCCTAGGTAATGGGAATTATTTCCGGTAGGGATACAAAATCAAGTTACGAATACATGGCGGATAGCGATACTGGACGATTCTGCCGTTCGTGTTAGAAAAAACATTAATACAAAATTATTAGAACTAATAGTACTCTTTAATATGAATATTGATGGGACAAGTTATCTAAAGATTATCTATCAGAATGGATAGTCTCTTCAACTAAGAGTGCGAGGACAGTCTTCCTTAAAAACCTACCGTTGTTGCAGCCATTCTCCAACATTGTTCGTCTTGCTCCTTCAAATTTTACCAGTTCAAGAAAAATTGAACGAAAACAGGAATCTAAGTAAGTTACACTTTTTTCTAACGTAAATTATACTTATTTAATAGTTCCAAATTTATTTGCTAACATATTTTCTCATTCATTATTGTTACGATTATTATTTATTTACTCGTTGTGATCTCCATTTCCGCTGAACAGCATTCATTATTATCGACTGCTAGCAACATGGCTAGTTTCTCACAACAACACAGCAAGAATGGATCTAAACACCGGAAAGCTGTGTATCGGAGCCTTATAGAAAGTAAGGTGGCTGATTTAATTTCAGCACGGAGGTCGAATATGATAATAACTAAAATAAAATGTCACCGTTTCCCTTTACATTATTGTAGGGAGTGTAAATCATTGATCTAAAACTCAACCCTTTTTCTGTATATCAGATTGCCAAGGATACTAATATGAGCCTTCCTCGTCAGCCTCCTCGTGATAGTTTTCATTTAGCTTACCCAAAGTAATGGAGAAGGAATCTTGTCGATTTATAATGAGAACAATGTAATGGTTACAATAAAAATTATCCCTTGATTTTTGTGCAAATCAGTTCTGTTAGGTGATGGTGAATTTCTTGCATTGTACATTATAATTGAATGCATTGTTAAATCAATAAATGACTCTATAAAAAAAATTGATGTTTAAAAATTTTTCAAAAGATGTCGTTTCTTATTGTTTCTTATCCTATTGTTCAAGAGCTGTCAACTCTATGACTACGGCGACCGTTATTTTAGAATTTAATAACTGATTTATAATTAAAATTCTTTGTTCTACATACAAGCTTGGAGTTCTGTTTTCTGCTGGCGAATTTTGACTATAAAGATGATAAAATACAAATACAGGTGGGTATACAAATGTAAACTTGTGTAAATATCAGTAAACACGTGTGTAAATTTGTGTAAAAATATGTGTAAGCCTGTGAAAATTGGTGTATACACGTGTGTAAATTTGTGGACATATATTCTATAACGTGCAATTTCAGTCCCGTTATATGGAAAAAAAATTTTTTTCCCATTTTACCTTTCTTCCCGTTTGAGGATGTGTTCCGGGAACCTTTTGCTCTTTCACCTTTATTTTTCGACCTAACTTCGAGTTACAATACGAATTGATTTTTTCAACGTGCCTTTATGAATAAAAATCGCTTGGTTAGGTATTCTTTTTATACGGCGCTTTAAGTCTATTGACATCTTAATAAAGCCTAATTTTTTCTTATTTTCTCGTTGAAGTTCGTTCTGTTCTTTTGCCGTCAGGGAACCAACCTACGCTGGTAGTTCTCTAAGCCAACGAGGAGGTTACGGTAGCCGCCTCCTCGTAAAAATAATTTTAAAGGGTACACTTGACGTTCTCCATAACGTTAGTTATAAATACGAATTATGGCTAACATGGTTTTCCACATTGATCTTTGTTTTTTCCTTTCAGTTCTTTCATTAGTCCTGATTTAACCTGGCCAGGTTACATAATTTTATATTATTTTATAGAAAAATAAAAGGAATTTCCATGCAATAAACCCATAAAAAGACAAAAAAAGAATTTAGTTCCATGTATTCGGAACTATAGAATTAACTGAGGCGTTAAGAGTAAAAATTCCCGTAGGTGCTCTGTGATAGGCTTACCATAGACTAAAGAGTTTTCGACATTAACTCGGCAGATTTAATTTAAAATTAAAGAAAAAAGTTTATATAATTTTTATAAATCTTAAATAACCAATTCAGGTTTTCTTAGTCTTTTTCATATAATTTATATAGCAAATTTTAAATATTTTTTTTTGGAGGGATTTTGAAATTTATCTTTTGTCTAATTCAATGTTTTAGTAATTAGCTACGATTTTTTCGCCTCAGAAAGATTTTTTTATTACCCTATTGTTACTTAACTTTTTACAATCTGTCCACATTGTTATAATGTTATTTCCGGCTTAAATTTTTCTTTTCGAGTGTCCGTGCCTTCGAAGCTTTTCGCCAGCTTTTCGCTTTCACGTGCTTTAAAATTTTTTTTCTTGAGAAATGAATATGCTTGGTCGAGGCAGAGTCAACTGGGCTTTCGTCGAGGTAGAATCAGCTCAGCCTTCATAGCGGATGAATCCACTTAGCCTCCGTTCAGGTTCCTTGAACTCTGGAGCTCCCTCCAACTGACGATCGTTCAAGTACAATGCTGGCCCGACTCAGTTGCTTACTACGTGTGCCTATGTGGTTTAGGATCTGAGTAATTATTCTTTTCAGAATTCTTCAACCCATTCCAATTCGATGTTGTTTCACCAGTCTTAAAATGATCACATACCTTGTTAGCCTGTTTGTTGTCGCTGGGACTATCTACTGTATTTAGTGCTTCCTTCACCTTTTCCGTTTGGCCAGTTTGTTGGAAGTTCATCGTTTTTGCCAGCTTCCCCGACTCCAATCTTAATTGTGCTCATGGCTGTTTCCTTCCAACCAACTTCAGCGATTAGCGTTTCGTCAGTCGACGTTTGTTTCCTCTAACAGATCTTCCAATCTTTCCAGGACGTCGGCGCCTAGTGTAAATAGAAGGCCTCGTATTAGAAAATGAACCGGAAGACAAGTTGGACATTTTTAATTATGTTTACTTTTGTGCGGACTGCCTATTGAAGCTCCTCTTCATGCCTTTTTGTCATCATTATTTTTTTATTATGAAATGCCTATTTTTAAAATAACCAGTTGCTTTGTTATCTTTTCTTTTTAGCGTTGCTCACCTCCTCGTTCCTTCACCTCATCTCCCTCGGATGACTGCGTTCCTTCCTTCCTTATTGTCTTTGTTCAATAATAAACCTCTTTCTCGTGTTGTGTGAGTATTCCTGTTTTGTTTTCCTTCCTTTGTCGGTCTCTCGTTCATCGTCTAAATTGTCTTGTTGTGGAAAGTAGTCGTTAATTTTTCTTTTTTTTTTTTGTTCTCAATCAATTAATTTTTTTTTCTCTTATGTAATTTGAATACATCCAGTTTTTTTAGTTTCATTCAACTGCTTCCTAGTCCAAGGGCAGCCAAAAGGTGGTTCTATCTCCCATTTCAAGCCCAGCTTGTGTAATTGAAACCAAGTTTCTACTTTTAAATATTTTTTATTATATTTCCATATGATATCTTGACTCTTTGCAGCCCTCCATCGGAACCTACACACGCTAGATCTCCTGAGTGACTTTCTCAGTTTTTTTTTGAATCAACCGGATTTCACCAGATCTGTTAGTCTTCTCCTTTTTCTGGTTGTGCACCTTACTCTGATCATCGTTCAAGCTAACTTTATTTTAGGCTGTATCATTATTGTAATATTTTCCTTTCCTCCTTGCTTAATTTATATTGCAATAAAAAGAAAATTTGTTCATTTGGATTTAGGTTTTGACATTTATTTTTTTTTCTTAAGGTTATTTATCATCAGAAAATAAAAATAATAAAATAAAAATATTAATTAAATAAAATCAAAATAAAATAATATATAATCTAAACTATTAAAAATAATGTGGGATTAAGAGGGGAATTTGAAACATTTGTAACTAACGGTTAATTTTAATATTTCATCAAACTCACTACGTAAATTCTATAAAAACTAGTTTCTCAACTTCAATTATTTTTCTTAACGATCTCGATTTGCCTTTTTCAGTCAAGTTTGGCTGAACGAGTCAGAAATAGCTTTTTTCCGGCACGTTACAATGTATGTGTGTAAACTTGTGTAAATAAGCTGTGCAGGTGTACATAAGCGTAAAAATGTGTAAATAGGTGTACACATGTGTAAATTTGTGTGTATAATTGTGTATAAAGTTGTGTAAATATTCTATATAGATGTGTACGAAAGTGTAAAATTGTGTAATAGGTGTGTAGGCGTATTAAACTTGTGTGAATAGGTATATACCCGTGTGTAAACTTGTGTATATTTTTTAAACATGTGTGTAAATTTGGGTAAATATGACTATTGTAACGTGCTAGTAATTGACCCCGCAATTACCCACACGTTCAGCTTAATTGAGGAAGAATACCCCTAATCATACGTAAAAAAAAAAAACCCTCCCTTATTTTCCTTGTTGGGCCAGTGAAAAAAAAATCCCCAAAACTTCAAAATTATAAGTTTCGTACATAAAGAAAGTTGCTTTTTTCAGAAACTCAAACTAATAAAAGTAACTCACACTCGCAGCAATTTCCGATTGCAAAGGATACTATGATCCATCTTATAATATGAGCCTTCCTCTTCTGCAATACGTGATAGTTTTCATTTAGCCTACCCAAAGAAATGTAAAAGGAATCTTGCAGATTTATAATGAGAACGATGTAATGGTTATAACAAAAATAATACCCTGATTTTTGTCCAAATCATTTCTGTTAGGTGATGGTGAATTTATTGCATTATACATTATAAGTTGAATGTATTCTTAAATCAATAAATAACTAAAAAAAATTGATGTTTAAAAATTTTAAAAAGATGTCGTTTCTCTTCGTATTGTTGTCTACTGTTCAAGCGCTGTCAACTCTATGAACACGGCGATCGTTATTTTAGAATTTAGCAACAGATTTATCATTAAAATCCTTTTTTCTGCCTACAAGCTTGGAGCTCTATTGTCTGCTGGCGAATTTTGACTGCAAAGACGATAAAATACAAATATCGTCGGTATACAAATGTAAACTTGTGTAAATATCAGTATATACTGTGTAAATAGGTGTGTAAGCATGTGTAATTTGTGAATACACGTGGTAAATTTGTGTACCTGTGGTATAAATGTGTAAATATGCTATACAAATGTGTACAAAAGTGTAAGCTTGTGTAAATAAGTGCATAGACCTATGTAAATCGTGTATACACGTGTATAAATTTATGTACATATTTGGTTAGGCTTATGTAAATAAGCTGTACATATGCGTAAATTGTCTATACACGTGTGTAAATTTGTGCAGAGATATATATAAATGTGTGCAAACTTGTGTAAATAAGCTGTACAAAGGTGAACATAAGCGTAAACATGTGTAACTATCTGTAAACCTGTGTAAATTTGTGTACGTGTGTATTTAAATGTTTGTAAAGTTCTGTAAATATTCTATACGGATGTGTACTAAAGTGTAAACTTGTGTAAATAGGTATATATCCGTGTGTAAATTTGAGTATATTGTGTAAATATGTTTATACACGTATGCAAATTTGTGTAAATACGACTATATAAATGTGTAATTAGCTGTGAAAATATGTAAAAATGTGTAAATAAGTAATAGTAACGCGTATAATAAACATTCCGTTAATGAGTCCTAAGTCTTGTATAGTCGAGTCAATTGACCCAAGAATGGCGACTCGGAAATTCGGGTCAAACAACTCTTACTGACATCTGGGTCCAATGACTTTTTTAAATGGGTCGTATTGGAAGAATCATAGGACTGTCACAAGCAGGTCATAGTAACTGCATATTGCTGTGAGTGCAGAATAAGTAAATTCTGATTCAAAAAAAAATTAAAAATAAAATCTTAAATAAAAGAATCGACCAACTTAAGGAATCAGTGTACGATTTATTAACTAAAGAAAAAAACAAACTAACCCCTTTCATTAATTAAATCACAACCTAATTAACTTTTAAACTTAATCAAATAATGGCCGTGAAGAAATAAACTAAATTCCAAATAAATATTTTTCTTTATTACATAATTTTTTTTTGGTTTTTGATAAATAAAGAAAGCTATGCTTAAGGGAAACAAAAAGAATACAATAAAACAAACGAAATTAACCAGGAAAACAGCGTGTTTAATGAAATCTTGAAGAACTAGGCCGACTCAGATGACTATATAAATGTGTAATTACCACGGGCAGTGATCACGTAGAACCATCAACTGGCTGACTGAAGTCCAAAGAGCATGGGGTTGACGACAACTTTCCCAGCAAAGAGTAGAATTTTGAACCGTAAAACGATCGGTGAGGCTAATAGAAGAATGGCAGAGCAGCCCAAGCTAGGAGAACGGGACTTTAAGCATAGTCATATAAGTAATTGGAATTAAAAAATATTGATAATTAACAAGATAAAACAAAATAGTAAAAAAAATTAAAACAAACTTACAAATGGAAAATCAGGGGAAAAAAATTGATATCAGTAATAGAAAAACAAAAACAGGAACCTCCAACAAACGATACCTAAAGGACAAAAAATTACAAGATAAGCTTAAGAGACAACGAGGATAAACTGGACGAAGGTGACAGACGAGAAGAAAACGAAAAAAGGATGGAGAACAGCACAGGAGGGAAGAACAAAGACTCAAACAAAGATCGAGGTCCTGAAAAAGAAAAATAAAAGAATAAATAAAAAGATAAAAAAAATTAAAATAAAACAAAAATTATAAATAAAAGAAAGTCAAAGAATAAACTATAGCCCGGTAAGATTCACCAAAAAACATGACAAAAGGAGAAAAAAAAAATATCAAACACATGAGCGTAATTTAAAACTAGAGTCCGAAACAGTAAAAAAAATCTAATTTTGAAATCAAAAATTAAACGGGACATGGCTTGAAATAGCTGGATACGTAAATGGACTGATGTGAGTCAAACGTTTCATAATTTTGAAGATCCGTTGACCAAAATAAATAGCGACGGCAGATCATAAACTGAGTTGTCTGGGACGATAATGGGTAAATGACAATAAACCAAACACTCCTGATCCGCACAGGTATTGAAGAGAAAACTCGACTCAAATGCGATGAGCAAAAGACTAAGTCAAAGTCTACGTAGGGAAAACCAACCACGACGAATTCTTCCTAAGCATTGGAATAAATGAGCAATAGACACAATAAAGTAACAAAACAACTCACAATAAGCTGATCGGTAGTAAAGGGGCCGACATCGGGTCCAAAAAAAAGAAACGCACACGTTGATTGGGGAAGAATCTAGGAAACTAAAAGTTGGAGATTTAGGAGACAATGACTCCTCATGTCGAAGACCCATAGCTGCGATGGGACAAATTAAGTCCGGACTATTGCCTTTGCAAACATGATTGGCGAGACCATGTGGAGAGCAATAAACTTTCCGTAAGTAGGAGATGAAGCCGAGAAGAGACCATGCACTCTACTTCGACCACTGAGAAAAAGTGACTGATTAAAATTATAATTTTCTTTAGGAAAAAAAAAATTTTAAATGTCCCACAGGACAGGAGACACGTAGACTCGCGCTAAGGAAAAAAAAAAAAACGCGACACTCTAAAAAGACAAATCCCTGATAACAAAGGCAGTTAAAGAATCAACAATCGCACGCAAAAGTGATGAGGAAAAAGAAAACGAGCACGCTATTCAAACAATCTTATTAGCTATATGTTTTATTTTTTTAATGAAAAATTTAAAACAATAAAGATAAAAATAATCTCAGAAAATCTAAAAAAAATTTATAATTTCTTACAAATAAATAGTAAAACCCGTCGTTTCATGCTTTCTCCTCATCAGAAAAATAAATTACTGTAAATCATAAGTACGAAAAGACAATTCGTAGATTTTATGGTCAAAATAATCAACACTTAAAGAAAAGTGGAAAAATTTTTTAGATTCTATGAACCGATTGTTGATCAAAACTTCAAGACGAAAAAAAAAAACGTCCAATTCATTGCTAAATTATACACTTACCAAGTTTAGTTCATAGGATGAGTGAAATATTAACTAGTCTCTTCAGCCGCGAAAACAAATCGGTTTTATAAAGAAGAGAAGTCTCGAAATCACAGATTAGTCTTATACTGGCCTGGCCAGGTCAGAATTAGAGAAAAGTAATTAAATGTTTCCTCGAATCAAAAAAAAAACCGATACGCGAGGGATAGTTAACCAAAATGAACACTCATACGTCTGGGACAATAAAAAAACATTAAAACAACGCTAACCGATCGCGTCGTGTGTACTCTTTAAATATATGCTAGGAGGGGGAACACGGTAACCTCCTAAGAACTTAACTAAAAGCGTCAAAAAAAAATTTAGCCATCAACAAAGACATCTGTCTCTTTCTGCCAAACAACTAATCGGTTCCATTTCCACAGTAAGAAAGAGACAGGAACATCGGCTCAATCCGTTAGTGTAAAGCGCACAACAAGGAAGCGGAAGCGTATCGCAAGTACCACGATCGGTCAACTTAGGGAAAACAGAGCAGCTAACGAACATAAAGTCGTAGCAATTGGAGGTAAAACACGTAAAATTCCGTGCTTCACTAACCCGTTGGAAAAAAAAACGGTATGCTACACTATATAAATGTGAAAATATATAAATATGTATGTAAAAATGTGTAAATAGGTATATACGCGTAAAGTAAACATTCCGTTAATGAGTCTTAAGACTTGTACAGTTGACCCGAGAATGGCGACTCAAATATTCGGGTCAAAAAATTCTTATTGACATCTATGTCCAACGACTTATTTAAATGGGTCGTATTGGAAGAATCGTAGGACTCTCACAAGCGGGTCATATTAACCGCATATTGCTGTGAGTGCAGAACCATTTCGGATCTAGTTAGGAAAAGAAAATATAAAAAGTTTAATATTGATATTTCCACCTTGAACAGTACAAAGGACAAGGAAAGAACTGTTTCAGTACCATATAACCATGCCATGACAAAAGGCCTTAACTCGATTTTCAAACCGCTCCATATCTCTTTAGCTTTTAGCATCATCTTATCAATCCTAAGGATCGCTTTCCACATCTACAGAAATCCGGGGTCTGTACAGAAATCCCATCTATAGAAATCCCGATGGTGTACAAGGGTCAGACTTCTAGGAACTCAGCCACCAGTTTCAAGGAGCATATGCAGCATAGACGTTTTGGCAGAAGCAACCAGTCCGCAATAGCCAAGCACTCTCTGGACACGGGACATGATTTTTCATTAGAGATTTTAAAACTTGTACAATCAGTCAATAAAAAGCACCTACTAGATGCTTTTGAAAGCCTTGCCATTAAAAAAGCCGACAAAAACCGGTTATTAAATCTCGATAACGGCCTCATTGGTGACTCTGCATTGATTCAGTGGGTGATACAGCTTCCCAATCGATGAATTGCCACTTTCTACAATTCTCTTGATTAGTTGTTCTACATTCTTACTCACTATATAAGACTCGATATACCTTCCCAAGTCACTCCGTGTTCTCTCTCTTGAGCTGCTGAACGATGAAAGCAAGGCTTTCGAAAAGCACTTATAGGTCGTATTTTTCCTTATTCTTTTGTTTTTTGTCTTATTTTTTTGCTTTATTTTTTATTATTTTTTCGTTTCTTGTTTCCTTGTTATGGCAAAAGAGTATCCTCTAGTTTATTACTTAACTATTTCTATCCACATAAGATTTTATTACATTATTCGAAAAAGCCACTACAGTGTAACAAGTGCCTGAGCTTCGAACACGTATCCATGGGCTGCAAAGAAGACCCTCATTGCAACAAATGCGCAGAGGCACACATTCATGAGACTGCACCACGATTAAAGGACAAGACCCCTAAAGTGCATAAGATGTGGAGGTCATCACACTTCAAGCTATACAAAATGTCCAAGGTATGCCAAGGTTAAAAGGATGCAGTGTCTAAGCCGGAGTAAAAAAGTTTCAAGGCGAACGCGGAAAAAATCTTTGCAGCTACAGTGTCTAAGCCGGAGTAAAAAGGACTCAACATTAACGACCTACAAGTTATGTATAATCAAATTGGACGAATATGTTAATGTTTACAAATCTAGGCAAACGTTAGCAACAGTTGAGTTGGCTTCCTTAAACCAACTAATTTTATCATAGCTACACGACATTATACTGAGATCAACAAAGGTAAACTTCAGTGCGTGCTGTGGAAAGGTAGGGGGAGGGGTTCTCCGAAAAAGTCTAGAGTTTCATAACTTCCTGTTGAAGCAGGAAATCAACGTTGTTGTCCTCTGTGAAGCACACCTCAAGCCAAGCCGAGACTTGAAGCAACCCGGTTATTGTGTGTACCGTAACGATCGTATGATTCCAAACACTACACATAATCTAATAAAACTAAACATCAAGAATAAGTCTCGAAATGATACGTAGGTACGGAATCGGCATCCATCATCATCAATGACATCTCCCTTGGTGAAATGAAGTTCGTGGCGCACTACAATTCACCTAAATATACTATCGACGTTAGCGATCTCGATGACCTCTTCCATGGTGACATTCTAGTTAGACTGGCTTGTGATCTTAATGCCGAACATCCAAGCTGGAACTCCAGAACACATAAGTAAAATGGCATGATTCTATACCAGTATATACAAACGATGACATCATTGCTGCAGGGCAAGTGGAAGATACTTACTACTGCGACCGTTCCCCCATAAGTGACATGTTGGCTATCTCACTGATAAAGGTTTTCTTCAAGCCAGGCAACATCTTCACGATTAGGGACTTATCTTCTGACTACAAGCCAGTGGCGTTAAATTTTGACAGTGTCAACATCAATTTCAGAGAGGAAGTCAAGCAACAGCAATAATAGAAGCTCTTCAAAGAAATCCTCAAGAACCATGACTGTCAACTCGAGAGAACAAACTGTATAGATGACATCGAACAACATGTTGAAGATATCACTAGGCGAATAAATAGTAACACCGAAGCTAGTGCCTGTCCATTGAAAAATAAATCCCCTCATCGAATTTTGCTTAACCCAAGAATCCATCACTTGATCACAGAAAGAATCAGGACCCGTAGGCTTTGGCAACATTATAGTATACATAGGCTAAAAACCAAATATAACAGGTTAGTACGAAGAGTCCAGGAAGCAATAAAAGAGGTACACATGCTTTTCAGCTTGTCGGCTCGCGAGAATTCCATTTGGAGCATAGTTAGAGCTCTACAGACGAAGAAGAATAATGAGCTTCCTCCACTTCGCACCCCTCAAGGTAATTATGTCTAAACTAATCACAAAAAACACAAATAATTGCAGATTCCTTAGAGATGCAGTTTGTTACTCCTGATAAAATTAATCCCGAGAGTCAACTCTTGTTCCAGTGTGTGGAAGATGGTCTTATCAAACTTGATGACAATTCGCAATTTACATTGAAGATTAACATTGAGACTGGCGAGAAATCTCACACTAAGGAAGGCTCCAGGAAGAGACAAGGTATGTAATAATGCCCTAAAAAATCTGCCAAACGACATTATTAATGACATCTCGAATATCATAAGCTATTTGCTAAAAATGACATCTCGAATATCCTACTTCCCAACTTCTTGAAAGCTATCTATTGTGCTAAGTATCCCCAAGCAGGGGCAAAATCCTGCACTTCCTGAGAGATAGCGAATTATCAGTCTACTCTTGTCGATGTCCAAAGTTTTGGAGAAAACAATACTCCCCAGGTTCAAGGACCACTGTTTCACCAATGATCTACTTCGGAAAGAGCTGGTCGGTTTTCGTGCCGCCCATTCATGTAAGATGAAAATATAGAGAATGGTTGAGGATCTGAGCACCCCACTGAATCTTTAAAGGTACTGTGGCGTGGTTTTTCTTGATGTCAGTATGGCTTTGGATCATGTGTGGTACGATGGGTTATTATGCAAGTTGATTAGAGTGAGTTTGAATTTGATTTTGGTGCTGAATATGATTTTGGTGCTGAATTCCGTTCTTAACGACAGGTTTTGTCAAGCTAAAGTTGGCAAAACGTCTCCACTCCCCCCCAAGGTAAAGGCCAGTGTCCCACGAGGCTCTGTCCTTGGGTTCGTTTTATTTAATTATATTGTACATGATTTCCCAAAACCAGAAAAATGTAATTTATTTCAATTTGCAAATAAAATACTATAGTTTAAATTATAAATTTTCTTTAGACATATACATTTGTGACATTACTATACTGTAATTTAATATAAAAATAACTGCTTACAATATATTAGTCCGTTTGTTGTGAGGTGTAGAATGGGAGGGTGGATCAGCTAAGAAACAACTTAAATTTGGTATCTTAGATTTTTGATGAAGTTTAAATGTCTTTTGTACAGGTATATAAGATTTTTTTAAAAAATTTAAGTTCGTTTTAATGTTTGGTTTTTATAGATAATGATCTACCTATGCGAATTAATTACGAGACTATTTATTCATGTTCCGTTTAATTGAAAAGCTGAATAAATATCCTTGCCCTTTTAATAATTCAAACTGTAATTTTAGAATGCCAACATCATTTTTTAATACATACAGTAGATACAAAACATATTTCTCTTATAAAAAAGATGTTGATTGACCCGCGTTCCGATCATCAACAGTCTTATTTTATAATTTGATATTTAATTATTATAAATGGGTTTGAAAAAACTATTATTTTGTATATATTAAATACGAAGTACAAAATAATGAAAAACCTAATTTATAAATCTCATTTGAAAACACATTCAAAAGTAAAATATTCGGTTGTCATTACTTCTGATATGTCTGTCACTGCATATATATAACCTCTTCAGATTTCAAAAGTAGGAAAAAAGTTTTTTACATACTTCTTATTTAATAATTCTCTAGCGATACAAGGCCATATGTAAGTAACGTTAAAACACTTTCAATTTATAATATTAAAATATCCTTTCTAATACGATTGACAACTGATTTATCTTCCTCGCGTTCGAACACTGGTCCCTTAGTTCTGACGTCACAGTTTACATGTTGCAGCCTTGTTTCTAGGTGGCGTTGGCTCACGCCTCGCTCTATGGGCGCACGGGAAATAAAAAAAAAGTTAATGACTGAGTCTCCGGTTTTTGCCTTATTTCTCCGGTCTCCGCTTTCAAAGAGCCAATCTCCGGTTTTGCAGTCCTGACTGTGGGACTCGAAAGTCACTTTGAAAGTAAAGTTAGGTTAATAAATTATAACATGACCTGCACGGATTTTTATGAATATATTATACACCCAGAACATTTAAGTTCACTGGAAGGTTGTCGGGAGAGTTCAAAATATACGTTCAAATTTAATAAAATGTGATATTATATATTTTTAATTTGATTCTTGTAATTTAAATGGTTTGAATCAGACTGTGTCTGAAAGCAATGTGACTTCATTAATCACACAATGCCCATTTTCGGTATTCAATCTTTAAAAATTGACTTCCGGTTTGCCAATTTCCGGGTCTCCGGTTATGAAACTCTCTGAAGCTGGCAACCCTAAATTACTCGAACACGTGATGATAGTCTCCTAGTAATCAGTGTTGCCAACTTAGGGGGATTCCCCCTTGATTTAGGGAGAAAAATTTTTTTAAGGGGCATAAATGGGGAAAAATATTTTGAGGGGAAATTTGGGGATAAGGTTTGAAAACATTAGCCTAAATTGAAACAATGAAATTTGAATATGACATACGTCAACTACAAGAAATTGTAGCGTGTGTTCGCGCTAATCAGGAGCGACTACCTTGGTAAACTACTTTACGGATTAGATTGCAAATCAAAGATATTATTGATTCTAAAGCTACATAGAACCAAATGTAAGATGTTATTGAAAAATGTTATTGCCCCTTGTCTTTTTGACGATTTAATTGCTGATGT
>JAHWFO010096174.1:28373-41672 GCA_023313115.1 Rhysida immarginata | reverse complement strand
GTGACAGGTGTTTAGAGTTATGGCTTTCTGTAAGGTTGGGTTTAAATTTACTGTTAACAGGCTTTTTTGCAGCGAGTGTGGAATAATCCCAGTGGCAGAAAGAAAGATAGGAACAAAATGTTAATTCCCCAAAGGCGTTTTATTTCGTGTGCAAGATCCGTAAATTTAGTGATTTTGTAAATTGTGTGTGTTCAGGAAATCTCATTTTGGCCGCTTGTAACCGCGATCGCACTTTTTCGGTCATTACCTAGGACTCATGACCATAGGTGAGAATGGGGACAAAGATACGAGGGTGGGCTGAAAAGTAATGCCTCCATGGCTGAAACTTTTTTTATTTTTTAACCGATTTTCAAAATTCTTTTTGTATTTGATACTTACATTTCTCCTGTATGTAATGCACTATTCACTTTTTGACATGGTCCTCATCCCTTTCCACGTACTGTACCAACGCGTGAGTAGTCGGGTGAACCCGTCGGAGAGGAATGCCGGGGTTGTCGTCGACACCAAGACCGAACGTCAGGTTTAAGCTCGATGTCAAAACGCAACTCGTGCCCCTTAAGGTGCTCTTTCCTATTTGGGAAGTGGTGAAAGTCGCCGGGTGCAAACTCTTTCGTTTTTGAACTGCAGTTTTTCATCTTTGAACTGTAGGCGCTGCAACCCCCTCTGATGCAAGGCGTTATCGTGCTGCAGAAGAGGATCCAAAGTTGCAATTCGATCCTCGTGACGATGACGACCCCGGAATTCCTGTCCGACGGGTTCACCCAACAAGTCACGCGTTGGTACAATGCGTGGGAAGGGATGGGAATATGTCGAAAAGTGAATAGTGCATTACATAAAGGACAAATAGGAATATCAGATACAAAAAGAATTTAGAAAATCGGTTAAAAAATAAAAAAAGTTACTGCCATGGAGGCATTACTTTTCAGCCCACCCTCTCTCGTAGAATTGAAGACGGAGAGCTTGGCTTTGTTACCCAGCTCACGATTCGTTACCACAGATCGCCACAGTTCACGTCTGACACCGCTTGCTGCACCGATCTGAGCATCCAATTCTTTCTCCTGCCGTTCATCACTCGTGAATGTAATCCCGAGATACTTGAATTTCTCCACCTGTGTCAATGTGGCTCCTCTAACATGGAGAGCGCACTGAGCAGGCTGTCTTAAAAGCACCAGAACCTCGTTTTAACCACACTGATTTTCATCCCAGCTTCTTCACATTTGGCTACTGCAAACCGGTCTAGTGCATGCTGAAGTTTCGTGCGAGAAGACGCAAGGAGTAATGACTGAAAGAGCGCGATCGCGGGTGCAAGCGGGTAACAAAGAAATGAGATTTCTGAGAGTTGTGGCAGGTATTACCCTACTAGATAAGAGTGCTCACAAGCACAATGAGGGAGTCTTTAGGTGCTGAGCCGTTCCTTCTCCGCATTGAGAGATCTCAGTTGCGCTGGTATAGCCACATGATACGGATGCCAATGCAAACTAGTCTTCCTAGGCTGTTGTTATTTTCCAAACCGCTGGGTAAGAGATCAAGGGATCGGTGGATACCAGGTGGCTAGACTACATAGAGAATCTGGGTTCGAGTCGCTTGGATATAATCAGGAAGGACATGCGCCTGATGGCGGAAGATCGCGATCGCTGGAGATCCTCCGTAGGGTTGCTGCCCCCGCGACCCTAACGGATAAGCGGGTTTGAAATGTTAGTAAGTAAGTATATAAGTAAGTAAGGTAGTAAGTGTGGTGTTCTCTAAGACAGTGTCGGAGATATATTTATTGTATGGAGTGTGAATATCCATTAGCTTGTGTATCTTAGCTACACATTGGCTACCTGGTTATGTCTGTGTAAATAATCTGTCTGCGTGAGTATTTTGCAACTGGATATGATGTGTTGGATGGTTTCCTCTGAGATATGGCATT
Source organism: Rhysida immarginata (assembly GCA_023313115.1). Taxonomy (NCBI): domain Eukaryota; kingdom Metazoa; phylum Arthropoda; class Chilopoda; order Scolopendromorpha; family Scolopendridae; genus Rhysida; species Rhysida immarginata. Next base: position 39,760 of record JAHWFO010096174.1, on the reverse strand, counting down.
TCCTGCAAGACCCGTCAGTCGATTCTTTGTTAATATGTTTTTTGTAGCTTTTAGTGTTAATAACCTGGTCTTGTATAGAAAATCATGGTTCCTTCAGTTTACCCAAAGAGACTCCTTTCACTCAACCAAAAGTTCGACGCATTTTTGTCGATGTGGGGCTGGTTGAGGTCAGAAGGAAGTCTACCGTGGAGTTGCTTTCCGAGCCATGATTGAAGTTTAGTGCATGTTATGGGTGTTCTGCATGCTGTTCAGATTCAAAAATGTGTATTTTGTATCAGGCATGCAGACTGCTTTCTGTTATATTGTGACGAACCCCCCCCCCGTTAGATATTTATTTATCAATAAGTATCTGATAGACTGCCAGTGGAGAGCTTGTCAGGATTCGGGAGTGTCCAAGGGTGCAACACAATGATAACAACCAGCATAAACTTAAATGAAAAAAACAAACTCTTTACTTCCCAAACTTATTAACCCAATCAAAACACATAAATTACAACACTCAAAACGATGACGGCGCTGTTCGTTAATGTGAGGGGCCCCGCGAGTACTTCAAGACCACTATAACAAATTCTTATTAAGCATAGTTTATCACCAACCAAGAAACTATTTAATCACTTATGACCCGCGGATCATACCCTATAATGAGGGAGGAGGATGCACCGAGTCCACCGACTCGAAATCCAAACTTATCTAGAAATGGACCTTAGGCTATCGCTGCCTCGAGCAGACTGATCTTTGCGGTGTTTGCTACTGCAAACTTATTGAGCGAATGGCGCCACCCCTCAGAAATTAGATCATCGTCCCCAAATGACGTCGTATGAATCTTTTAATACAGCACATATGCACACTGGCCTCGGTTTGCACCTTCGCACTACTGGTGTCCTGCTCGCTGCCTCGCCGTGCGCTTTTAATAGAACCAACGATAAAAGCAAGGATACCACCAACACGCTCCAGTCTATACGGCTCTAAAGCGCTTACCAGCCTCTACGCAACACTTCCATTAAACGTACGTCCCTCCTTATAGGAAATCCAGCCAAGCACTCATTACTAAGCTTAACGTTTATAAAAAAATATTACATCAAATTTTCTTAGGGCACAAAACATTCCAGAAAAAAAGTACACTAAATATTCTAGAGTCTGCTCTTATGCAACTCCACACGCGCTCGGAACTAGACCAGTTCTCAACGGCGCAGCACAAACGAGAAACGAGTTCTCCAGGCCATCAGTCGCTATGCTCCAAAAATCACCTGTCTATCGTAGACACTCCCTTTCCTCGCGTCTAAAAATACAACGCAACTCACCGTCTGATGTCATCTGTTTGCTTTGGCATCTTACCGTCCGACCGTCTCGAACGGGCTTACCAGGCATTCGGCGGCCCAGCCGCGGCAGCGTTCGAGATCCACGAAGTCACACAGGGGTAGAAACGAAGACAAACGAAGATTATAACCAGCAGAATACATTAATTTATAACTTAAAATAAACAACATGGTTCTGGAGGAATCTAACATGCAACAAAATTAACCGGAACTATTCATCTCGGCCTTAGCGTGAAAAACTAAACCCGCTCAGGTCGACTGTTCTTTTTTTAAAACAAGCTCAAAAGAGCTCTCGCTCCGACTTAACTCGGCGCGGAATCGCATACCCAACAACAGCATAACCAAAAAACAAAAAAAAAACTATTCCTTTGTAACCAAGTAGTGAAAAAAAAATCTCAGAGAAAACAATGTCAGCTCCAACAAATGCGATTTCTGTTGCAAAGACAAAAGAACAACAATATCCAATCAGAAACAAAAGAATAAAACACACTTAAACTAATGTCCGCTGCCGGCCGCAACAAACCAACTGACATAGAATGTCACAATATCAATGAGACCTCTGCCTCCCTCTAGTTGGCAGTGTGAGTCTTTCAATAAGTGCGTGTGGATGGTGCTTTCTGTGCTTTGTAAGCAGTTTACATTAATTCCTTTCAAATCTCTCAAGATCTGTGTGTCCACTGTCTGACTCCAAAGGATTAGGAGAGTATTGACGTGGCATAATCATTGATGGCCCTGATTAAATTTCTGGAATTTAAATGCGTTTTAAGTATTGTCTCTAGCCTATGAAGATGTTGTTTATGAGTGTATTCTTTATGTGTTTGTGCTCCATAGCAGCAATGTGATCTGGTTCATCTAATGTGAAGCCCCATTCCTCTGAGTACTCCATTTCCAATGTGAATATTTTGCATTTGTCCAACCCAAATGGCATGTGTATGTCTTTTGAAAAAGTTTGTATAATGTCAAGTAATTGGTGCAATTGTGTTTGTGTGGAGGCGTGGATTTTCATGTCGTCCATGTAGATTAAGTGTGAAAGCGTGTAGTGGCAGCTTTTATTGTTTTATTGTGTAGCCCCAAGTTATGCTGTTTAGTCTGTTGGAAAGTGCATTTACCGTAGTGCAAAACAAAACCAGAGTGGAAGATGCCCCGGTTTATCTGTATTTTGTCGATCGTGATGGTTTCACTGTTGAGTGTGAGGTGTAGTGTAGTTCTCCAATGCAGCATTGTACTTTCTAAAAATGTGATAAGTGTAAGGTTATTTTATATAATCATAGTGTATAGAGGGTGTTTTTGAATTGAGTACAGATGGTAATATTGGAAGTTCCAATGAACCATAATGGTTCCACTAAACCAGGTTCCTTGAAACCAATTTGGACTATCATTAATTTTACGTTATATTCATTTATGACACTTAATTCTAAGACGTTTGATATATTACATGCCATATCTTATCATTGAAAACATTTGAAGGTAACATTAGAGCATGTGCCATTGTTTCGATTTCAGCTATTTTCTTAAAAGTAAGTAAGTAAGTTCATTCCCGGAACCATATTTATAAATTGCTGAAAATAGTAATGAATAACCGCTTCTATCTCGTTATTAAGATTTGTTTGATATAATACTTAATGTCTTCCCATTGAAAATTGCTTGGCGGGAAATTAGAGGTACCATTTATGCATGTGCCAATGAACCGATTTAGATAACACCGGTGGGCAAGAAATAACGTGAGGTGTTCAGAGCTCGCTACCGGGAATTCTATTGGGCCAAATGCAGTACATTTTGGTGTATATACTTAATGGAACATGCATTTTCGATTTGTGCAAAAAAAAGTACCAAAAGTTGCCATAGGGGGCGCTTCTTTCAAGAAAACAATGAATACCTAATTTCAAATGAACAAATACCGTACAAACCAACTTTAGAAACAGCAATAAACAATGTTTTATTTTAATTGCAAATGTGTTTCAATATGAGCACCAGTGTGCTGTTTCAATAGCTGCATGCGGTACACGACATTTTCTACGGCAGCTCGCAGCATATCTGCATTAATTAGTCTGATTTGGAACGTTATTTAATCTTTAAGGTTGAGAGGTCAGGAACATATGCTTGATACGCAAGGCTTATCAAATATCCCCATAACACAAAACCACAAGGGTTGAGATCAGGCGACCTGGCAGGTCATACCGTGCGAAATGCACGACTAATTATTCTGTTGTCTGAAAAACGTTCTCGCAAAATCTGCTGCACCTGACGCCTGATGTACGGTGGCACACCATCCTGCATCCAGCGATCGTAGTATCACAAAATTCTTAAGCATTTCGGCATACCTGGCACAATTGACGGAACTAGTTACTGGTCCACGAAGACGGATTTCTTCAAAAAAGTACGGGCCGATAACGAAAGAAGCAGTAAAGCCTCACCATACTATTAGTTTCGGTGAATGCATAGGAGTTGGCAGACACACTTGTGGATTTGATGCAGTTGTGGGTATTGATATCACCATTCAAATAAAAATGTGCCTCATCACTCCATAAAATTTGCCATGACCATGCACTTTGATACGTGCTAAAAATTTCAACAAAAAATCAGTCGGGTACGTTCATCTCCAGGAAGCAATTGTTGGACAGGTGTGAGTTTATAGGGATAAAATCAAATATGGGATATCTGTTTGGCGTGCTATTGCGTGTGCAGTGCTTGTACCCTGCCTAGTAGTCATCATCTGTTCCACAATAGCAGTTGCAACTTCTTCAATGTGTTGCTGCCTGATTCGTTTGCACTCCTAGAGTTCCGGTAGATTCAAATCGTTCATTCATTTTCCGTAAGTTAGTTATGCTCATCAGTTCTCCTCGTACCGTTTTCAATCGCCGGAATTCACGAAGGGCAGCACCTGAATTGTCGCTCTTCTCATAAAACAACTCGACTAATAACGCCTGGTCAGGCAGAGTAAGCGTCATGTCAGGCCATTCGTTCGTGAATGATGGGAAATCCCCAGCCTTGCCTTTTATTGTCTTGATTGCTCAACCCGGAACGCGCTTATGCAAATGTACTCATTGTTTTCTTGAAATAAGCGCCCCCTATGGCGACTTTTGGTACTATTTTTTTGAGAAATCGAAACTGCATGTTCCACTAAGTATATACACCAAAATGTACTGCATTTGGCCTAATAAAATACCCGCTAGCGAGCTCTGAACACCTCACGTTATTTCTTGCCAACCTGGCATTTGTGATTGATTCGTCAGGTTTCCCCACACTGATAGCATAAAGCACCTTTCGGTACTTAATAATTGAACAATATAGGCATGACTTTAAATAAATTTGTAATGCCATGTCATGTAAGGTGAAAAGTGAGATAAATTTTCGACCAGTGAAATTATAAATAGATTTCAGAACAGAAAATTTTTTGGTTTTGAAACCTAACACACAAAGAGTCACGCACTTATCCGCCTTTGCAGACGAAATATCTAGATCGATACGTTCCAGTTTGTATGGCATGCAATGTCGTTACATGGAGACAAAATGGGGTAGCTCCTCCTAGTCGACTCATTTGTTCGCAGGAGCGAGTTGAACCTTCGAGTAGAATACATGCCATGAAAGTAACAAGACAGGCTCATCGCTAGTTGATTTAGAGGTCTACCCCATGCACCGTAAAAGAAAACGCTGGAGACCGAGAAGGTATTTTATAGACATCGGTGGGATGCAGAGAAAACTGAATCGTTGGTGAGAACAGCTTATCGGTTAGGAGAGCTATATTGATTGTTATGCTTGTTTCCCCGGGTTACTACTTAAATAAAGGATATGAGTTTCGACTGGCACCTCCAATCTCCGAATCTGACGTTGCGAGAACGCTGCTTTGAAAGTATCGCTCATATGTTGCTGGAACTCAACGAAAATATAAGGAAAAGAGACGCTGTAGGAGAATTAAACATCAACAAGGACTCGAATGAGCGGTTTACTACTGTCAAAAACCCCTTCGTCAATTTCTCCAGCTCCATCATTGAGGAGATTATAATCAAGATGGTCTATGGTGATGACGACGAAACATTTACTGATATGGATACGCTGCCGATTGACAAGGAAGTGTTCAGTATCCTGTTGTGTAAGCCCATAGAGAGGCTCGAGTTAACATTAACTAAAATCGAAACGAAAGATCTGGACAGGGTTTTCAAAGTGATTAAGGAGACGCAATCGCAACAGCTTAAGGTACTGAAACTCAATGGTACAATGGATTTACCTGTCTCCAAGATATGCATAAGGGATATGCCTTCCTTAACACACTTAAAAATAGAACTCGAGTGCGATGATAGTTTCCTGGAGATGATCGGTGGCAGTTGTTCGAATTTGGAGTTCCTGCAAATGTATTGCTTTGATTGTACGAGTGAAGGACTTAAGAGCCTGTGTTTGAATCCAAAAAGGTACCAGAAGCTTGAATCCTTGATACTAGACGGGCATCTTAAAGATCCCATCGACGAAATCGTCGCACTGTTGCTCGGCCTGCCTCGGTTAGCTCTACTAGAATTCAAAGACATCGACATGGGCAAAGTGTTCTGACTGGCAAATGACCAGCAGCAACGCACTCGGCTCAACATCCGAAAGCTCATTTGCACGCACAGCTTCTGTCAACAATTCCACCCTGTCCATCTGCCATGCTTGTGTCCACATTTTAAAGAGTTACCTCTCTAAAACTTATCTAGAAATGAAGTCGGAAGCTTTCCTGTCATGGCGACTTTGAGAGAAGTTACGTTCATGAATTCATCATGGTACCATCCACAGAACTTGGAGTTCGACCACGGAATCGTTCTTTTCTTGAAAAAGAACGGGAGATTCTTAGAAGTCCTGTGCTTCAAAGACATTAAATCTGTCAACTTCAAGATCGTTGATCGTCTGTGTAAGAACCTCAAGAAAGTTGCGTTTATTGGTGTCCGAACTTTACGCGGATCCTTCTCTTCAGAGCCCCTGTTTACACTGAGTTAGCAAAATTCATGGAATAGTTACTTAATATCTGGTCGGGCCACCTCTGGCCCTGTTGAGTGCAGCAATACGGCGTGGTAGTGAGTCTGCAAGTCCCTGGTACATTTCTGGAGGCAGTTGACACCAGATAGTCTGCAGAGCCGAAGATAGTTGCGGATGATCCAGTGCCCGGAGCCTGACTTCAACAGCATCCCAGATATGCTCGATGGGATTCATGTCAGGACTCTGGGCTGGCCAGCTCAGTCGTCTGACCTCTCCGGCAAGCTCTTCGAACAATTCGCGGACGACATTGGAGCGATGTGGTTGAGCATTGTCATCTTGAAAGACTGCTACTTCGTCAGGGTGTTGAAATGTCAAAAACGGGCGCAGATGGTCTTCGACGAGTTGACGATACCGTGAACCATTCAACGTTTAGTCCAGGATAACCAGAGGGCCCATTACAAACCAGTAAAATGCACCTCAGACAATCACTGACGCCCCATCACCTGTTGGCATGCAAGAATCGTCGCTTCGTGAGGTCTGTGCCACACACGGTGCCTCCTATCAGCGTGGTGCAGTTGATATCGCGACTCATCTGACCATATGACATTACGCCACTGTTGCAGAGTCCAGCCAAGATGGTTGGTGCCAAATGCACGCCAGAGTGTTTGATGACTCTGGGTAAGAATTGGCCATTAACCATTGTTTCGTACATTAGGGACTTTAGGTGGCCCGACACAAAGAAATCCAATAGTGTTAGGTCTGGTGGTCGTGGCTGCCAGGTTACTGGACCACCCCGTCCAATCCAACGATTGCCAAACGTATCAGTGAGGAAGGCCCTGACATGATGTGAGAAAAGTGGAGGTGCACCATCATGTTGGAACCACATTACTTGATGGATGTTAAGAGGTATGTCATCCAACAATTCAGGCAGCACCACCTGAAGAAAGACGAGGTAGGTTTGTGCATTCATACGAGCTGGCCCAATGAGGCGATTGCCAACTATACTAGCGCACACATTGACAGAAAATCGTTACTGAAAGCGCCTTGTCGAAATGGCATGTGGGTTGATACGGTCCCAAACATGGATATTCTGGTGGTTGAAAATGCCTTCCCTGGTGAAGATTGCTTCATCGGTAAACTGCACCTGCTGTGGGAATGCTGGTTCCTCTCTACAACGTGGAAGAAACTATCTGCAGAATGCCATACGTGGTGCAAAGTCAGCAGCTCTAAATGCTTGCACTCGTTGCATACGAAACGGATGAAACAGTTGGTCATGCAGAACCTGCCAAACAGACATGTGATCTGTGTTCATGATGTGTGCAAGCGCACGGGTGCTACATATTGGTCTTTCGTGAACTCTACGAAGCACAGCTTCTTCGAATTGAGTGGTACGACGGGTGCGAGAGCGACCATGCTCTCAACGCATCACAGCTACACTTTCTGTTGCTCGTAGACGTCGCACAAGCCGAGCAAACATTGTGTGAGCTGGCTGACGACGTTGTGGAAACTGCCGTCTGTACAGACGACAAGCAGCCCTTCCATTACCGTCTGCAGCACCGTACACTAACAACATGTCAGTGCACTCGTTAAAGGTGTAATCCATATCCGGATGCAATCACACACGTTAGATTTTATAGTGTGCAGGATCTACTTGCATTCTAATGTGATGGTGTGACCATGTTACTTTAAAAATTTATATGACCATACCATTATTCAGAAAGGGGTGTGTCATAAGCCTGCATTGATGCTGAAGACCTCATTTTGAACAGTGGCTATAACTCTTAAACGATGCAGTTGTGGACCAATGTTCATAGAACAAAAAAATTCTTATTTTAACCAGTTCTCTCATTTCCCAAAGTTTGTAACACATCTTTAGTTACACCCTGTATATTATATTATGTGTTAAAGTACTTATGTTTGTTACACATAACAGATGTTTAGGGAAAATGTGTTAATAAATCATCTTTTTCTTGTTTTTAAAACATTGTTTGCGTTTGTTTTTTTTATTTTCTAAACTCTATTATTTCTTTTAAAACAATTTAGATTTTAGGAAAGCTTTAATTTAATTAAAAGGAGAATTTCGTCGGTTAGGTTAAGTAAGTATTCTAAATAACTGAATAGAGATTTTTCACTACGCGTCATCGTGTCGTCATTGTGATGTCATCGACACGATGCCGCCACATGGAATAACAAGCAAACAGGTACTCGCTTTCTTCGCTATCAGTTCGCTACTCGCACACGCTTTGGAATTCATTATATTGTAGCGCCCCCTATCCCGCTAAACATATACTAAGGGGGGTGATAACCTTTTATTACCCAGGGGTAGGAGGACGCAAGGGTTCGGGACCGATATTTATTTAAATAAAACCACCACCAATCCTGTAAATAACATAACCCTTTTATTCATTATTTATTAATGCAATATAAGTGCCGCAGGCAATTCTTAACTCCTATTTTATTAACCTAAGGAGCCGTTATATGGGACGTCCTTCTCATGCACTAGTACCACATGCATAATAATATTGACATAATATCCTTAAACCTTCCACATTCTCACCCTAGGTACTTAATCGAGACACTGTATTGTTAAATCATTACACCTGAACGCAAGGCAAACGATAACAAGTCATGTGACATCATCCATCCAATAGCGCGGACAAATATTCCTATCACTCTGCGCTAGAACGCGCTACATCTTGCCTTTTATGCGTACAGTAAGGGGGGAGGGACTGAAACCCCTCTTGGCGCCACTGAATGGATGAGCGGCCTTCTGAGTGTTATCATCTGTTAGTCCAAATAGACCTACTCAATTTAACTAATGACTTAAGCAATTTACTTATGTGAAACATAAGTATTACTGCATCTGATCATACGTCTTATTATCATTATTAACATGCCTTACCAATCATTGATACAAGAGTCTTATTACACCTAATTATTAAGGCAGGAGTATACGTGTGCTTTACTGAAGCATTTTAGATCATCTTAGCAAACAGTTATTCACTGTTGCTTCTCGAATGGTTCCTTGATATGACTATCATCGTTTGAAGGGGATAATTTAGAACAATCTCACCGGGTCAGTTTTCAGCCGGAGCCATAACACTCAAAAACTGTATCTCATCCTCTCTTCGAATACACGTTGATCGGTGGAGGGTATGACGAACTTTTTTCTACTGCAACGGCGAGGACTGCTCCTACGAACGTGTTCCATTCGCTCTGGATCTTACGCAGGCCACGGGTAGACTTCGTTATACGGGCATGAAAAGATTTATATTGCATATAAAAATTATTTTAATCATACTTAACATGTCTTATCACCTAATACTTAACGCCAATCTTTCTCGTATAGGTCATAATTTCTTCCAAGATGGTTGGGCATCATGTTCGAAACTGCTCTCGACGCTGAGCCACGAACGACAGTATTCCGGCGTGGTAATTAATTCAAAACATCATTATCACTTTTGTTCTAAACCAATTTGACAACCGTCGGGGTGTATGAAAGTTATGTTCAGCTATTTTTTTGTTGTAGCTTAGCACATTCTTTCCTCTCGTCTCGGTCTTAAAAAATTTTATAATTTATTTTAAAAAAAAATCTTCTTCCTACAACAACCAAAAAAAACAAGCTTTCTTTCCACGAACAGCGACAACAACAATCCTTCTCCCAACAATCGACAAACACACACACGAAAGCGACGTACTAAAACAATTAATAATCATTTCCTACAACGACCCATTCTTTCAATAACAAACAATTACATCAACAGGTAAAATGGACAGCTAAAGCCAACAACATTTACTATACGAACACCACACACGTACTACAAATAAAACAGGACGTTACATACGCTCAACAACCAGCCTTGAGCATACCCGATGCAGGTTATGCTCGAGATAACGCTTACGTAAATTCTTATATCCCAATCGCTCATACAACAAGCACACACAACACACGACACACCCAAGTCATCACCAATAATATTATACTAAACTAACCCCTATTCCTGTACAACCCAATACTCCAAATCTAACAGATCTTACAATATTCATATTACTAATATTTTACATTCTTTAACCACATTCCTCTCACAATATTATCCATTCATACATCCACATACTGACTAATCAGCCCTTATTGCTTCAATACCTACGACCCTGATGTAGAGCACAGTAGTCTGCCCGGGGTTGCTTTCTCAAATCATATCTGGGTGCTACTACTTCTTCGACTTGTTCAGTGATTATATCTTCTTCTTTCGCGGCATTCCTACCTATGAGGTCCCTCGTCGGCTTTATATTGGTTGCGGTCTCCTCGTCTACATCCCCATCCGAGGCAGGAGCTCCTAATGTTTGCCCGGCATCCACCATAGGTACTGTGTCTCCTTCATGAGGATTATCATAAATAGCACGTTTCGTGGTGAACCAAACATCATCCTCTTCCTCCTCATCCTCGTCTGAACTTCTCTCATCATTACGGCTCGGTTTCTGTCTTGCCCGTTCCCTCCTCGACTTCATATCTTCGCCGATAATACATGGTTTCAATCGATCCATATGTACGATACTTCTTCTGTGCTTCCTGCATTCCTCTATTTCAAAATCAACATTGTTGAGTTGACGCAGAATGCGATATGGCCTAATAAATTTGGGGCTAAACTTACGTTTAGTTCCTCCTTTTCTCAATAGCCATACCTTACTACCTATCATGAAACCCCTATACCCGCGCCCTTGGTTCCGCCTGACTAAATGTCTATCGCGTTTATTCAAGTCGCGCTCTTTTATCTCGTTCCGAATCTCCATCATTCGCTCCACTAACCGTGAACGGTATTGCAATGCCGCCTGTAATTCATTGAGCTGACCCTCCCCTTTTTGGAGGAGATCGATGGGTGTGCCCGGATCAAAACAGTATAGCAGAAATGCTGAACTATCTCTGATCGACTCATGCTGAGACGTACGCATGGAGTATAGTGCATACTCCAGCACCTCGTCCCAACGCTCGGGGTGTTTGTTGCACAACGCCGAAATGATCTCACAGAGCGATTTATTACATCGCTCTGCAATCCCATTCGACGTTGGCCGATACGCTGTGGTTATCCTGTGGACGATTTGTAGGTCGTCGCACAGCGCATCAAACAC
>JAHWFO010096174.1:0-28363 GCA_023313115.1 Rhysida immarginata | reverse complement strand
TCCCAACAATCGACAAACACACACACGAAAGCGACGTACTAAAACAAATAATAATCACTCCCTACAACGATCCATTCTTTCAATAACAAACAATTACATCAACAGGTAAAATGGACAGCTAAAGCCAACAACATTTACTATACGAACACCACACACGTACTACAAATAAATCAGGACGTTACAATATAATGACTTTTTGCTGCATCTTAGGATGTTCTAATTTCTAGAGATTGATTAAAATATTTTTACAGAATACCTGTAGTTCAGAGGCACTAAGATAATCTAATCTTCAAAATAATACAGAGGAGAAGAAGAGCTTGGCTCGCCGCGATTAAAGAGTTATACTCTATAAAATACTGGCGTGTCTACTCCAATCATTTCTTAGAATGAAATTCAATCTGGATACTACGAGGGTGGGCTGAAAAGTAATTCCTTTATGGCTGTAACTTTATTTTTAACCGACTTTCAAAATTATTTTTGTATCTGATACTCACATTTCTCCTCTATATAATGCACTATTCACTTTTCGACATAGTCCCGTTCCTTTCCATGCTTTGTACCAACGCATGACTAGTCAGGTGAACCCGTCGGATAGGAATTCCGGGGTTGTCGTCGACACGAGGATCGAATGGCAGCTTAGGATCCTCTTCTGCAGCACGATAACGCTACACATCAGAGGGGGTTGCAGCGCCTACAGTTCAAAGATGAAAAACTGCAGTTTAAAAGTGAAAGACTTTGCACCTTACGACTTTCACCATTTGCCAATGAGGAAAGAGCACCGTAAGAAGCATGAGTTGCGTTCTGACGACGAGGTGAAACCTGCCGTCCGGTCTTGGTGTCGACAACAACACTGGAATTCCTCTCCGACGGGTTCACCCGACTAGTCACGCGTTGGTACAAACGGATGGGAATGTCAAAAAGTGAATAGTGCAATACATAGATGATAAATGTGAGTATCAGATACAAAAAGAATTTTAAAAATCGGTTAGAAAATAAAAAAGTTACAGCCATGGAGGCATTACTTATCAGCCAATTTTCGTACATACAGAAAACGCTTCTTTAATTAGATAAAGGCTGTTTATCGTAATTTTCCCAAAGAATTCTGGTGTAACAGAAATTGATAAAGTTCAGATTAGCGGCCCCCAATTTTCTCGGCTGATATCGATCAGCCTCATTGCGTTTATGCTCTGAATTTATTATCTTAACATATCTAATAATTATGTAAATGATTTATCATATTATGGAAATTATATTTTAAGAAATTTATGTAGGAAGAAAATAACGAAAATACTATGAAAGTGTACGATGAATGATAGGTGGCCATGCTGGCATAGCCTCCTAAATAGTAAATGGGGGCTATGCCAGAGGTCGCCCGTTTGCCAAAGTTCATCGCCACAGAACTTTCGTAATTTTCTTCCTCCATATATCTCTTTTATTACATACTTACCTTGCTATAAACGAGTGTATTAACGTTAATTTGTTTGTAGCGGACTGCTAGGAGCCAGCCACACAAAAAATTCTTGTATGCATTCTCGTGGACCCAGCCTATTGAGTGATTTGTTTGCATGTGATTCGGCTGTGCTTGTGGACGACGTAGCTTGTAATTACGATGAGATCTAACGAGGCAAACTTCTTTTCTCTAAAGTAAACTCCTGATTTAATAGGATATAAGGATCAATACTATAAATATCAGCATTTTTTTGTTCATATCTCAGTTGTGCATGGATTGGGAGATTCGTGTAATTTGCTATCTTGCCATAGCGACTAGCGTGTGCGAAGCGTGCTTGTTATCCAAGCTGGCTGACCTAGTTCTGCGTCCTGAGTTGCTAAGCAACCTAAACCCAGAATGCCTTACGCGGTCACGTGCTGTAAAAGCTCTATTCTTAGTTTTCTACTTGACTTATTAATCTCTCTGCAGGGTCTTTATATGAAAGTGGGTTTTAAAAGTATTTTTGCAGGGGGCCAAAGTGGATTGAACCGTTATTTTATTATTAGTATTTCTTATGTTTTATATAAATGTTTGTGATGATAGATGATACATAATGGACTCCCATAGGTGAATCTTCTGTTTCAGTAAATTTTTTATGAGTTTATTAAAAAAAACTATGATGTATATAAAAATAGCTAGAAATTTTATTAAGTTGGTGATGACTCTATTGGTGTTAATTGTTTTATGCTTTCCATTATCTATTTTGTTTACTCTTTTACATTTTCTCACTTTATTAAGTTAAAAATTATTATTCAACAATTACAATTTTTTTTATAATTTAAAAAAATATATTTATTATTAAATAAATATAAGATGTTTTATTTAAATTGTAATGACAAAAAAATATTCGTGGACATTAAAAATTACTCTGAATTGCAAGATTGTCCTCTGTATTTTATATTCCCTAAGTTTAATTTTTTGATTATGTAAAATGAAAAAAAATTTTTAAAAATAAAAAGAAATTGCTTTAAAAATAAGACTACTAGTGCCTTTCAATGCCATCTGGTGGTATCCTTTGGCGCTAATAGCCTTTTGAAGAGAAGTTGACCAACCACTAACTTCTAAAAACATTGGCTTTCGCTAGCCATGGATTAAAATCGTGGTCATCGAGCGTTTAGGTTAAACTGCTACTTAACCTCTGGTTAAGTCCTAACCTTGCTTGTGCAACGCAATGAACTTTAACTGACACTTTAACGGACAGTTAGTTTAAAATGAGCTTGATGCAACTGGCCGTTAATTGTAAAGATCCAGATTATGTATTTTTAAAATCGTAAAAAATAAAGATTTTTCTGTAAGTTCTTGCATATTTTATTTCTCAAAAGTTATTGACAAGTGAAAAAAGGGGATCGCATTATACAAGAGCTCGAATTATACACTACTGGCAAAAAAAATGCACCACATAGAAGGAATGGGTCGATTTATTTGAAGTTTTGCACACATGCAGCATTGGTGGCATACAAGAAATAATATAACTTGCAAGATGATACATCCAGAAGAAAGTTGTACAGGGTGGTTCCCATGCGCCTGCTGGTCAAGAATTTTTCAGAACAGATTTGCACGAAATCGTCAGCTTGTCATCCGCATTGTGCTGGAACAGTTGACGTAAGTGTTGTCATCACAACTGCAATGCCTCACACACACTCCGCCCTGCTCCTGTGCAACATCTCACGGAGTTTGACAGAGGTCGCATTGTGGAACTTCGAGAGGCTGGATGGTCTCATAAGCATATTGCAGTTCAATGTTATCAGCAGTAGCTTACTGAAAGAACGCACTCACATAGAGCTGCTTCTGGATGCCCTTGCACTACTGACTCACGCCAAGACTGTCATATCGTATGAGAAGCTTTGAGCATTGATAAAGGCCGGAGTGGCACCATCTTTGCCAAGATAGACCATTGGTAGCCGTTTGTTAGCTGCAAGACTGCTCTAGCTAGACTCCCACTTCTGCAAGAACACCGTGCTAAGTAGTTGCACTGAGAGAAGATTCTGCTTGTACACCAGTGAGGGACGTGTGCATGTGGGGGAAGAGCAACAGAGCACCATTTTCCAACAGTGCATCCGTTTAAGGGACACAGATCAATCCCTGGCGTAATGGTAGTGGGTGCGATCATTTACAACTTTCCATCACACTTAAGCATGGAACCCAGATATGGGTAAACTCTGTGGAACATAACAGCTGATGTAACAACTTGTCATGTGATATTCGTACTTTTTATGTTCCGTTCAGTTCCCTTGTGCGTGCAAGTGGCCCCACGTTGGTGGCATTGCGCGTCAGAAACTGCAGCATGATAGGTTTTTGGAAGCTTTGTACACATGCTTCGTGCTGCTTGGCTGACATCGCTACTCTCAATTTTCATTGCCGAGGGGGGGGGGGGTAAAAACTTTATTCAATAAATTATAGATAATGGTTTCCCACCTGGCCCTTTTCAAATCAACGTCCTTATATTGTTTGCGACGCTTATCGTAGAAGAAAGGATGTTTCCTTACCACCTGTGCAAGCAATTCAATGTCTCTGACGAATCTCTGCCTCCCTTTTTCAATTGTAGCATTCCCCTACCCCCCTATGCTACTAAATATAGATGTGATTTCAAAACTCAACAGGGGTTGGCGAACACAAGAGTTTGAGACCGATATTTTCCGGAATTGATCACCCACTAACTGCCAATGAAAGCATTCCTTTGTTCCTCAAAAAAAAAAGAAAAACAATACAACCAACATTCAACACTCAAATACGACTCTAATCAGTATGCAAATTTAACATTGGTTTGCATAATGACTATAGACCTAATAAGCAACATCTACCAAATTACATAACTCAACTGACTTAAGGAAAATTACACCCCAAGCACATCCGGAATTAATTCGCGCTGGCCAGTGTCTGATCACCCACTAGTTGACTCGTACAAATATTCCAATTTTCTTTTGCACACCAGAAAGCGCCACGTCCTCCTTTTTTTAGGGCAGAACAGCGGAGAAGGAATGTAACCCATCTTGGGCACAAATAATAGGTGATACAATGACTACAGTGGAAATCTGTGTCATCGCACTACATGCCATACGTGCGTGGCTAAATCCACTCTAGTAAACTTAATACTTATGGACTATTTAAACTAGTGGGAGTAACAATCTATTTACACTATCCAAAATAAATACAAGCAGTTCTTCATTACAATGATCTAACATGTGGGTCGAGCTCAAGCTAAACTGTTGTGTCCGTAGCACAATCTAACTCTAACATCACTATTTCTTGTCACGACGGCTCGGTATAACGAGGTGGATAAAACCGATGGTCATTACAGTTACTCTAACAAGACGGGCTCACCGTTAAATGTTCGGACTCCTTACTGCAACAAAGCATGCGTGGATATCGTCATGGCTCTCCAGAATCGCTTACTCATTGCGTTTTCGGGCGCTCCTATCCACATCGTACTTAAGCTGCATAACGACTGCGTTACGGGCATCACCATATAACAAACAAATTACGACAAAAGCAGTGCTTTAGAGCAATAATCTTTTATGCGAATGTTAATACTTATCGTAAGTGTTATCCTCATTGACTGGAACCATTATTTATCTACACGTTCGATAATCTTGCATTTTCGAACACGTTCGGGCTGTTCATCCATGACGGGGTAAGTGTGATGCAGACGTTTAAAATTACTTCTGCTTCACCAAAGTGACTTCCAGCTCCATCTCGCTTACATCAAAACAGCATTTTCTCAAGGTCACAGAGAATTATTTCCATATTAAGTTTAATATATTTCAATTAACTCTGTCCAACGAACGCTCCCGACTACCTTGCAAGACAACACGCTCATCGCCACCACAACAACAACACACACACACACCACGCGGTAACAATCCTTTTCTAGGAACACGACAAATTCTCCGAAAAATGTTACAACAATACTCTCCCAACAACGACTCATTATACAGCATGAACATTTAATTTTCTCCTTAATAAAACATCAATAGCGTAATACCACTTACTATAACGAATTACTCTCGTATAACAACGAAACCACAGTACGCCTATAATTTAACTTCTTAATACAAAATGATGACACTCAGCCTGACACACATAACTCACATTTAAGGGATGTTACACAATCATGACAGCACGTATACCTTCCACGGTGACAGTTTTCGATGTTTCCATGTTCGTTCCTACTATCTTACCATCGCTTGTCGCTTCTGTCACTTTGGTTGTTGTTTTATGATGGCACCATGATGACCAGGGTGAACCGAGGAAGGGGTGAACCACTCGCAGTGTTTTATGGGATGACATCATTAGTGTCCTACTGGTCCATATGCTCCTCGTAAGCCGCAAAAAGCACAGAAAGTTGAATGTCGTTAAACTCTCCGCTCCGCAGGCTTTGCGCCGACCTTGAGCTTGATGAGGAGCTCTAGAAAGGGGTGTGACGTCACGATTTTACGCTCCGCTGTTACGTTCCGCAGAATTTACACATATGTTGGTTCTATGCTTTAGTGTTTGTAGATGGAGCATTGAACAGCATTGATGAGCCTGTTCTTTTGCAACATGTTTTTCCAGCAGGATAATGCCCGTCCATATTGGCCCCATTGCTTCCCGAGACTTGGCGCTTTGTTGCTATCGATTAAGCCGACCACAGACTCTCATCCCATTTACCATTTGGCGCAAAATACGACGGCTTCAGCTACGATCCAAATCCTTCAGGTTTTCGCCAAAAAAAAAGGTCGGATACTTTTCTCACAGGCCTTGTATGCCTAGAAGTCGTTGAATTACATTGCAGGACGAGTGAAAACTATTTTACACTTTTAAACACGTACTAGTTAACCACAAAAGTTCTTGCCGTTTTTATGTTGCCATAAAAGAAAGTGGTAGAAGATATGCAAATGAGTCTACAGTGTAGTCCAAATCCTGTCTGGGGGAGCCTGTATAAATAAAGGGCTGTTGGGCATTCACATCAATCATATCTCGTGCAGACAGATGGAGGTATCCAAGGAGATGGTTATGTATCATTTGCTTTATGACTTCAAGGTAGGCTTGTAGGCAGCCTCATCAAGTCGCTGAATATGTCCTGGATTTGGGGACGATGCTGTAAATGAACGCACCACAAGGCACTGGTTCCAGACATTCAGGTCGTGAGAATGACCCCCGTATTCCAGTGGACTAGACGCTAAATGGTTCACTATGAGCTGCTATTGACTGGCCAAACCAACACTGGGGACCTGTACTCCCAGCAGTTGGAACTTGTGCAACAGACATTGCAGCAGGAGGAGCCAGCATTGGTGAATCGCAAAGGGGTACTCTTCCTTCGTGACATTGCCCAGCCACGTGTGGCATGGATGGCCAGGGAAACCAAAGAGTAGCTTGGCTGGGAAACTTTGTGTCATTTACCTTACTCACCAGATCTTGCTCCAATGGTCCAAGGGTGCAAATTATCTTCTTGAAAAACTCTACACTAGATATAGATGTAATTCAGGCGATTAAAGTGAATTAAGACAAGGGTCGCAAATCGCAAGCAACGCCTTAAATTGAACCTCAAACTAAGCAGAATGGCGTGGCACTGCGTAGCACGATCTAAATTTGGGCGACTGCGTTCCCCCCGCTCCCCCTTACCTTATCCCGATTAGGTCTGCCTTCCAGTCCAATTTGAGAAAATTTCCTTTTATGGGTTATCTTTACCTACGACACAGAATGAAACATCATTCAAAATTACGTTGTACTGACGGTTACTGTAAAAAAAAAATTTTTTAAACAAAATGACGATACGCCAAAAGCTAATTGAACTACCTGTATGTACACGGAATTAGCAAAACTCATGGGATAGCAAGCACATTGATTGATGGGCATGGCTCACGAATTCACAGGGGTAACTGATTCTGGGAAAGGACCATTAGACGTTGTGGGAAGAGCTTGGATAAGTGATTAATCAGAAATGGCTTTCCCCGCTCAACTGTCTCCAGGGTGCATCGAGAATGGCTGGATGAAGGCATCACAGTCCACAACAGGCACCGTACTGGGCGTCCAGCTGCCCTGAATGTTTGTGACCGGTGACACCTGGGACGAATGATTCAGAGAGACAGGAGCGCAACAGTGCAGCAAATCACAGATCAGTTCAATATTGGCCGCACTAGAAACTTCTCACGGTGGATAATCCGTTGGAATCTGCATGCCCGAGGGTTTGGCAGCCGTCGCCCTACACGGGTGCCAATGCTTATCCAGCGTCACCGGACACTCTGGCGTGCATTTGGCACCAACTATCTTGGCTAGACTCTGCAACAGTGGCGTATCGTCATATGGTCAGATGAGTCACGATATTAACTGGACCACGCTGATAGGAGGCAATGTGTGTGGCGCAGACTTCTCGAAACGATGGATCCCCCATGCTAACAGGTGGTGGGGCGTCAATGATGGTCTGGGGTGCATTTTCCTGGTTTGTAATGGGCCCTCTGCTTATCCTGGACCAAACGTTGAATGGTCCACGGTATCCTTAACTCATCGGAGACCATCTGCACTCGTTTTTGACATTTCAACACCCTGACGACGTAGCAGTCTTTCAAGAAGACAATGCTTCAACACATCGCTCCAATGTCGTCCACGAAAAGTTGGAGGAGAATGCAGGAGAGGTCCAACGACTGAGCTGGCCAGCCCGGAGCCCTGACATGAATACTATCGATCATATCTGGGATGCTGTTGAAGTCAGGCTCCAGGCACTGGATCCTCCACCCTCGAACGGGCATATCTTTGGCTTTGCAGACTATCTGGTGTCAACTGCCTCCAGAAGTGTACCAGGGACTTGCAGACTCATTACCACGCCGTATTGCTGCACTCTACAAGGTCAGACGTGCGGGCTATCCATTGCTACAACGTTATTATTGTAAATATTGGTAACACTAATTCAGGATACTTCATTTTTGTTAACATCAAAATTTTTATTGCTGAAATTAAGTTCCAATAAATGGATAAGGAACAAAAACATATAAAACTTTTTTTCTTTCGCAATAATTCCTTTATACATGACAACTTTTATGCTTTTCCATTATGTAAAACTTGTACACCACTTTAAGTTGGCCTAAATATCTATTACCCTCAAATTACTTGATAACAATGACAGAATTAAAACACTGTTAAGACTTGGGTGGGGTAACTGCTCGTGACCTTCCGTCGACATCATTATGCAAATTAGCTTATGTACAAATTTATCTTTTTATTTTAGTATAACGTAACATATTGATAAAAATCGTTGCGCGTGTATTTTTGGCGGAAATTTCATACTGTTCAAATAGTTGTTTCCTACCATCGATCTCAATACAAAACGAGATAGAAGAAAGAGAAGTACGGTACTGTGTGTATATTCTCATAAACTGTGATGCATAAAGATCTATTTCCAATGATAAACTTGTTCTGCATTCAATTATAAAGCCACCTTTAAAAAATACATGCATCGTAATCGGATGAATAGATCATTCAAAAACAAAACAGAATCATTTCTATACGTTAGGTTGCCCGTTCAGATAAAGCATTCTCATTAGCAGCACTGTAGCGCATGACCCTGATATTCATTTCGTTAGTCTGACGTTGTTCTAGTTATAAAAGTCAATGTTGAAAATCAACCAATCATACGGAGGTGGGCTGAAAAGTAATGACTTCATGGCTGTAAATTTTTTATTTTTTAATCGATTTTCAAAATTCTTTTTGTATCTGATACTCCTATTTGTCCACTACGTAATGCACCTTTCGCTTTTCGACAGAGTCCTCGTCCCTTTCCACGCATTGTACCAACGCGTGACTAGTCAGGTGAACCCGTCGGAGAGGAATTCCGGGGTTGTCGTCAACACGAGGATCGAATGGCAGCTTTGGATCCTCTTCTGCAGCACGATAACGCCACACATCAGAGGGGGTTGCAGCGCCTACAGTTCAAAGATGAAAAACTGCTGTTCAAAAATGAAAGACTTTGCACCTTGCGAATTTCACCACTTCCCAAAGAGGAAAGAGCACCGTAAGGTGCATGAGTTGCCTTCTGACGACGAGGTGAATCCTGCCGTTCGGTTTGGTGTCGACAACGACCCCGAAATTCCCTTCCGACGGGTTCACCCGACTAGTCACGCGTTGGTACAATGCGCGGAAAGGGATGGGGACTATGTCGAAAAGTGAATAGTGCATTACAAAGACGACAAATGGGAGTATCAGATACAAAATAAAGTTTGAATATCGGTTAAAAATGAAAAAAGTTACAGCCATGGAAGCATTACTTTTCAGCCCAACCTCGTATATCAAGGACACTAAACTTCAGCTAAATATTAAGAAGACTGAATACTTAACAACAGATCTATCCGAACATGGCACAATACAGATTGATGGCAAGGATTTGCCTAAAACAGAAAACTTTAAATATCTTGGTTCAATCATCACAGCTGATGGCAACATGGCCCCAGAAGTCACTGCCAAAGTGAATGCAACTTGGATGAAATGGCGCACAGAAACTAGCCTCATGTGTGACAAAAGGCTGAGCTACCCCTTAAAATCCAAGATCTACCACACCGTAATTCGCCCTGTAGCACTTTATGGCTCTGAATGTTGGCCAATAACAAAAGAAGCTGAAAAGAAATTGAGTGTCATAGAAATGAAAATGCTACGCTAGACAGCTAGAGTCACACGATTCGACCATATCTGCAATAGTGATTATAGGAAATTGTTCGGCATCACCTCAATTGTTGACAAACTACAAGAATCCAGGCTACATTGCTATGGCTACACCCTCTGTGGTGACCAGCATTCAATTGCTAAAATTGGACTAAACCTAGTAGTGTCTGGAACACGACCAAGAGGCCAACCAAAACAATGTTGGCTATACTCACTACATCGAGACCTTAAGATTGCAGGCCTATATTCGGATCAAGCCAATGACAGAATCAAATGGCGCCAGCGCTCCAGAACAGCCGACCCCAAAGCTGAAGCTAACAAAGGCTAAAGACAAAGAAGAAGAAGATATAATGTGCTAACTTTAGCTTGCTGGTGTTTAAACCTATGGCGACAATGCAGGGTGTATCTGAAAGGTCAGTATAAAATTGCAGCACGAGTTCCTTGTAGCCAGAGAAGCAATATATGTCCCAAGAACACAAGGTCACAATTGCTTCCTTCTGGAGATACAATCGTGCGACTTTGTCCTACACGTCAATTGAAAACAGTGACGTTGTATGGCGATAATTGAGGCATGCGTCATAATCCTATCCAACCTTCATTGTTTCCAACAAAAGGAAAACTGATAAAGCATATGAAACTTGGGTTGTTGCTAGCACCCAGTTGGTCAGGTGACTTTTTCACTTCCAGGCCTTGTTATCTCGTAGGCCTCGCCGATAATGCACTTTAGCACGTCTGGACTGTTCTGTTAATCTACACACCTAGTTTGTAACTCTGAACGGATTTGAAATGACAATTGCGCTAGCTAATGTAGGACAATGTCGTGTGGTTGTATCTCAAAATACGGGACGTCTGGTCACTCTACATAAACCGCTAGCCTCCTAGTTTGAAAAGTAAACATTTCAATTTTAATAGGTTTATATTTCGAGAATTAAGTACAGGGTGTCTACAAAACCCGTGACAAATATCAGAGTTTGGATAGCAGATACAATGATAACGTACAGTCACAAACCTCGATCTATCCTTCCCGGATTAAGTTTTCCCATCGTTGTTTGTCATTGGTCCCTGCGCAAATGCTACTGAAGCCATGCTAGTAAAACTTGCATCCAACGTTTCTCAATCTGACCTGGTTAAGTCTAGTAGGTACGACGAAGGAATAAGAAACGCATTCACGTGATCTGTTCGTGATCAAGCGTCATAGGACAAGTAGAAGAAAGAGAATTTCAAAACAATTTTTCCTTAAACTTGCGTACGTTACTTAATGTAACATCAATTTACGCTGTATCAGCAAATTAAGTGTTTTCACAAGAACGATGAATCAAGGTTCGACTTATCACTATTTGTTGGTTGTTTTATCGCCATTTTTTATCAAATGAAATCATAGATGGCGCATACTGCCGGGCCAGTTGATGAACCGAAAGCCAAAATAACCAATACAATCGCTGATGTGAATGTCAGCATATGACCCGATACGAAGTTTGATATAGCCCTACAAATCTGAACCAGAATTCTATATCCCTCCTATTGACGAAAAATGAAATTTCATCGTATATTTATAACAAGGCCAGTAATAATGTGTTAATGTATTCCGGTCTGAACCTAGCGCTGTTTCGTTTCGATGTATCCTGCCGTGCCTCTATGAAGCGTCATCGACTGCATACCAATTGTCTTTTTGTTAATTACGAGGGAGAGTCGAAGAACATCTACACTTTCACCATAACACACCTTCAAGATTGTCATACTTCCTTCTGAGCATGCGTCCATCAAGTTGAATTTTGAGGAACAGAATGCTCTCACTACAGCCCAGATCTTGCTTTCTCACACATTCATCTCTTTAGACCACTCAATGACAATGCGAAGTTGTTGATTTTCCATAGATTTAGAAGTTGAGGAAGCAGTGCATAAGTGGCTTTGCGACTGACTGAACACCTTCTTGGAAGGAATACGGAAGATGAAATTCGCCAGCACCTTTTGACCTCAGTCATACCAAGTCTAAGCACATATGTGCAGAAGGCAGTATGACAAACCTGAAGTTAGTATGACAACGTAGATTTTTGAATCGCCCTCGTCTTATGAATATCGCTTACGAGTTAGCAACTTACCTAAAAGCTATCCAACGGTACCTTCATTTTGTCTGGACTTCCCCAACGTAATGTACAGGAAGATGACCGTCATGAAACCTCTAAAAATATTCGAAACTGGACGAGCATGTGACATGATTTGCATGTCGAAATGTTCTGATTTGATGAGTGAGCTATTTATCCGACAATTAGGATGCGATTTTTGGTGTTACTGCATTCATAATTGAATGCGGAACTATTTTATACTCCAGTGCCAGCGGCATCGTCCACATCCCTCCAGATAGGTGATAACCACGAAGGCGGGCAAAGAAATGATGTATGGATCATCTTGGAAAAGATGTGCACACCGAGAGAAGATGAATAGCACCCTGCTGCCGACATAGGATAAACGCTGAGACGAAGAATCGAATGTGGAACAAGTTCGTCATTGGAAATTGGTCCCTATCAGTTGCGGCTTATGAATAAATTGTATGCCCTAATTTGCATAATTAGGTCATTGGAAAGGCCACCAACAGTTAACCCACCCACAATTTCAATTCTACGATATACATCAAGTCATTTGAAGGTATACACCTTTCGATGACCTGTCAATAGCGTACTCGAAGACTATCATCCTAAAGTACGTTAAAAATCCGAAGCCTTCTGAGGTTCGTTGATAAAGTCAATTATGTGCGATGCTACGTTTTCAGGGTTGTTCAAATGAACATGATGAGTTCCTTCAACTTCGACGAATTTGAAGGTACGACAATGTTGCCTGTAGATATCTGAAACCTCGTCGTTGACTTTTCTTGGCTCATACCAAGGTCCACCTTTAGCTTTAATAATCATAACGTTTCCAGTCAGTCTGGTCGATATCGCTTACCAAACCCTATAGTCAGCATTGGCAGAGTTCTAAACTGAATACGCTTATCCCTCGTGTACATGACTCGACTGGGATCATTAGGATCAGGTCGAGATCCTCTTTTCATGATAATTGCAGCAGATTTGTAGGTTCGCAATACACAGTTACCGCCTGTTAAACGTTAAATGCACTCGTCGAAAAGGTAGCTTTTTTGAACTTTCTGGTCTTCCTCGTACGCGACGTTTTGTTCTAACGCAGTGATTATCGACGTAATAAATTTATTAAAAGAATTGAGAGAGACGAGTTTAATCAAGTCGATAGAGACCATACGCTTCATCATTTGCGGTTAGAGTGCAGTGAACACCAAGTCTAAACCTCCTCCCAAGCTGTGTCCGATGTAAGAAAATTTCATCCACTTCAATTGTCGCACGCCTCTTCTCAATTGTAGAGCGTAGCTGAAGCTGTCGTATATCGAACCGGGAAGCAAATGGGACGATAATCCGGGACCGGCTAAATCGATAGCGACAAAGCGCCAACTTTCGGGAAGTAACAGGGCCAATGTGTCAAAAGTTCCTGAATTATCTTGCCATCCGTGAACCCCGAGCACAGGCATCCCATTTGGGTGGCCCCATTCTTTCGCTACAAAAAAGAAAAAGAAAGAAAGATGCAAAGGGCTTTTCTAGATTTCCTGAACAAAACTAAGACAAGATACGAGGGTTGTTTTCAAATGATTTAGACTTAGTCTGGTATGCAAATCCTCGCAGTGGCATGTCGGCGCAAATTCAGTGGTCTTAAACTGTTGAATAATGACGTGGGAGCTGGCCATCGATAGTGAGCCTGTCTGTCGTCAATGACAGATCACGGGAAGTCATTACAATTGGTACATTGACGGTATGATCCTGTGGAAGGAAAGCAACAAGCCCGCAAACATTAAAAGCATATTGCATGAAATGCGTGGTGTCATGTTTTCAGACAATAACTCCCTGGAAAACATTGGGTGTGTGACATCCCAAGAGAATAGTATAGCGCAACCACACTAAAGCTACCAAAGCTGTGGCAATGACGCATAGCTCATAAGCGGGTTTGACCATTCAAAAGCAGCGGCGTGCAGTGAACCTCATGGATCTGTTTTCAAAAGTGGCAAATAGTTGGTGACAAAAGTGGCACAGCAAGTGTCTGCATCTGCTGCTGCAATCTGAGTGGTTGCTGATTATGACGTCAAACTTGTTTGTCTGCCACTGATCGTCTGATTGTAATGTTCATTCTCTAGGATTTTATAATTAAAGTTTAAGTTTCAAAACGCTATAAAAAACAGTAGAAAGACGTCCAATTGGAACAGTAATTTAAAAATGACATTAAAGACGACTGTACAGCTATGCTGTCACTAACGCCCATAGTCACCAACAGCAGCATAACCCGTTCTTAAAAAGTTCAACTTTGTTTAAACTTGATTGGTACTGGGCTTTGCAAAAGTTCTGTTGCACTCTTTACATCCCCTCAAAAATGTACTGCTCATGATTTGGATAATTCCATTTCTACAAAAAGTTCAAATAATGAATTGCAAATTACGTGTTATCCTCTGAGTGATCCTAATGTCCACGAAAAAAGCGATGGAAACGAAAGGAGTGGAGATCGCTGCTCTCCTGCGCGCGGGCCACACGAAGTCCGAGATTGCTCAGCTCCTCAAAGTCAGCCGGATGACCATCCACACACAGGCTTGAGAATGGGAGAGACCTTAAAGAACAACCTCGTGGAGGTAGATCTCAAGTCGTCAACCGTTTGGCTGTGAAAAAAGCCTTCCAACAAGACCCAACGCTCAAAATGACTGCTTTCACAAAGAAAAAGAAAATATCGGTGTCCACAGTGTCTAGAGTGGTCAAAGAAGAAAGTGGGAAGAGCGTGAGGCCTCTGCTGATGGATCGGATACGGGAACAGCATCGGGAGCGCTGTCGCCGTCTTCTCAACGACTTGAAGATTCATGGCGAGCGAATTGTCATTTTCTCTGAAGAAAAGACCTTCACGGTCGATCCTGTCGTCCGAAAGCAAAACGACTGTGTGGTAAGCTTCGGCCAGGACTTCTCCAAGGTCCGCTACGTGTCTAGAACCAAGCACTTGGCCGCTGTGATGATGCTCATAATCGTGGCGTCGAATAGCGAGAAAATGCCACCTGTGTGCTCGCAAAGGGATACTGCCTAACGACGGCTGATTACAAGGACATCCTGTCCACAAAAGTCCTTCCTTGGGTGAAGAAATGCGGACTACATCTTTTAACAGGTTGCAGTGCCCCTGCCAACGCTGTGCAAAACTGGTTGCGGTCCAACATGACCTTCTCGTCGACGGGCTTTTGGCCTCCGCAGTCGCCAGACCTCAATCCACTCGACTACAGCGTGTGGGCGCATGTCGAGAGGAAGGCTGCAAGGTCCGTCACAGCAACGTCGACGAACTGAAAACATCTGTCAACCGTGTGTGGACCAGAAAGAAGAAGGACTACATTCGCAAAGTTTGCAATACTTTTCAGCGTCGTCGGGAACGGGTTCTTGATGCAGATGGTGGCTACATTGATTAAATGACTAATTACAATATTATTCTACATGATGGCACAATAAAAACATGTCTAACTGCATCGTCAATGTCGCCGTGTCCATTTCTTTGAGGGTCGTCACGAGTGTAACAGATCTTTTGCAAAGCCCAGTATACACCAACATTTCAAAGCAGCGACTTGGCCATGATCTCCAATGATAAATCTCTTATACCTGCATTCAGCACGTTTTAAACTCAGATTCAAGCGTGTCATATTTAAGTCGCTGAGTTTAAGTTGCCCACTACAGCCATTTAAGTTCATCTGGAAGGCGTTTTGTTTCACGTTAAGCACTGAAACGTCACATTTCATTCCAAGCAAGGCCATGGCGACTAAACAGCAACGCTCTCGCCGACATCCTTCATCAGTTTCGAAAACAATCAACCCATTTGGGAGACTTTCGGTGAAAATCATGAAAGTTCGGCAGAAAGTGTGCACGAAACTGTAAATCCAAACATTTGGGCGACTTGATGGATTTCATGTCGCCCAAATGTGTGGATTTCATGTTTCGTGCTTTCGTGCGATAACCGGTAGCACTTTAAAAATCAGCCTCATCTACAACCCTAGCTTCAATGAATTTTGGACAGCTACAGAATTTTGGATACGTACAAGGAAACTAATTGTAAACAAATGAAAATTACTTTATTGAGTGCACAGAGTTTTAGTACAACTGTGTTATAGCATTTTAACATAATGTTCCGTTTTCAACACGTTGCAATGAACTTCGTACACCGTACTGTTTATTGCACATTACCACTGAGTGGCGTCACATTTCCAACGAATGACGCTCTGAAGTCGTTGAGGCGTGCTGGACACTAACTTCTGCATTGTTTCTATTGGAATTTTGTCCCAGTCTTCAGAAATACACGCCCGCAACTGCTGCAGTGTTCAAGGCATCCGTTGTCTGACTTTTTGCTTCAAAATGCGCCATACATTTTCAACGGGTAACAGATCTGGGCTGTAGGCAGGCCAGTCAAGCACCCTGAAACGCTGCTATTGTAGCCAAGCCATGGTTTTCCGAGCAGCATGAGGCTTCGCGTTGTCCTGCTGAAAGATGCTAGGTCTTCTATTGAATAACTTTTGGCAGGATGGACGCAGATGCAGTTGAAGAATGTTTATATAGGCAGCAGAGTTGATAGTGACCTCTCAAAAGTGAAGCGATCCTGTCCCGACTGCACTCGTGCAGCACTACACCATCAGCGATGCAGGCTTCTGAACTTTCCTCTGGTGACAGTCGGGATGATTACTTTCGTGCTTGGTCCTTAGCTCCTTGTGTTCAGAGGGGGAAAACAAAATAATATGTTATTTAAGGGGTGATACTCTAAAGGAAACTTAAGAATGAACGTGGTTCGTTAAAGACTTTTATTTTGTTTATAAATTGCAATATTTATTTATAAAATATCAAAATATTCTATACAAAAGAAGTTCTATACAATATGGTTTAATTGAGGGATAGGCAATGCGATCTCAATTACAAAAAAAAAAATATTTCTCGGAATACAAAAAGGAATACTTGATGTACGTTAGATACAGCAAAACACTGTAACAAGAATTATTAATCGCTACATTAGTGAATTAACTTTAAATATAAAAAAAAATTGAGACAGACCAATTCCTTATAATGAATAAGGAAAAGAAATTTCAAATTCCGATAAATGTCTAAAAAAAACTGAGGAATGATAAGCAATTATTAATAGGGAATAAAAAAATGAACTTGTGCAGCATGGAATAACATTAAAGAAATTTCATTATTACCTTATAGGGTAACACGCAAAACAATGCTGCTCGATAAAGAATCATAGCTGCCGCGAGAAAATAAGAAATTCAATAAGATACTAAACGACCAACGGCAGAGTAGAAGTAATTCGCAGAGCTTTGGAATAAAAATTATTAATGGAATATGAACGCCATGCTGCAGGGCCAGGAATGACGTGGAGGACCAGAAGGTGGGACGACTGGTCAAGCCAGAAGCCAGAAGTGGTCTGTCTGAAATTTAAAAAAATCAGAAACCATGGAAGGAACGTCAACAATAGTGGGACACACATCCTCGTGCTCATAAAAATTATTCGCGAGGGATAACTAGCTGCAGACAGTGATAATCACGTGGAAATTTATTTAATTAACATTTATTAAAACAATATATACCCAACAATCACTGTCTGCAAAAAATTGTAAAACAAACTTAAAGAATAGATAAAATAGAAACTTAAATTATATCTATTTTTTACATAAAAATCTGAGTTTTCCCGAACAAGCCCCCTATAATTTTCTTGAACACCAAAAATATGACGGTCATTTGTACAGATAGAAGTTTAGGTGCTGACGTACATATACAGATTCAAAAAAGGTGTCTAAGTTACAATAAAGAAATATACATTTATGCAATTATTAGTTCCTTCCATTTTTGTGTGTGCGCACACAGTATGTTTGCCTTTTTAGCAAAAGAAGACAAAAAAATTTATTTTGCATTTTGGTATACCATAATTAAAATGTACATTATACTTACAATTCGTTAAAAAATACATATCATTTAGTAAAAAAAATGTAGTTACAGCCTTCACGTAAGCTAAGAACAAGCCCAAAAAATATCTTTTTGTGATCTTAAAGCTAAAGTCATTTAACAAAAAATATCCTCTCATCTTGCGAAGTAAATAACTTTGCAATTATGAAGTTTAAAGGAACAAGATAAACTTTGTAAATACCTTCGTTTAGGCAGGCAAGCTAATGATTTAAGTAATATAATTAATTACTTATCCTGTTCAGATAAGGATAACAAATCCAAGAATCTGCGTAAAGCAGGGATAGATAGAGGTTTAGTTAGTGCGTCTGCCGGCATGTCGGGGGAAGAACACTAGGTAAGAATCACATTCTGAAGATTAATTTTTCGCGCGATGAAATTATGCAATCTCAAGATGTGTCTTGTCCTAGTCTTTGATTCTAAAGCTCCCAGACATGCTATGGCAGACGTTGAGTCAGTATAAATGATTGTGTGGAAAGATACAAACGAAACGACCAAACGTTGCTTCTTAGATGACCAGGTTATGGCATTTTTCCCCATTTTAATTAAAATTCCAGAGTATTCTTCACTCTGTGGGGTGACACACCAGCTAATGTCAGCCAATGCGCACAAAGGACCTGCAGATGGGGTAAAAACGAGTGATGTGTCGCATGTGTGTTTAAAATAAGAAGCGACGCCCTTAAGAGCAATCAGATGCAAATGTGTAGGCGATTTAGCCTAGTAAGTGCAAAAGCTATATCTGGCCGCGTGCAAGTCATTACATACATTAACGAACCGAGAAGAGATTGGTAATTAGTAGAATCGACCGGATGTGAATCCGCAGTATCATCAAGGTTCACATGAGCGCTTAGTGGCATGGTCTTCGGTTTGATGTCTTGAAGGCCATAATCATGGAGAATCTGCTTGATATAATGTGCTTGTGACAGATGATTTGAACCGTTCACTTGTGACACATTCATACCTAGCAGATGCTTCACCACTCCTAACTCCACGAGGTTGATTTCTTGTTTTACTTTGTCATGACGGAGGTTAGGATGGAGACATTTGCTGCTGCCACGATGTCATCCACGTAGACTGTTAATAGAATGGTGCACCTAGCATTGTGGTGTAGTAGAAAAAACAATCGTCTGCTCTGGATGGAGTGAATTTTAATCGGGTAAGAAGCTGAAACAATTTTACGTGCCAGCAACTTCCACTTTGTTTGAGGCCCGTATAGTGATTTACGCAATTTGCAGACGTGCTTAACTGGCGTTGATAATCTCTTGGGTAGGGATGGATATATGGTGTGGTCTATCGGTGCGTGAAGGTATGCACATTTGACGTCATACTGGCATAGTGACATCCCTGTATTTGCAGCTATGGCAAACAGTAAGCGGAGAGATTCCATTCTAGTGAGAAAGTTAACTCATACTGGCTCCCGTAGACTTGTGATGAGCCGATAGCCACCAACCTTGCCTTTAATCTGAACATCGAACCATCAGGATTGTATTTGATGCAGTAGATCCATTTGCTCTTTAAAAGTTTTACATTTGTTGGTGAAAGCTCTAAATCCCAGACATGATGAAGCATGGGTGAATTCAACTCATCTTGCATGGCCTCTTCCCATTGATGATGTTGGGGAGAAGCGAGTGCTTGTTCATAAGACTGGTGTGTGATTGGCGGAGTGATTAGCAAGTCGGTGTCTGTAAAGTCAGGATGACATAAGGCAGCACGCTGTTTTTCTGCCTTCTCTTTTAAAGGTTGCATTCTGTTCTATATTGCTGACTTGATTAAATAAAAAGAGAAGGTCCAGGAATAGCAATATGGTAGCGTCTTTATTGATGTTCAACGCGTTTCGAGTATTAACTCATCATCAGGAACTATGAACAACTACAAAGTTACAATGGTTACAACACCTGGTATATATAGGAGGGGTCCACAATCAGAGAAAAGTTATTAACTCCGATTGGTGGACTTACAAGCAATGGGTTAAATTATTATAGAAAAAACACATAGTTGTGTGAATACATGATTGGATAGGTAATATGTATAAAAAAACAAACTTTATATGTATAACAGCAATACTGGATATAAGAGCCAAGCAAAATATAAGAGCAAACTGGATATAAGAGCCATAGGCAGATGTAAGAGCCAACAAAGGAAAACAGTAGCTAAGAGTTTTTTTTTATATTACCTATCCAATCATGTATTCACACAACTATGTGTTTTTTCTATAATAATTTAACCCATTGCTTGTAAGTCCACCAACCAGAGTTAATTACTTTTCTCTGATTGGTGGACCCCTCCCATATATACCAGGTGTTGTAACCATTGTAACTTTGCATTCGTTCATAGTTCCTGATGATGAGTTAATACTCGAAACGCGTTGAACATTAATAAAGACGCTACCATATTGCTATTCCTGGACCTTCTCTTTTTACTTCTCTTTTAATCTTTGTGAACGTCGTAATACCGGTTGGGGGACTTCAACGGGTGGTTGGTTCACTGGTGATTTGGACGAACAAGCTGGAGCATCTTCCATCGATGTGGTTTTTAATGGAGGTGTGACCACTAGCGTGTCCTCAGAATCAGATCGGACCTGCATTCTTGTCTCATCTAATGTTAAAGTGGCTGAGCTTGGTGATACGCTCTAAATGATATGTGGTTCATCAAGCTGTGGTGCTTCAAAGACTGGGGGTTCCATGTGAATTGGAAATACCAGGGGAACAAATGATGGATCTGATTTTCTTGTGAACTCTGGAAATACCTTAGGAAAGAAACGAACGGTACGTGCTCGTAAAAACTTGCTCTCATTGAGCGCATAAATAAGGTACCCAGGAGATGAAGCGGAGCATCCCATAAAAACGCCATTTTTGGCACGAGCGTCAAATTCTTATCGGTGCGACTTGGGTATATAATAGTATACCAGGCAACAGAAAGGAGCTCGATATTTGATGGTCGGTTTCTTTTTGGACCATATCTCTTCAGGGGACTTAGTTTGACCTCGTCTGCGCAAAGAATTCAGATTAAAAACTGCTGTAGTCGCAGCATGGTCCCAGAATCGGTGAGGAACTTTTGACGATGCAAGAAGAACTCGAATTTCATCGAAAATGGAGCATACGGTTCTCTCAGCAACACCAATAGACTGGGGGTTCTCAGGAACGGTGAATTGTTGAGATATGCCTTGCTTCGTACAGAACTCACCTAGCTCCGCATTGGTGAATTCTGTCCCATTATCGGAACGTATATACGCCAGATTTTTTTCTGTAGAGC
The DNA here is from genome assembly GCA_023313115.1 of Rhysida immarginata. Taxonomy (NCBI): domain Eukaryota; kingdom Metazoa; phylum Arthropoda; class Chilopoda; order Scolopendromorpha; family Scolopendridae; genus Rhysida; species Rhysida immarginata. Next base: position 6,979 of record JAHWFO010096174.1, on the reverse strand, counting down.
GTTGTAGCTTTAATATTAAGTCTATTAATGCTTTTGGCACTTCACTTTTCGTCGGAGTAGCACAAACGAAAGTTTTTCATGAAAAGTCATCGACAGCTAAAAACAGGAATTTGTAGGCATTGGTCCCACTGTATCCACTTTATATACCTGTAAAGGACCGTTGACCTTGCACAATGTTGTGAGGGGCATTGCATAGTCGTGCCTGAGGGCATGCAACACATGGTTGGTCATCAATTAATGGCGGCAAAACTTCAAGACCGCGCATGCTCTGGTGTTTAACGGCTGCGGTGAGTTTTTTTGATGACGGATGGCCTAAAGCATTGTGAATGTCACTATAAGTGACAGCCATTGAAAGTAATTGGGGTCCGTTCGGGAAACTGAATGGGTATTTGATGCCATGGGAAAGAATGGGAGGTCCTCAACGCCCTCCTGCGCAGCGATGGTCGTGCCCTTGGGTGAATTAATGGAATAACCAGTTGGGCCGAAATGAAGATGATAATTGACTCAGAGACAACATTAAGGCGCGCGTTTGGGGCATAAAGGGCGTTATGGAGGTTAAAAACTGCTCCTGAATCTATCGACATGCTTGCCACACAAGTACCGACGGCAGCAATCGTTTTCTTAGGGTCTGCCATATGTATCCGCTTATGGCAGCTTTGAAAACAATCAAAGAACTGTTTTTCTTTAATTACATGAAATGAGCTGCCCTTGTCAAGTATCCAATCCTTGTTTAGAACACCAACACAGTTGGCTGCAGGTTTCTTGCTTTGTCCTTTAGTACCCGATTTGCGAGGCTTACGCTTAGGACGTGAAGTTGATGCAGGATCCTGCGAATAAGAGGGTATCGCGGTGCGTGAAGTAGCTGGACCTGCAGTAGTAAGATAAATTTTGGACGGACAAACCGTTTTTACGTGTCCTCGGTCTCCACAATTATGACATGTTACGTCATTTGTTCGACGGGCATTTGGATATGGACGGGGGGAAGAAACAGAGGTGGCACACAAGGCTAAATCTATTGAGGAATTTAGCGTGGTGTGGTCGTTAAAAACTACATTTAGTAGAGTCAGGAAAGTTTTAATTGACATTGATGGGTTTGTTTGGACAGTGAGTCTCAATGGAGTATAAGTTGAGGGTAGACCTGCGACCATATGGTCAATCAAATTTTTATCATCCAGAAACAGAATCATCTAGCCTGAGCACGGATTTGTAGCGCTTTTGCTACATAGGCATTCGGATCATCAGCATCTCATAAACGCAAGGCTGAGAGACGCCACAATATTTCAGCCTGTGCCACTAAATCCTGCCTTCCATATCGATGCCTAATTGCTTCCCACAATGTATAGGGATTGTCATCTTGAAGCATGATGACAATATCATCACTCATCATACTCAACAGTTATTGCCGTACTCTTGCCCAATCAAGGCGCATAGATGAGCTGGCCGATGCTTCAGTAGGGAGAGAGATCTTTTCTTGGACATATTTCACTAGCCCTTTGGTTTCGAGAAAATTTAAAACTCGATACGTTTATTGATTATAATTGGCACTCGTTGGCCTAGGGAGGAAACGACCCTCTTCAAAATATGATTCCTCCTTATTGTATTAAAATAAAAGAAAGAAACCACGCTCTGCTATCAAATGTTCAGAGGGGGAAGCAAAATAATATAATACTTAAGGGGTGATACTTTAAAGGAAACCCCGAAACTTAAGAATGAACGTGGCTCATTAAAGACTTTTATTTTGCTTTACAAAATGCAATATTTGTTTATAAAATATCAAAATATTTTATACAAAAAATGTTCTATACAATATAACTTAAAATAGAGGAATAAGCATTGCGATCTCAATTATAAAAAAAATATTTCTCGGAATACAATAAGGAAAAACTTGAATGTACGTTAAATACAGCAAAACTCTGTAACGAGAAATGTTAATCGCTACATGAGTGAATTAACTTTAAATATAAAAAGAAGAATTGAGACAGACCAATTCCTTAAAAAGAATAAGGAAAAGAAATTTCAAATTCCCATTATATGTCGAAAGGAAGACTGAGAAATGTTAACAATTATTAATGGCGAATTAAAAAATTGTAATGTACAGCATGGCGTCTCTTATGCGCGTTATTGTTGTAATGGCATAAAGAGAAATTTCATTATTACCTTATGGGGTAACCCGCGAAACAATGCTTCTCGATAAAGAATCATGGCTGCCGCGAGAAAGTGAGAAATTCAAAAGGAAACTAAACATCGAACGGCAGGGTAGGAGTAATTCGCAGAGCATTGGAATGAAAATATTAAATGAAAGTTAAACGCCATGCTACAGGCAAGGAATGACGTGGAGGACCAGAAGGAGCTCTTGGAACTGGAGCCGATGTTATGGCTCCAGAGGAGCACCCTTAGTTCTTAAAGCAGGCAGGGTGCCCAGGCGCGCAGGCTGTAGGAGTACTGGCAGCCCTCAAGGGCTGCACCTCCTATTCAAACGCCTCAAAAGGGGGCCCGTCCGCCCACCGTTGGGTCATCGATGTCGAGGGGAAAGGTGAAGAGGTATGAGATGGTATTCGTATCCCCTTCGATGACCTAACAGAGACGCTGAGATGATGAATAGCGTCTCCGGAACGTAGCTGGGCCAAGCCGATGCCATTCAAGATGAAGGAAGGACCTTAAATGGATGGCGCCCTTCCTCCAGATGGCTGAGGCTGGCTGATGAACACCAGCAGATCGCTGCTGATGGACCAGCCAAAGCTCTCTGTTCATAAAGGCGATGGAAGTGGCTAGGTCCAGCTTGTACGCAGAACCGGTGGAGCAGTCCATCAGAAATCGCACTGACTGATGGGTAAAGTCAGTCAGAAGATAATGGCGAGAGAGGCGATCCCAATTGGACTGAGCAAACGGGCACTCGTAGAAAACATGAGGAACTGTCTCAAGCAACCCGCAAAACTGGCAACCAGCAGATCTGACCACTCCCCATTGATGTAGACATTGGAGACAGTAGAACCCATGGTGCAGCAAGTGCCATTGAAAGTTGAAGACCGCCTTCTCAAAGGCGAGAGACTTGACGGACTTCAAGATGGCTGACCATGGATATTCAGGGTGCCACCGTACGATGTCAGAAGTCGCACTCCGGTCAGACTGCTGGAAGAACCAAGATAGACGAAAGTTTTCCTAGTCCTGCGGGTCAAGATGTCAAAGGCCAGACAGGAAAGATGACAAATGTCGCCAGACTAGATGGTAAAAGTCCGGCGAACGTGAAATTATCGTCACTGGCAGTGTGGACGGAAAAGGTAGCCTGTTCACTTTCAAGAAGAAGCGCAGATGCAGAAAGAAGAAGTTGGCCCAGATGGGGGGAGGAAGAAGGAAGGCACGAATCAAGGCGGCCATTCTGGCCGCGATGAGGTATCGTCGAATGTTTGGTAAGCCCAATCCCCCTCCATCGAATGGGATAAACAGCAGCTCTGAACTGATGGGATGACGGGCTGCTGAATAACCCCACACACAGTCAACTGTCGCACTACGCACCTTCTTTAAATGAGATGGAGAAGGCAAAGCAAACAGGCACTTAGACGTCAAGATCGGTAGGACGTGCGACTGGACGAACCTCGCCTTGGGAAACATCGAGGTGGTGAAACGAAAGTTCTTGCCAAGGCGTGCGATGCATTTATCAATTACCAGCTGCCAGTGACGAGAGTCTATATTAGGAGAAAAGGAGAAAACATATTCCAGCACTGTAATTTGCTCACACCATGTTATTGGGAAGGATCGAAGATAGTCCACTGTCCACTTCCCAATAGCAATGCCTTTAGACTTGACGAGATTGATGGAACTTCCCGTCGAAGTGCTAAAGAGATCGTAGGATTCTTTATAGATGCCCAGGGAATACGGATCTGATGCAAATAGCACTACATCGTCCGCATAAGCCAGCGTACGGATGTTGATGGAAGCGGCTGGCAAATCCTACCCCCGGACATCTGGGTGGTGATTAAGATATTGTAAAAGTGGCGCCAAATAGAATATATATAACAGGGGAGAGATGGGAAACCCCTGTCTAACGCATTTAGACAGTTCGAAGAAAGGCGAATTGGAGCCATTAATCGTCATGCATGATGTGGCAGAAGCATACAATGCTGAGATAATCGTAGCAAATTTCCGAAGATGAAGATAGCGAAACACTCGGAAAAGAAACACGTGATCCACCTTGTTGAAGGCCTTTTCCTGGTCAAGACTTAGCACGGCAAGAGTCTGACGACGCACACACGCTTCCTCCACAACACACTTGATGGTTACGAGGTTGTCGGACATCCTGCGAGATAGAATGGAGCAGGATTGTCCCGGATCGAAGAACTCATCGGCGAAGCATTTGAGCCGTTGTTGGAGCACACCAGTGAAGACCTTATAGTTTGTGTTAAGTAGAGTAATAGGCCTCCACTGGGTGACAAGTTCAGAATCCGGTACCTTGGGGAGCAAGATGATTCTCCCCGCGGTAAAGTCCGACGTAATGGCGGAAGGGTCCTTGAGGATCGAATTGAACACTTGCACCAGGAAAAGCCCAAGAAGTTTCCAAGTCGCATTGAAGAAAAAGTACGGGATGCCATCTAATTCAGGACAGGACTGATGACGGCCATCCATTGACAGAAACTTCTTGACTTCTTCTTCGGAAAAGGGACAGGTAATTGACAGGTCAGCGTCAGCAGTGAAAGGTCAAAGTGCCTCGATCCACTTCGTCGTGGCGTCGGATGGAAAGACTGGGTGGCCAAAAAATGATGAAAAATAAGAGTGGAAAGCAGACAAGATGTCAGAGTCTGTTTCCACTGTCTCATTCCCCACCACCAAACGATGACACCTCTTCTTATTGGCGCGACGCCTCTCCTCTGCTAACGCAGCTGACGACATATTTCGGACGTCAGACGCCCAGGACAGTTTGGCCCTGAGAGCTGCGCTGGCAGCCCTGCAGATCATTAGAGTGTTGATCTCGCTCTTCACCTGGCGGATGTCATCAGCATAGGAGGTCTATGCTGGAACAGCGTCCCTTCCGTCCCTTCGGGATGGAACAGCGGAGGAGGCGCAGAATTTCTTGCAGCATGAGGAGATGGCGCCGATTGCGTCTAGCTGCGTCCAACCCAATCTTTCTGAAAAAACGATGGAGCTTTGATTTAAAGGAAAGCCACGAAGCTAGTGATGGAGGCAGGTTGTGAAGATGTCTTTCCACAAACCGAACGAACATTCCCTTGTATTTATCGTTGTCAAGCAGAGAAACGTTCAGAAACCAATTGTTCGAAGCAGAGCCTGCAGAGGAGGCAGGGAATGGAGGGTTCCAAGACCACTTGATGGCACTGTGGTCAGAAAAGGGAGGTTAGCAAGCTGTTGCGAAGCAGCAAGCTTCAACTCTTGAAGAAGGAGAATATCTGGCCTGTACAGGGCGACGAATGATGACAAAACCGATTGCTTGAAAGACGAACCAAGGGAACGAACGTTTAGGGAAAAGACCTTCACTGCGAATTTAAGCTGACGAGGGCTGACCTGTATCTGAAGGAGACTTGAGCTTCACCGACGAGGGAGGAGGCTCAGAAGTCTTCCGTCTAGGGGAACGAGCACGTCCCGGAGAGGAAGAGGGGCTGCGATGATGATGGTCGACGCATCTGTCTCTTTCAGATGAAGAGGACACAGGAATCTTGTCCCTCTTGCTATGATGACGTCGGGCTTTTTTCTTGCGAGGGCTCTTAGGCATCACAAAAAGATCCCACTGAGCTGGCGCTGATGGCTTTGAGGTCCCAGCAGAGGAAGAAATTTTTCCAGGCGTAGGCGCACAGACGATTCGCAAAGGCTGTGATGCCGATGAAAGCGCAGGTGGAGGAAGAGATGGAAATTCCTCCGCAACAAACACCGACTCAGAACACAACAAATCGTCTAAGATGACTTCTGCAGAGTGGCAGACCTCCTCCATCGGGGAAACAACAGGCGAAGGTGGACGAGAAACAGTCTCTTGAACCACACGAGGCCGAGGAGTGGAAGGCGGCATCTCCTTCCCAGGAGTCGTAGGAAGAGGCGATGATGGTGGAGCCGTCTTCGGTTTCTTTGGTGAAGAAGGAGCCGACGATGGTGGGGCCGCCTTCAATAACCTCGGTGAAAGAGGAGGTGAAAACGGTGGGGCCGCCTTCGAAATCCTCGGAGTAGGACGAGGCATAGTCACTCTGCTAGGCTCAGTTGACTTGGCCGATGAAGTCATCAGTGCTGGCTGCTGGGACGACATCCCTCGAGGCGGTGGCATTGGGGCTGCTGGTAGTGCACCTGTCCTCTCTGGGCACTGATGGTATTTGCCCATGATTTTCTTACAGAATTCGCACTTCTTCAGGAGAGGACAGTCTTTCCAGACGTGGGAGAACTTCTTGCAGTACCAGCAGCACTGCCTCTGGCCCTTGTAGAACACAAAGACACGCTCTCCGTGCAACACAAGGGAGTCAGGAATGTCTTTCTGAAGGCGCATGTCCAACAAAATGTCTGCAGGGGGGAGTTGGAGTGCTCTGGGTAGAACACTCGTAGCACCTCCCCGTAGTCGCACATGTAGTCCTTCAGGTAGGATTCTGCCATCAGCAGCGAGGCACCCCGGACATGGACGGTGAGATGACCGGGGTCGGCATGAAACAAGTGGATAGTAGTCTGGCCAAATTTGACTTGGTCAGATTCTACTATCCGCTCAGCAACATTTCGGTTTCAGCAAGGCATCCTCCACTCAGTGGGGGAAAGCTTTTGCAGAACCGAAACAGCGGGAAAACCTGACGGAAGAACAGGGGGTAAGCCTGTACGGGCATACAACCCCTTCATGAATGCGCCGGCGGTAAACGGACCGTCAGCGATCATCATTACCATGCGTTCCATGGTGATGATGGAAACAAGTCAATGTTTTGGTAAGGAAGAAGAAGAAGAGCTCCCCCAAGTGACACCAGGGGGGGGGGGCAAACGCACTGCACAAATGGAGGACCAGAAGGAG
>JAHWFO010096170.1:0-14394 GCA_023313115.1 Rhysida immarginata | reverse complement strand
GAATTTTAGATGCCAAAACGGCCGAAACCCAACGTTTGTAGCATGGTTTGTAAAAAGACTTATCGCGCAAAGAGGCTAACTTCAGTAATTTGTTTAAATAAAAAGAGACAAATAACATACAACTGAAACTTATAAATATATTTGCGGGCTTATCTTGTGTATGTTAATAAAGTTCCTACTCTAAAATATAACCAAAATTACCAGTTTCGAGAAGAAATTTGAATCCTAAACTTCCAATAGTTTCCATTGATTTGCCCGCGTTTGCCCGTAAAGCGCGTCCTCGCGACCATAGAGGCGCCTAGCGGCCAACATTCGAAATATTTCACTAATGGGACCAACAATGCTGCATTACGGAATAGGGAGTTTACCCACCTGTCTTTATACACCGTGCTACCGGGTTTGTTATCCGCATTCTAAGAGTTTCAAGTCTAGGATAGGTTAAGTAGAGAAAGTTTAATTATAACCACCCTGTATATTATTATGGTAGATAATTCATGTACGAGGATTCTTTATATTTTTAGATGTGCATTTAGATATTCGCGGCATTTTCCGCTGCTATTTGTGGAATTTCATATTTCCGTCTCTTCGCACTTTCTTTATAAGGTGCTGGGGATATGATATATGAAATGAATGTATCTTTCACTGGTTACGGATATCGCATTCAAATTTCTGTGGTGCCAATAGCCTCAGAGATATCGGCCAAAAACCGAAATATGCTACATCTCGAAAATGGCGAATCACAATAGATCCAAAACCCTTTAATATATAATTTCAATAAATTTTGTATGCACCAGCACGTTCAAAAAAATCAACAAATTCATTGTAGATTAGAGATTTTCCCTTTTTTGACAAGCCAGTTATCAATATTACTATCGAAAAATTATAACTATCTTTAATAAATATTCAATATCTTAATATAAGACAGCCAATCCCGAAGTGATGTATAAGGGTTAGGTACAAATGAAAACTTGTGTGGGGAAAAAAAAGACAACGTATAGGATGGTAAGTTTTTGTTTTCAACAATCGAGAAACCCCACGTGCAAATTGAACAATAGGTTGCAAGTGTTGCATCACGTGAGAAACAACGATACCTCTGCGCAGGATTGCTTCGTCCAAACAACAAAATGGAATCGACGAAACAGGAACAGAGAGCAGTAATTCGTTTTTTGACAGGTGAAGGAGTTTTAGTTTCTAAAATTCATCGTCGTAAGCAGAACGTCTATGAAAATGACTACCTAACCTTCACTCGTGTTTAGGCATGGAGCAAGAGGTTTTAGGAGAGACGGCCTTCGTTGCAAGATGATCAATCGAGCAGTCAGCGCCATCACGGATGATTCCAAAGCCAAAATTGACGCTCTCTTAAAGGAAAACAGAAGAGTGACAATCGATGTCGTGGTTGCTAAAACTGGCCTTAGTCGTGGAACTGTTCACTCCATCATCAGGTACCATCTGCACAACTGAAAAATCTGTGCACAATGGGTCCCGCATCATTTGACATCAGAACAACTTGGAGTTTTCTCGACAGAATCGTTATAGGGGATGAAACTTGGTGCTTTCATTTCCAGCCCGAAAGCCAACGTCAAAGTCGTCAATGGAAGAATTATGTGTCACCACCCCCTAAAAAATTAAAAGCATTTGCAAACAGCACGAGGAAGGAGATGTTGACCATGCTTTTTGATCGCAAATGCCCGATTTTACTGGACTTCCTTGAAAAATGCACGACAGTTAACGCAGTACGATATGGAGAAACATTGAAGGATCTACGCGCGGCCATCAAATGCAAGCGTCCTGGACTTCTTACAAAAGGAGTGTTTCTTCTCCACGACAACGCGCGTCCTCACACCTCGAAAACAACGATAGATCAAAAAGTTCAACTGGGAAGCAAAGCAGCATCCATTTTACGGCCATGATTTATCTCCATGTGCTTTCACGTGCTTGGGGATCTCAAGAAACATCTGAAAGGCCGCAGGTTTCAGTCGGATGATGAAGTGAAGGAAGAGGTTTCGGTTCCACACGCAACCGAAAGATTTCTTCCATAAAGAAATTCCACGCCTTGTTACACAGTGGGATAAATGCTTTAACCCATTTGGAGAGTATTTTTAAATTCCTTGTATACACTTTGGATAAAATAAATAATTTTCGTTTTCAATTGTACGACCCTTATATATATATATGCATATAGTGATCAATAACAAGCATATTATTTATATATATATATATGCATATAGTGATCAATAACAAGCATAAATTCGAAGAAAAATTCAAAATTGGACCAATCGTTACGGAGCTATAACATACCAATTGGATGGTATGAAGGTCACTTACAAAGTCATGGCAACTTTTTGTGTTGTTATACAAATATTTCATAATGTACAGGAGTTGGACAAAATAATATGATCACTTTTGACTTTAGACGTTTTGTCGAATATCTAGAAAAATCCATGAAGATTTAGCTTGAAATCTCAGGGTTGTAAACAGCATGTTACACTCCAAATATTTCAAAGAAGGTTTCTTTTTTACTAAAATAAATAGGGAACAGCAACACATTGAACAAATAAATATTGTTTGGGATCACCATATAAAAATAACGCTTAAAATGCGTTATAGCAGTAGTATGTGATTATGAGGCTTTTTTTTACTTATCTGTGTTCATTTGTATGAGAATAGCACGATTCATGAAGGCTTCTGTAAAAAATTGAATTTTTTTCATTAGTTTTTTGTTTATAACATGCAGGGTTTTCAACCCAATGCAATGCTATTTTTAAGAATCTTGACAAACAACAGTAAAGATAACACCTTGCAATTAGAATATTAAAACATTTAATATTTGATGAAATATGATTAAATTTAGTATAAATATACTAAATACTGTTTAACTGCGCATGCGCAACTATTACCAAAATGACTTTTGGCTAATTTATTGGCTTTATTTATTTGGCTACCTTTAAATATAGCCCAAGCAATTATTATATAAATTCAGAAAGATATCGTCGATAAAATGAGTTGAATTTCAGTTACTCTCAAAAATAAACAAAACAACAGCATTGTTTTTAATAGGATGATCCTAAACATTATTTTGTTTTCAATTTGCTGCTGGTCTCCTATTTACCTTCGGAAGAAAACCTTCGCTGAAATATGAGGTGTAACATACTCTTTACACCCCTAAAATTTCAGGATAATTCGTCAAGTATTTTTCTAGATGTTCGACAAAAAGTCTAAAATGAAATGTGTCCGATACTTTTGCAGGGCAGTATAATGGTCATTACGGTTCTATATCTCCCTTTCTCTTATCAGCCCTGTCAGCTATGATCGCTTCGCTATATACATTTTGGCTCTATTCCAATTTATTTCAATTTATCTGGAATAAATGAAGGAGGTTCATCTGTTCATGATGTAATCTTTGAGCAAATTATTCAGAGCCGCCGCGTCGATAAGTGACGCCCCCAATGACTGAAATTTTTTATTTCATTTATTTTATTTATTTCAAGAGTATTGAGTTGAAAACTAATTTTATTTCTCCGCATATTCTCCCTGTACAATCAGACACTTGTCACGTTTCACAACCCCCTCAAAACAAGCAGCAAAAATTCTTTGGGCTGCTGTCTGAACTGGGAGGTAGTTTCCCTTTGTACAGCTTGAAGCCGAACAAATGGAAGTCGCTTGGGGTAAGGTAAGGGCTATACGGAGGATGCTCGAAAACTTCCCAATAAAACTTTCGCAGCATCTCAGTTGTCTTGCTTGCAATATGAGGACGCGCGTTATGGACTAACAGCACGCCTTTGATGGGGAGTTTTGATCGCTTCCGTCAATTAGCATTATAAAGTTTCATGACGATGTTACAGTAGGAGTCGGCATTTACCGTCTGCTCTCGCTGGAATATGGTAAGCAATAAGCCCTAGTGATTCCTAGAGCATGACTTTTTAGGCGATGAAGCTGTGCAAACGTCACAGAAGTCATCTGGAACTCAAATCATTGATTTGAAGCGCCCACTGAATAAAATGCACAAATATAACATAAGGTACAGATGGACCTTCTTCATCTATTACTGGTTATATGAAATAAAAAATAATTGAGCAAAACTTCAGATAACGAAGTGACTAGAAGTGTGGGTAGATAGGAGAAGAGAATGCTTGCGGGGAGGGGAAGAAGACACTGATATGCAATGACCGATAGACAAATCTAGTGTATTTGAAGGAAACGCAGGTTGTCTTGAATTGCAGATAAACAGCGCCATTCACAATATTCATTCTACCCCATATCAGCTGCTCGAAGCTAAGATAAAATTGCTTAAAAACGTTTCATTTCTCAACTATGCGAACCCGCCACGTTGCTTGTTTCGATAGTGGGGTTAGTTTGGGTAGCTGAATCTGTAGGTAGATGATGGTAGTGGACGTCACTGAGAGAAAAATCTGCGTCACTTCTTTTGTATTGACCGGAAAGCGTACAAGGTTGCATTTATACGTAGCCACTGCCTTTTCATTTTCTCCTAGTTTTAATCTTGCATTGACTATAGAGCGTATCTTAATGCACTCAAAGGCAAAAAGTAAAGGTATAGTTATTCGGTAGCGTATCAGATTCGTTAAGAGCAAAGTGGCATCGACTGCAAAAGATGCTGGAAAACGTCTGCCATACTGTCTGGATTGCTACCCCAATATTGGTAGGTGTGCAGGTATCTCTCAAATAATTCAATGGGGTTCGTGTCTGAGGAGTTATCTGGCCACACCCTTTGCTGAAACTCCTGAAAGTTCCTCAAACCGGTTCTGCACAACGAAAGATCGATGACACAGAGAATTAGCCTGCTGGAAGACACAATAATTGTGGATGTACATAAAGTCCACGAAAGATTAATAAGCAGCTCAAGATAGCGGAAACCGTTCAGCACATTAATAGGAGAACCAACGTTCCTAAATCTTGCCACGTTAACGCACCCTACACCAGCATGGAAAAATCATGCACAGTGCCCTAATGACAGCATGGGGCAATTGCTGCCTGGTGGACTTCGCTACACTCTGACCTCCGTCTGCCCGATATAATGTAACCGTGATTCATCGGACCACATAACTTTGTAACCGGTTTATTAGGGCAATGTTCTACCGCAAACCACACGGAACTGTGAATTTGGATTTGGAAGCACCTACATTGAATGTGTTGTAGCTTGTTGGTTAGAATGGTGAAGGTCGGAGAGCAGTTGTGGTTAATCACTGACTTTGTCGTGATGGATGATAATACCTTCCAGAAGGTACTCCATGTTCACACAGGACACGTAGAGCGCGGAATGGTAAACTTTTGAATAACCTTGGAAATAGCTGCATTATCTTGTTTTAATCAAATTCTGATAGTTGTCGTCGTCTTGCCATGATCACAAAGACAGGGATACAAATAGATAAACGTACACGGGCGCGATAATTAAATGCTCTTTGGAAAGTCCATTTATATTTGAATAGTTCATGTAGATGATGGCAGAATTTAATTTCTATACTTTAGGCCTTTGAGTATATTCCGAACTATTTTCTGACTGTAATAGAAATTCAAATAAATAAATAGATATTCAAATTAATAAATTTATTTCTCATTACAGGAGCAACTGTAAACGTTTATACGATGAACTTCTTATACTCCTACAAGATAATTAACTTAATTTTGTTCTTCCTATTACTTGACATCGGTTTGTCCTTTGATGTTTATAATCAAAATCTTAGATGCCGTATGATAGATGCCGTTTCGTCCAAAGCATTCGATACTAAAATGAAATCTACCAATGTGATCATACAGACAGGTTTACCTTCATTTATTTATGTAAACGAATCAGTCTGCTTTCAGTTACTCCCATCAGAAAACCCAACCAGCGAAACTGAAGGAGTTAAATTGACTTCTTCCCCCAAACACAGTCGTAGATATCTTCGACTCTCGTTCTTGGAAGTGCGGCAGGAATTCAAAGTGAAGACCAAATATAAATTTACACAACCTGTCGTACAAGTATATTGCATCTGTGATTGCTCAGGAGGTCAGGAGTATTGCAATCCAGGATATCAGTCAGCGAGAGAACCTTCTTTTTCTTCTGGAGTTAGATTTAAATACTATTCAAATAATCATCATAATGAAGGATGTTTCATACATCATGATCCTGCGGAATTATGTTGTGTGGGTAACGTTAGCATGAAGCCGCCCAAGGAAAGAATCGTGAACACAGTCATCGATATAGGGAATCCTGAAACATTTTTGAATTTCAGTTACACAATCATAAATGAAAATAGAACGGCTCTCATTGATGAAAGAACCATATATATGAGTTTACGAAATTCATACGTTGATGATCACATAAAACTGAACTTTGCGGGAGACCCAGTCGTGAATGCACTTGCTTCCAAATGGTACTATGTTACTCCTGAAAACGTACTTATGACAGACGTATCTATCAATGAACTAAGCGAATATGATACGAAAAGGTTAGGCTGGTTTAAGCTCGACAGGAATGGCAATACGGACACTCTGGGTGATCTGGAAATGGTCAATCTTCCTCAGCCGCATGTTAAAAACTGTAGAGACAATTCAATCGAATGGTATTTTGATGCTAAGGATTGGGTAACTATTAAAAGTAATAACAAACAGCCACAATTGTATGGGACACCTGTTGTTAGTTATTACAATTCCACTGTTTCGAAAGTAATTTGGCATTCTGAAAAAAGCACGATTAAAGTATTTTATAGGAGAACACTTGTTCCATTTATCCTTTCTCTTAATTTTTCATTTGATTTGCAAGTACATGTTCAAGATTCTGGCTTTTCATCTTTCAAGGCTAATATTAAAAAGGACAAATATGGAAACATACTTATGACAATAATTGTTCAAAATGCTTATGATATTATATATGGCACAGTGGAATCAACAAAGGAGAAAAAAGTTTACTCTTCATTTAAGTTCGGTATTCCATCTATTGAACCTGTGCAGTATAACAAATACATGTCATTGCCTGCCATGGAGTCAGGACAAAAAAAAGTTTGCCTTTCAACACAAAAAAATAAGAAATGCATTGTTGTAGATTTCATTGAAGAAGAGTTACGAGAAAACGAAAAACAGAAAATAATTTTACAACAACTACATGATGATATTTCTAGTGGTATGTCTTCTACAATCAACCATATCCATAATGGATTAAAGGGCATTTTTGAAAAGATAATATGGGTGTTCATAAGGGAAGTAATTATCTTTCTCTTAAATTTCTGTTAATTGGTTATTTTGTTTATTGGAAATGCAATCCTCTTAAAACCAAAATTTTATGAAGAAAAATGAATTTTGTTAAAGCTTAATTATTGGTAAGTTCAAATTATTGAGATGTATTATGGTTTGATTTTGCTGATTATATTGGCTTACTGCTTTCTAATAAACCATTTTTGTCACATATTTTATAATTTTGTTTAGTCTCATAATTAAAAAAATAAACTGAATTAATGAAAATTCAATTGTTAATTATTTTAAATTCAAATTAAATTGTATTATAAGAGATATGGAATTGAAAATTATTGTTTTGAATAATTATGTTTGTAAAAAAAGATATTCTATTCTAATTTTGTAATTACAGTTTATTTCTAAATTCTTAAGTAGTAGGGACATAGTTGGATAAGTTAGGTTAAACAAATTTTATATACACTGAGTTAGCAAAACTCATGGGATAGTTACTTAATATCTGGTCGGGCCACCTCTGGCCCTGTGGAGTACAGCAATACGGCGTGGTATTGAGTCTGCAAGTCCCTAGTACACTTCTGGAGGCAGTTGACACCAGATAGTCTGCAGAGCCGAAGATAGTTGCTGCCCGTTCGTGGGTGGATGATCCAGTGCCCGGAGCCTGACTTCAACAGCATCCCAGATATGCTCGATGGGATTCATGTCAGGGCTCCGGGCTGGCCAGCTCAGTCGTTGGACTTCTGCATGCTCCTCGAACCATTCGCGGACGACATTGGAGCATTGTCATCTTGAAAGACTGCTACGTCGTCAGGGTGTTGAAATGTCAAAAACGGGTGCAGATGGTCTCCGATGAGTTGACGATACCGTGGACCATTCAACGTTTGGTCCAGGATAACCAGAGGGCCCATTCCAAACCAGGAAAATGCACCCCAGACCATCACTGACGCTCCATCACTCTGCACCACCGCCTGTTGGCATGCGTGATCCATCGTTTCGTGAGGTCTGCGCCACACGCGGTGCCTCCCATCAGCGTGGTACAATTGATATCGTGACTCATCTGACCATATGACGTTACGCCACTGTTGCAGAGTCCAGCCAAGATGGTTGGTGGCAAATGCACGCAGGAGTGTCTGATGACGCTAGGTAAGCATTGGCACCCGAGGGCATGCAGATTCCGACGGATTGTCCACCGAGAGACGTTTCTAGTGCGGACAGTATTGGGAATGGTCTGTGATTTGCTGCACTGTTGCGCCCCTGTCTCTCTGAATCATTCGCCCCAGGTGTTACCGATCACGATCATTCAGGGCAGCTGGACGCCCGGTATGGTGCCTGTTGTGGACTGTGATGCCTTCATCCAGCCATTCCCGATACACCCTGGAGACAGTTGAGCGGAGAAAGCCAAATTCCTGCACCACTGCCGAAATGGAACATCCCATGCGTCGGGCACCTACTATCATACCCCGTTCAAAAGACGTCAACTCGCGACGACGTGCCATTTTTGATTAATCACTTATCCAAGCTCTTCCCACAACGTCTAATGGTCCATTCCCAGAATCCGTTACCCCTGTGAATTCGTGAGCCATACCCATCAATCAATGTGCTTGCTATCCCATGAGTTTTGCTAACTCAATGTACAACGACTGATGCGTTTCGACAATTTCATCATTTACAGAGTCAAATTATAAATACAGAATTCAAATATTAAGTTACATTTAAAATACAGGGTGCGTTCACAAATTTTCAAGACTGATTTTTTTTTTCCTGAATAGGGGAGGGCGCGCAGACAGGTTCCACCGACAGGGTGAAGTAGTGGGGAGTGTCCGCTGACCGACAGCACCAGCGGCAGTTACTTCTCAGACGGTGGAGTGAGCAGATCGCTAGTAGCGTGAATGCGTGTCAGTGATCCCCGTTGAGAACTCGGAGAGTGCGTCAAAAATGCAGAGTCGAAAATGCTTCGGCGTTTGAAGGATCGAGTCTGCCCCGTCCATGAGGAGATGAAAGACAATTGGGTTCTTCACTACGACAATGCACCCTCTCACACTTTGCTCGCCGCCGGCGAAGTTTTGGCCAAGTTCAACGTGGCAACACTGCCCCAGCCACTCTATAGCCCGGACCTAGCTTTCAGCGACTTCTTTCTGTTCCCCCGAATTAAGAGAGACCTGAAAGGGAAGCGATTCGACAGGATTCCAGCTTCGACGAGGTCCCTTGATAGCCTTCCGTACGAAGAGTTCCAGGGAGCATATGGACAATGGAAAAAATCTCTGGCAGCGTTGTGTTGATACCCAAGGGACATATTTCGAAGACTTTTAGTTCGTTGTACAAAAATGTTAAATAAATTTTTTATTCTGAGACCAGTCTTGAAACTTTGTGAATGCACTGTGTAAAACCCTGTAAATAATAATTAAAACTACAACAATCGTGAATTGAAGCATCAACAATTAGTGAGATTAAGTAAATAATTTTAGTTATTTAACACTCCAGAGGTGGCACGGGTGTTTGTAACACGGATGGTGCGCACGGTCTCTGACACCGCATATTAAAACACTTTTTTTAATGTTCAAAAATAAAATTCATGATTTTTTTATCTGTCGCCTCATTTACTTCACTATTAATAGAAAACCTATAAAAAAAACTTCTTTTTCCCCTCAAAACTAAACGCGAATAAATCAGGAATGCATTTATAGTTTAAAATTTGTATTTTGATCTATTTTTTCACCTTCATACATACAGAGTGTTTATGAATTCCATTGCCAGACTTGGAGAGGTGGCAGGAAAGCTCAAAACTAACAACTATTCCGAATACCATTTTCCCCATAAAAACATTGTAAACGAGTTAAAAAGTTGTAAAGGTCCCGACCAATCCTTGTGAATGCTGCACTGCACGGCACCCGCAGAGCTGCATGCAAGGCAGGAAATGGTTTGGTCTGGTTTGTTTGGTATTAATGTCTTTTTCAACTGCTTTGGTCATTTCAGGACGGCGTTATAGGGGCCGCAAATTTTGCTTCACAAGGGTTCTTTAACGTGCAGCCGGCAAAGATTACACGGGACCAACGGCTTTACTTCCCTTCCGAAGGAAGTGCGTGATCTCAGGATTTTCCCCCTGAAAAAATCCTCGTCGTCCTCGGCCGGGGTCGAACCCGCGTTCTCGGGCATCAGAGGCGATCACGCAACTACTAAGCCACCGAGGCCGATGAGGAAATTAGAAATGAAAGCATAGTTGGTGAATCATGACATGCAGCTTATTTGTTCAAATGCAGAAACGGTTATGAGTAATTACAGCAACTGTTCGAAGTGGCGACCCTGGGCTATGATGCAGGACGTGCATCTCCGTTGTATGTTCTGTCACACTCTCTCAAACACTTCTTTTTTTGCTGAACTTCTCTGCAGGCATCAAATATTCTTGACCTCAGCTCGTCAACACTGGCTACTGGAGTAACATAAACCAGACTTGTCAAATGACCACATAAGTAAAAGTCCAGCAACGATGTCCGAAATCAGCATTTGGCGTAGCCACCACGCGCTGCAATAAGTGCTGCTATACGACGTGGCATGGAGTCAAACAAATTTTGAATGTATGCGTGCCCAAAGTTCATCTGTTCATCACGAGCGAGACACCGATCAACGAAATCCCACACATGTCAATAGGCGACATATCCGGCGAATAAGCAGGCCAAGGAAGAAGCAGTATGTCTTCTGCTGAAAAGAAGTCTTGAACATTCCTTGCATTATCTGGGCGGGCATTATCCTCTTGAAAGATCGCTCCAGGAATGCCCTGAAGGAAAAGAACAAGTTCGGAGTCCAGCACTTCACTGAGGTACGGATTGCTGTCAAGATTATCCACAATTCGTAGCAGCTGGGATCGTCCATGATTCGCAATCGCACCCTCGACCATAACTCCGGGTGTTCGTCCAATAAGACGTTCGATAATGCACTCCGGAAGGCAGCGTTCACCGGCATAGCATTTAACATCATGGTACCATAGATTAAATCGTGATTCTTCAGAAAAAAACAACAACACTTGTTGCCAATCCGTACGACAGATATGTTAATGAGCCCAATGCAGCCTCAGGCGTCACTGGTTTTGAGTTAGGGGTATCCTGTATAAAGGAGTTGCAGGCAGTTCACAGTGCAGCAGACGACGAAGCAGACAGGAATATACCTGTAGCAGTGGACCAATGTGCTGCCAGTGTCTAGAGGAAGATGTACGGTCCGTCAGCGCCATGCGGAACAGGTGTCTGTATCATTGTTACAAAAATGGAAGTCGAAGCGCCGTAGAGGTCCGAAACCGAAAGTGCCTGATAGGCTTCGCGGCGGAGCTTCGGCGCGAGACTTGAAGGAGAGAGACAGAAGGGAAAGTGGCAAGGCAACGATCGAGACGGACGGAAAGAAGCGTAGCGTTCGGAGAGGCAGTAGCCAATGTCTATGGCAGCGTTCCCGAGGCATTGAAGGGAATTCGACGGCTACGAACGTCGGGGGAGACGGCGTTGGACCGAACACACGGCGGGAGCCGAGAAACGAGAGCTCAGCGGAACGGATATCGCTCGAGCAGCTTACGGCGAGCGAGCCAGCGAGCGGCGTCGAACCGGCAAAAGTTTCCCGAGCGCACACGGCCGAATGCATTTTGAATGCATCATTCATGTTTCCGCCCACGATATGAACCAGCCACTGTCGGAGTTTGACGAGGATTGAATTAGATACTTGGACAGTGCAGAGCCACGTCGAAGAAGGTCTGCACGTTTTGGAACTGTCAAAATACAAAGTAGCAGGTATTTTTCCTTCAAGCGTCTATGCTTATTTACGGGACGGAGTTGGGAGAGCAATTGAAAGAGGCGGCAGTTATTTCAAGCGCCGTTAAATTATCGAGAAATACGAGTTATTCAATTGTAGTTGTCCGTGTGAATTCTCCCGGGGTTTTTGGCCTTAAGCATATTTTCTAGCATGGCAACTCTGACTCTGTTGGTGTTATTTCTCCCATTAAAGTTTTTGTAAACATTTACGAAGCAACGTTTGTCATTTTAACTAGCGTTCTTCGTTCTCTTTACTTTCTAGTGTTAGAGAAAGTCTATAACTGGTTATGGTGTTTGAAGCTATTAGCTAATCTTCATTCAACGAATTATTCATGTTAAGTTTTAATTCGGAATTTTGGACTCTTTTTGTCAACGCTACGTGGTGCGAGTCACATAGTCATGTACGCTATTTCAACCCGAGTTTTTGGAATTCAGGTGGTCTAATGCGAAAGACATTGGAACACGAACTTTTGAGCACATAGACTGTGTCGTTTAACTAAATAAATGAATGTGCTATTGTTCTAGGCTTAAGGTTTCTTTGTTAAGCCGACATCCATTTTTGAAACAGGATTTAGAGTCTACCTTTAATTCTGTGTGGCCTGTATATCTTTCAAGCCAAGTTTTTCTGTTGGATATATCTTATTAAATATTTACTCTTTTTGGTGCGTATGTAGCTGATTGTAATTGTAATGCTTACAGGAGTTTTTATTGCACGTTGCCCATAAGTGGCCATTGTTACCCTTTCAAGAAAAGGATGAATTGTTCAATAGCTTATTTTTGAATTATTTTTCATCTGTAAATTAAGCTGCTTTTCTCGTATCGTTATTACCGAACAGTTTAGCGCTCAGTTACTCAATAGTTGGGTTCAGTAAGTTTATGCCTAAAACGTGCCTACAAATTGTAGCGTCGTTGTGTTTAATTAAAAATTTTTGTCGCACATTGGAATCCAATCTATGGATTTATTTTGTTACCCTTTGAAATAAAGGATGCTATTGTATATTATTTTTGGGCAATTACTTTTATAACCCCTAAGCATTCTTTTTCCTAGTTCTCTTTCTTTAGATTATGTTTTATTATTTACGATTAGTGTTCAAATAAAACTAATTTATAAATTTACACGTACGCTACTACAATGAGTGTCTTATTATTTAAAATTCCACTGCGCCAGATTTCTGACCGTGACAATCATCGCGCGTTGACGTCATCTTTCAGTGTCCACTCCCGGATTTCCGATTTGTCCTGTTCTCATCGGTCCACTGCTTCCAAACCCGTATCATTGTGCTACTGTTACACTGCACACGATCTGCTATTGAACGAGGGAAAATCCTCCTTTAAACTGTTTAATTTGTTGAAATGTCGCCCTCTTTCGTCGAAGAGGCATTGTTACGTCTCACCTAATATTTACCACTAGCAACATTTAGACTATTTTCAACGTCCCGCTACAGCCCTCTATTTATACTGTTTCAGCAGTTGTTCAGAGGGCGCTGCTCAGCCCACGCATGCTCAATCGCGTCATTCCTTCATGGCATTGCAATTTTTGCAAACATGAGTTGGTATAGCAATGTTTTATTGCTCTTGAAATTCAAAAGCACTGTTAGCGTTATTGCATTATTTGCATATTGCAATTTCTCCAAATATTTGGTTTCAAATAAATGTTTCTAAATAGGAAAAAAATTCTAAACTAAAAGTATCTGGAAAATTAACTGTAGAAAATGTTTAAATAATAAAAAATTAAGAAAGTATTATAAATTACTTTTTCATCAAAACTTTATAGTAACCAAGTGGGTGGCACGCAGTCCATGAGACCGCATGTACTGTTATTTGCAACAATTATAACGCTCCTGTTTAATTTTTTTTTGATCGTGGTTCATCTATTAGAAAACTATCAGTTATGATTATATTATTCGGCCATCAATATAAGTAGAAGAGACTTCTAGTTGACAATTTCTTAAATGCGTTGATTTGAATTGTTGTCCGTCACCCTTTGTTCTGGATCCCAGTCGTCTGAAACACGGACGCCAACAATGAAAAAACAATTACTTAAATGCTAAAAGCGCGAGAAAGGGTTTTTTTTCCCCTTTTTTTCTTTCCGCCGGAGGGCTAGAAGAAATTAATCTTGGTATTAGACGACGAGTGTCACGGAGAAATAAGCTACACTTAAGAGTACGCAGTGGAAGAATTTTGGGTGACAGTGCACGAAATTAAATTTGCATAAAAATGTTTATTCAGTGAACAACTTGTTACTAAAACAACTTAAACATAAAACCAAGGCATAAAATAAAGTGCAACTTGCAAAAACAACAACCAAAACTTTGTAGTTCATTTAGCTACATAACTAGCTCCAGACATATAGGCTAAAATTTAATAATCATAATATCAAAGATAATAAAATAAACGTATGCAATAAGCAAATCAATCTTAACCG
>JAHWFO010096169.1:17760-29254 GCA_023313115.1 Rhysida immarginata | reverse complement strand
ATATATATATTGAAGTATTTCTCCTGAATTTCTTCAACTCCATCAGGACCTTAAGCTCAACCATCTCATATAATATTGGCCTTATGTTTTTTTATTTAATTTAAATTAATTTTATTTTACTTTATCTTTTCTATTAATCTATAAAGGAAAAATATCCACATTACTATTTATTATAATATATTATTTTTACTTAAACTATTTAATTTAATAATTAATTTATATTGCTGTCTTGAATAAAAATAGTGTTGCTAGCAGAGTACGTTGCCTCTAGCAGAGTTTGAAGCACTGATAAAACAATGTTCGTCTGCTCCAAGCTTTGTTGCTGCTCTCGGCCAGATTGATCACGTGACTCGAGCAATCCCTTTGCACTCTAGGAGCAGTCAGCCGAATTCGCCATGATTTACATAATTATGCTCTGAAGAGTGCCTTTCTATTGTTGCTGCGTGGTAGCCGTGTGCTTGTTGACTGTTGCTCCAAGAGTATAAATTCATCAACATTAGAAATTTTTTTGCCTACTACTCTGCCATGATGCTGCTATGAGGCCCTTCCATCTTCCTTAGCCACTTCAGCGTTCACCCTTCAGTCTGATATTTGTTAGTTATTTCTACTAAGATAATTTTCTGATTTCACTTTTCTCTATGTGTCCGGATATGTAAGCCCTTTTTCATTTCATCTTCCTCATCCACTTCTGTCGAGATGGACTTTTTTTTATAAACTGTGATTCAGATTGATTTGGACACCCCAGACAATCTCTTCTCTGGAAGTAGTTTTCAACACACCAGTCATTCACTATGCAATTTGCTAGAATTTCAAATCTATTGTATTTTTTCTTGAGCTTCATGGTAATGCTATCTTTCTTGTATTTATCTTATGGGGAAAATCATTTATATATATTTTTCTTTTTAATTAATTTTTTTTCTTATGTCATTAAAGATCCATATTGAAATTTTCTGCCTTTGTTTTCTTACCTGCAAAGACACCTTAACTGCATACAACCTTATTTAGCTTAGCTTTATCATAACTTTGTTTAATTTTTCTTATATCTTATAAACACAACGCAATGTTAAATCTAAATGATGTTTAAATTTCAAATCCACTATACCGTATTTATTACTATCTTCTCTTTCAATTTAATCTCACTCATATTTTGAGAGTAGTGTTTTGTCAAGTTTAGTTAATCTTTTGATTCTAGCACTTTGTTTAAAAAAGAATTTAATTAATTTTTCTGGTTTATTTTGGTGCTTTTAAATGTTAAATTTAAAGCCAATGTTTCAAATGGATAAGGATTAGCTTTTAGAATGATATAGACATTACTTCTGGTTCAGTTAAAAACAGAAAAATTAATTTCAAAATAATCCTCCCTGTCAACGTTACATTTGGAGCCTAGTGACCAGAATCAGAATCAGTTTAGATATTTATTCTGGTAGTAGATTATATTTTATCATATATTTTTTTTGGGTTGTATAGGTGTTGCAGGTTAAGAAAATAAGTTGACATAAAGTTTTTTCTTTCCAGGATTATTTTTCTTATAAAAAATTGAATTGAATTGAATTGAATTTATTTACTAGAAAAATACAATATCAAGATACAAATTATAGATTATAGATTATAAATTATAAATTGTAAATTATAAATAAATTATAAATTTCAAATTACAAATTTCAAATTACAATTTTCAAATTACAACTTACCAAAAGACAGAAATCTGTCCAAAACTTTACAACAGATTGAAATTTTATAAAATCAAAATTTAAAGTCCATTAGAATTAAAGCAAAATTTGTTATTGATAAAAATAAACTTATAATTGCTGCAAAAGAGTAAGTGACTCGCATCAGCAGCAAATGATAAAGCAAAACATCAAAAAATAAAATTATAAAAATAAAAATTTAAAAGTTTTAGAATAAAAGGTTTTCTATGTTATTTGTATCATTAATCCATTTTTTTAACATCTTTTTCTGTATATTTTTATTTGAAGACTGCCTTATAATAAGAGGAATTTGATTATATAATTTCGGAGCTGTAACATAAAGTTGACGGACTATAGATGTTCTAGAAACAAGTGGAATTAACATTTAGCTACTCAAGAAGCTACCCCTATTTTAGCTGGGGTTATTGGTGCAATTCCATTCTTCTCGGGTGATGATGGAGGTCTTAATGTATCTGCCTTTCTGGCTATGCTTGATAAGATTGGGCGGACAGCTCGATGGACAAATGATATTAAATTAACTATTCTTAAGTCCAAATTAAAGGGTACAGCTGGAAGAAGGGCTGCAGAATTTGAATTATATGATTTGGAAAATTATACCGAATTCAAAACTAGGTTTTTACAGATTTTCAGTAAAATTAAAGTTGACAGGGATTTTTTTAGAGAACTTTGTGATGTTGTCCAGAAGAGGCGTGAATCAGTGGAAGATTTCTCTAATAGACTAATTCTGGCAATGGACAAGTTCTTGAAACAGAACCCTACCCTTCGCCAGGAAAGGAATAAATTACTTAAATCCAGATTTATCAAAAGTATTCTACTAATCCATAAGAAGGTTCTCATGGTTGTCAAGCCTAAAACCTTTGAGGATGCCTTGCACTGCACCCTGGAAAACGAAGAACTCGAGAAACGTGTGATACTAGAAGCCTCATCTTCACTTGTGGATGAATCGAATTCAAGGGATCCAGTAGTGTTCCAGAAATTAAAAGATTTGGAAAACATGGTCTCTCAATTATCAGAGGTCGTAAATAATCTATCTATTAAGCCTGTGCCTCAGAAATCCAAAGTGGTTTGTTACAAATGTGGTCTGGAGGGTCATATAGCCCCAAATTGTTTTATTAAAAACAAAGGTACATTCGCATCCCAAAAAGACAAGAGAGAAATTCTTATCAACTGTGATGATGACAACCTTTACAAATTAAATATTTCTATTTATCTGCAAAGATTTAGTTTTTTGGTTTACACAGGATCACAAGATTCCTTTTTAAATCAATATCTTGTGGATCAGATGCCTGGTTTGAAGGTATTGGATAAGAATCTCTTTGTTAAGGGTGTTGGTGGTGGTTGTACCAATATTTCTAAATTGGGCAGTGACTCTGTTATGATTCAGGGTATAAATCTTGGAGAAAGATTTTCTTCTTCATGACCTTAGTGACAGGCCATATGATGATATTCTGGGCACTGACATTTTGGCAGGGTTTAGAATCTCTTGCCCCTTTAAGAACCAATAGAATTTACATAGGCTGCCCAGAGTAGATTACTCTACTGTTCAAAAGGGAACATTATTCAAATAAGTATTTTTTTATATTCTTTAGATATACAGGGTGTCCGGAAATACATGGTAAATATTCATACACGTGAGAGAACATGTATAAAGAATCATTTTTATTCCTATGAACATGGTGTCGCAAGCCAACCCCCACAGAGACACAGGGGGATTAAAATATGTTGTGCTGCCTGATTGTTGGCTTCCTGCGAGTGACTAGGCAGTGTGGTGCAGCCTACATCTGTTCAAGAGATGTCAATGTATGCTCGAATGGCTGCCCCCTCCATATACCTTAAATATCATTGGAGGTCGTGGCACACATATTGATTTGCATACATTTACACAATCAGGACCATTTCACGAATAAGCTTACTACCTGAACCCTCACAAATGGGATCGTTGATGCAGTTATTAAGAGCCCGTGAGTACTGAAGTCTGTAGGCTCCAGTGTGGGCTGCACCACATTGCCTAGTCGCTTGCGGGAAACCAACAATCAGGCAGCGCAACATACTTTAATCCCCCTGTATTTCTGTGGGGGTTGGCTTGCGACACCATGTTCATAGGAATAAAAATGCTTCTCTATACATGTTCTCTCATGTGTATGAATATTTACTATTTATTTCCGGACACCCTGTATATCTTTTTTGTTGGGGGATTATTAAGATATATGTGATGTTCGAATAATTCTTTCATCACATTTTCACTTATATATTATCTGACTTTCAGCCATTAAACAAATATAACTTATTTGTTAATATATAAGTTTAGCAAATTATTATTATTTCAACTTTAAAATATTTTGCCCAGGGAATGTTTTTTAATAATGTTATGTCAGTAACACTATTTTTGTGTACTGTTTTGGGTATTAGAAAACAGGATATTTTGTCAAAGTTATTACAAATGATAATTAATCTTTTATATTAATTTTCTGGCTGTTTGTCATTTAAGTTCTTCCTATTTATTTAATGTTTTGTGCTTCGGACAGAATACGAAGTAATATAATTATAAATAAAAATTATATATGTGTACACAATTTGCTCTAGCAATATTTATATAAGGATCCTCTGGTTTTTGACATTCCATTAATCTGACTAGATTAAATTGGTACTTTTTTTTTGATAAGGCCTTGATGTTAGATTTTATCAACAATGTCCATGCAATGTATCAATTGTTGTTGAGTCTTTAAAGGTTGTTCTCTTATTTACATAATTATGCTCTGAAGAGTGCCTTTCTATTGTTGCCGCGTGCTAGCCGTGTGCTTCTTGACTGTTGCTCCAAGAGCATAAATTCATCAACATTGGAAATTTTTTTGCCTACTACTTTGCTGCTCTGCCATGATGCTGCTATAAGGCCCTTCCATCTTCATTGGTATGTGTAGTGTGTAGAGTGTGTAGTGTGCATCCCCCCCCCCCCCCCCCCCCTCTGGTGTCTCCTGGGGGAGGTCTTTCTTCCTTAGAACATTGGCTTTTACCATCATCAGCATGGAACGCATAATGATGATGATCGCCGACGGTCCGTTTACTGCCGGCGCATTCATGACGGGGCTGTATGCTCGAACATGCATACCCCCTGTTCTTCCATCGGGTTTTCCCGCTGTTTTGGTCCTGCAAGAGCTTTCCTCCACTGAGTCGAGGATGCTTTGCAGGAACCGGAATAATACTGAGCGGATAGTAGAAGCTGACCACATCAAAGTCGGCGCCAGACTACTATCCACATGTTCCACGCTGACCCCGGAGATCTCACCGTCCATGTCCGTGGTGCCTCACCGCTGATGGCGGAATCTTACATAAAGGAATACATGTCCGACTACGGGGAGGTGCTACGAGTGTTCTATCCAGAGCTCCGACTCCCCCCTGCAGAAAAATGGTGACATTTTTTCGGACATGTGCCTTCAAAAAGACATTCCTGATTCCCTTGTGATGCATGGAGAACGTGTCTTCTTGTACTACAAGGGCCAGAGGCAGTGCTGCTAGTACTGCAAGAAGCCCTCCCACGTCTGGAAGGACTGTCCTCTCTTGAAGAAGTGCGACTTCTGTAAGAAAATCATGGGCAAATACCAGCAGTGCCCGGAGATGACAGGTGCACCACCAGCAGCCGCAACGCCACTGCCTTGAGGGATGTCGTCCCAGCAGCCAGCAATGATGATTTCACCGGCCAAGTCAACTGAGCCTAGCAGAGTAACTTTGCCTCGTCCTACTCCGAGGATATCGAAGGTGGCCCTGCCATCATCGCCTCCTCCTTCACTGAGGAAGTTGAAGACGACCCCACCATCGTCGCCTCTTCCTACGACTCCTGGAAGGGAGATGCCACCTCCCCCTTCTTGGCCTGGTGTGGTTTGTGAGACTTTCCTCTCCTCCTTCGCCTTGTGTTTCCTCGATGTTGGAGGACTGTTACTCTGTAGAAGTCATCGTAGACGATTCGTTGTGCTCCAAGTCGGTGTTTGCTGCGGAAGAATTTCTGTCTCTTCCTCCACCTGCGCTTTCATCGGCATCACAGCCTCTGTGAATCACCTGTGCGCCTGCGCCTGTGAAGATTTCTTCATCTGCTGGGACCTCCAAGCTATCAGCGCCAGCTCAGCGGGATCTTCTTGCAACGCCTAAGAGCCCTCGCAAGAAAAAGGCCCGACATCAACGTAGCAAGAGGGACGGGATTCCTGTGTCCTCTTCATCTGAACGAGACAGCTGCGTAGTTTGTCATCATCGCAGCCCCTCTTCCTCTTCGGGAGGTGCTCGCTCCCCTAGATGGAAGACATCTGAGCCTCCTCCCTCGACCGTGAGGCTCAAGTCTCCTTCAGATACAGGTCAGCCCTTGTTAGCTTAAATTTGCAGTGAAAGTCTTTTCCCTAAACGTTCGTTCCCTTGGTTCGTCCTTCAAGCAATCGGTTTTGTCATCATTCATTGCCCAGTACAGGCCAGATGTTCTGCTTCTTCAAGCGGTGAACCTTGCTGCTTTGTAACAGCTTGCTAACCTCCCTGGCCTTCGTAGTCAATATCCATTTGCGAAGTTCT
Source organism: Rhysida immarginata (assembly GCA_023313115.1). Classification (NCBI taxonomy): domain Eukaryota; kingdom Metazoa; phylum Arthropoda; class Chilopoda; order Scolopendromorpha; family Scolopendridae; genus Rhysida; species Rhysida immarginata. The sequence goes on along the minus strand of JAHWFO010096169.1, from coordinate 22,997 downwards.
TCATCAACTCATCTTCGCCACATGGGTAGGGGGTTGCCTCCATCATCTACAATCCCTCCATTGTGGTGTCGAACTGCGTCTTTGACTGTGAGTGCAGGGTAATTTCTATGGACCTCCTGCTATCTGGTCTCAAATTCCGATTGCTTAATGTGTACCCCCCGTGTTTATCAGCAGAGAAACGGGACATTCTTTGAAGACCTGGATTTTTACCTGTGCTCGTCCTTGCCTGCGGTGGTTGCTGGGGACTTCAATTGCTATCCGGATGAGAACAACATCTTTTCATCTGGGTGTGTCTACCAGTTGTGCCAGCAGAAGGCACTTTTCGATCTGTGGGCGTCTTCTCATTCCAACCAATGTGGGTCCGCCTTTCACGAAGGGCCCTCTGTGTCTTCGAGGTTGGACCTTTCTCTCTTAGACGCCACTTTTGCTGGTGCCCGTGGTTCCATGGAGGTCATTCCATGCTCGTTTTCTGACCACAGTGCCATCAAGTGGTCTTGGAACCCTCTTTTCCCAGCCTCCTCTGTAGGCTCTATTTCGAACAATTGGTTTCTGAACGTTTCTCTGCTTGACATCGATAAATACAAGGGAATGTTCGTTCAGTTTGTGGAAAGACATCTTAACAACCTACCTCCGTCACTAGCTTTGTGGCTTTCCTTTAAATCAAACCTCCGTCGTTTTTTCAGAAAGACTGGGTTGGATGCCGCTAGACGCAATCGGTGCCATCTCCTCATGCTGCAAGAAATTCTGCGCCTCCTCCACTGTTCCATCCCGAAGGGGGTATATGCTGATGATATCCCCCAGGTGAAGAGCGAGATCAACGCTCTATTGATCCGCAGGGCTGCCGGCGCAGCTCTCAAGGCCAAACTGTCCTGGGCGTCTGACATCCGGAATATGTCGTCAGTTGTGTTCGCTGAGGAGAGGCGTCGCGCCAATAAGAAAAGGTGCCATCGTTTGGTGGTGGAGAATGGGACAGTGGAAACCGACGCTGACATCTTGTCGGCTTTCCACTCTCATTTTTCATCATTTTTTTGGCCACCCAGTCTTTCCATCTGATGGATCGAGGCACTTAGACCTTTCACTGCTGATGTTGACCTGTCAATTACCCATCCCTTTTCCGAAGATGAAGTCAAGAAGTTGCTGTCGATGGATGGCCGTCATCAGTCCAGTCCAGGATTAGACAGCATCCCGTATACGTTCTGTAATGCGGCTTGGAAACTTCTTGGGCCTTTCCTGGTACAAGTTTTCAATTCGATCCTCAAGGACCCTTCCTCCATCACGTCGGACTTTACTGCGGGGAGAATCATCTTACTCCCCAAGGTACCGAATCCTGAACTCGTCACCCAGTAGAGACCTATTACTCTTCTTAACACAGATTATAAGGTCTTCACTGGTGTGCTCCAACAATGGCTCAAATGCTTCGCCGACGAGTTCTTCGATTTGGGACAATCCTGCTCCATTCCATCTCGCAGGATGTCCGACAACATCATTACCATCAAGTGTGTTATGGAGGAAGCGTGTGTGCGCCGTCAGACTCTTGCCGTGCTAAGTTTTGACCAGGAAAAGGCTTTCGACAAGGTGAATCAAGTTTTCTTTTCCGAGTGTTTCACCATCTTCATCTTCGGAAATTTGCTACGATTATATGAGCACTGTATGCTTCCGCCACATCATGCGTGGCGATTAATGGCTCCAATCCGCCTTCTTTGAACTGTCTAAAGGCGTCAGGCAGGGGTGTCCCATCTCTCCCCTCTTGTATATATTCTATTTGGAGCCATTATTACAATTTCTTCCATCAACATCTGTACGCTGGCATATGCTGATGATGTAGTGTTATTTGCTTCTGATGCATATTCCCTGGGCATCTATAAAGAATCTTTCGATCTCTTTAGCACTTCGATGGGAAGTTCCATCAATCTCGTCAAGTCTAAAGGCATTGCTATCGGGAAGTGGACAGTGGACTATCTTCAATTCTTCCCAATAACGAGGTGTGAGCAAATTACAGTGCTAGGATACGTCTTCTCCTTTTTGCCCGATATGGACTCTCGTCACTGGCAGCAAGTTATTGATAAGTGTTTGTCTCGCCTTGGCAAGAACTTTCGTTTTACTACCTTGATGTTTGTCAAGGCGAGATTCATAAAGACGCATATTTTGCCCCTACTAACGTCGAAATGCCTATTCGCCTTACCATCTTCTCAACTCTTGAAGAAAGTGCATGGTGCAGTTGTGGATTGTATTTGGGGATATGCGGCAGTCCATCACCCCGTTTGTGCGGAGCTGCTGTTTATCCCCTTTGATGGAGGAGGCCTGGGCCTGCCTAATATCTGGCGCTACCTCGTTGCGGCCAGAATGGCTGCTCTGAACCGGGTCTTCCTCTTTCCCCCTCCCATCTGGGCCAAGTTTCTGTTCCTGCACCTGCGTTTCTTCTTTAAGGTGAATGGGATACCAGTTCCTACTTCGCTGCCAGTGACTGTCGGCCTACGGTCTCCTGGGTTCTACAACCGTATCCAGCGAGACCTGGTGACCTTTATTCTTGACCTATGTCAGGTAGACCCACAGGACTGGGGGAGCCTGCGTCTATCTTGGCTCTTCCAGCAGGCTGACCGGGGTGCGTCTTCCGACATCGTGCGCTGGCACCCCGAGTATCTATGGCCAGCCATCTTGAAGGCCATCAAGACCTTTGCCTTCGAGAGGACTGTGTTTAATTTTCAATGGCGTCTGTTGCACCATGGATTCTATACTCTCCAGCGTTTACATCAGTGGGGAGTAGTCGGTTTTGCTGGTTGCCTGTTTTGTGGGTCCCCTGAATCCATCGATCATGGTTTCTTCGAGTGCCCGTTTGCTCGGTCCATCTGAGATTCTCTTTCATCGCACTTTGGTCTGACTGTCTTCTCCATCCAGTCAGTGCGATTTCTGATGGACTGCTCCACCGGTGCTGCTTATAAGCTGGACCTCGCCGTTTTTATCGCCTTCATGAACAGAGAGCTTTGGCTGGCCCATCAGCAACAATCTGCTGGCGCCCATTCGCCAGCCTCAGCCATCTGGAGGAGAGGTGCCTTCCATCCTTGGACTTTCCTCCAGCTCGAGTGGCCACGGCTTGGCCCAGCTACGTTTTGGAGATGTTATACATCATCTCAGCGTCTCTGTAAGGTCATCGCAGGGGATACGAATAACATCTCGTACCTCTTCACCTTTCCTGTTGACATCGATGACCCACTGGTGGGAGGACGGGCCTCTTTTTGAGGCATTTACATAGGTAGGGCAGCCCTTGAGGGCTGTAGTGGCTAAGGGAGATGGAAGCCCGTACTCCTACTGCATGTGCGCCTAGGCACCCTGCCTGTTTCACGATCTAAGGGTGCCCCTCTGGAGCCGTAATCATCGGCTCCAGTTCCAACAGCAGGCCCTTCCATCTTCCTTAGCCACTACAGCGTTCACCCATCAGTCTGATGTTTGTTAGTTATTTCTACTAAGATAATTTCCAGATTTCACTTTTCTCTATGTGTCCGGATATGTAAGCCCTTTTTCATTTCATCTTCCTCGTCCACTTTTGTCGAGATGGACATTTTTTTTTATAAACTGTGATTCAGATTTGTTTGGACATCCCAGACAATCTCTTCTCCGGAAGTAGTTTTCAACATACCAGTCATTCACTATGTAATTTGTAATATTTGTTGTCTGTAGTGAGCTAATTAGGCCTCTGGGACTTAAAATTAATATTTAAATTGGACAGTTAACCTTTCTAAATCTTAAATTTTTTTTAATGAAAATTTTTCTTCTTATCTTCTTTCTTGACTATAATGTAATTCCAAATTATCTTTAAACAATATTTTGTGGTGGGTTTTTGTTAATTTTTGTCCTTCTTGCATATTGAAATTTTCTGCCTTTGTTTTCTTACCTGCTAAGACACCTTAACTGCATACAACCTTATTTAGCCTAGCTTTATCATAACTTTGTTTAATTTTTCTTATATCTTATAAACACAACGCAATGTTAAATCTAAATGATGTTTAGATTTCAAATCCACTATATCGCATTTATTACCATCTCTTTAAATTTAATCTCACTCATGTTGTGAGAGTAGTGTTTTGTCTAGTTTAGTTAATCTTTTGATTCTAGCACTTTGTTTAAAAAAGAATTTAATTAATTTTTCTGGTTTATTTTGGTGCTTTTAAATGTTAAATTTAATTAGGTGGAACCCCAAAAGTACAATCTATTGAATCCCGGATAGCGTTGCGGTTCTTATTTTTGTTATAACTAAATCTTAAGGTGTGGGCGACATTGAAAGTACACTTCTTATAATGATAACAAACACTGAATCGCTCTTTCCAGTAAAATCTTCTGTGTGAAAATTGATTTCCAGTGGTTTTATTTGCGTTATCTTCGTATAGCATCCAAGTTTCTCATCTTATCATAGTATGCTTTGTCACATAGTAATGTGACAGTTGAGCTTCCCGATGTCCCCAGCCAATCAAATCGTCTGGGGAGCAATGTCGGTTTGCGAGTGCTGCCATCTGTCGACAGCACCTGCAAAGATCAAACCAAGGAGCGTCCTACGCTCGCGCAGGCGGAAGCAAGCGCGAGCCAAAGGCGGAAGCGTCGCAAAAATGAGCGCGGCGTTCGAATTGGTTTTCGGGAGGAGGAGAACAAGAGGAGAGAGAGCGGAGCCTCGAGACGTGAAGGTCGAAAAAGAGGAGCTCCGGACTTTTGGAAGAGAGAAAACGTTGCAGACAGGGCGAGTCTGGCGAGGGCAGACGTGAGCCGACGAAAACTGTGCAACAGCGTGCAGTGCGACCGAGTGGAACCAATTCGGAAAAGTGAGGATAAGACTTTTTGCATGTTAACTGTTGACAGTACTTTTTATCCCGAAGGATTTGACAGCGGGCCTAAGAAGGAGCCCGAGTTCGCCGGCGGAGAAGCCACGTCGACGAGAGCGGTACGGAAGCCCTTCCGAGCCAGCAGAGCCAGGCACGACGTGCTGTTCAAAGAAGTCAGCGAAATTAACATTTCAAGGGTGTTGGTCCTAGTATTCAACGTTCCCAGCAGTATTGCGAGAATATGGAACGAGAAGGAGACGGTCAATGGAGCTGAAGACGAAGCGGTCATTTGTATAGCGCCATGGTCGTTTTTAGGACTACTTCAAGACCAGCTTGGCAGCATCTATTCATACACTAGGTAAGCAAACAAAGGCTTACTCATAGCTTTCTCTCTCTCTCTCTCTCTCTCTCTCTCTCTCTCTCTCTCTC
>JAHWFO010096169.1:6630-17660 GCA_023313115.1 Rhysida immarginata | reverse complement strand
TCTCTCTCTCTCTCTCTCTCTCTCTCTCTCTCTCTCTCTCCATGCTGCGTATTCTAAATAAAAATAAAAAAAAAAAAAATAAAAAGGGAATTAAAATTACCGACCGCGTAATTTTGTTTCATGCTAGTAGCAGCGCGTAAATTCTTTTCATTTGGCGCGTCAAGCAATTACATATGGAATATTAACGCTGCTTGTTTTTTTTTTATCTTACAGTTACGTACGGATGTGCATCCGTGACGTGTGAGAGCGTCGACCGACAAACGCCAAAAAGGTCTCAAGTTTGTCCAGAGGTTGAAAAGAATTATAGGAAAGGCTTTATTATCCCATTTTCAAAGCAAGCAACTTGGACATAAGGACTCGTGAAGCAGAAGTTCTCGTTTCCAGTTCTAAATTATAATTTGGACAGTTTTCGTTAATTTTGTATTAGTGCACGGTTAAAGTACTTTTAACTATTGTTAATCGCGTGCAAATTAATTGAGCTGTTCGTTCCGATACATTTGCTACCAAATTAGTACTCTGTATCTTTTCTATTTACTACCTCATTTGGGTGAATTTCCTACGTGTTAGTAGGAGTTCACCCCTTTATCCAGTAAGGTCGGCACTCTTCCCGGAGTAGGAAGTTTATTTATTATTTATTTTGTTGTTTCCTGGGGAAGGGTGTCACCATGGATAACCTTTTTATATCAATTTCATTAATGTTTAAATAAATTCTTTTTATTCCATGCACAAAGATATGTTAATTTACTCTGGTCACGTGGTTTAATCATTTCCACTGCGCGACTCCATTTTTTACGTGACATGCTTCGCCTTATCGGGGTTCGATCTGAAGTCCCGGTTTTTCAAAAAAAATTTTAATTTCGAACTTCAAAATCTAGAAAATGCTAAGTCCTACTGAGATAATTTTTATACATAAAACTACCCTTAATACCCGGCGTTGCTTGTGTTTTAATAAAAAAAAAGAAAAGCTGTGAACTAAAAACTAAACAGTGAAAACTAATATAACTGAAAAAAACTTGTCAAGAACATTTTTTAATTAAAAGTATTTATTGTTTTGAACAAAGCAAAAAACTTTAAACACAAACCCATACAAAAGAAGGAATTAGTTAATGCAAAGCTTCCAAATAAATAATGTTTTTAGTGACACCTTTTTGGTTAAAGCAGATCTAAGCATTATGTGAAAGTCAACACGTGAGAAACCAACATATAGCTGGCCATGAGAAAGTCAAGGAGACTTTATATCTAGTCCAACAACTCTAAGAGATTGTCCTGAGACCTGTTGATTGACATAGCAAAACAGCTTAAGAGGAAATTGCAGTCTCTTGAACTGAAATGGCAAATCTGTGTCTGATGGAATCAGCGGGATTCTTGGAATGAACACAATTTCGGTTTTGTATTTCCCTGTGATGACCATAGTCATGACCTCGATAACGTGAGGCTTCATGCTTTTTATTACTAACCTTGTTTCATTGCACAGTCGTGGAAGATCCAAGTTTCTCAGCAGCACGACTTAAGTCCTATTTGAAGGATTACGTTGTGCAGTGGCATTCCAGGTGGCTGGACAACGTTTAGAAACTCAGATGAAAATTCTACAGCTTCATCCTGATTGACAACAGTGTCAATAGATCGGAAAGAACTTGCTCTTTCAGGTAATATTTTTAGCAGATCTAGATTGATTTTTTCTAGCAGATCCAGTTGATTTTTTTGACTTCATCATTGTGGAGCCAAAATCGCACGCTCACACAACCAGGTGGAGTCTTAGTAGTTGTAGTTCATGCTAGAAAAGATTTTTGCCTTGAGCTCATCTATTGTGCCAAACATCTGTTCACATGGCAGTTGATGCATGTTGAGCTCTTGGTAAAAAAAAAAGGCAATCCTCTGCTGCCAGTGGCAAGCAGTTGCTGTGAAAAGAGCTCGGCTGTTAAATCTTCAAACTGACGGGCCCTCGTGGTGGTCTTCAGTTTCAGTTTCTGAACATGTTGCCAGAGAATGCAGCTCTTCAAAGAACCATTCATCTCATCAGCCTTTGTGCCTTTTGGGATGACGATTCCCGTCTGTTGAATGTCTCCTGCAAGTACCACAGTCACTCCTCCCATGAGACTGTCACTGCCTCTGATGTCATTCTTGTCAACAACTTCCAGCACCTTGCGAAATGATATGGTGCACTTATCTCAAACAAGGAGCCGTGTTTATTGGAAAACCATGGCCTTTCCTGAATTCCTTGAAATGTTACATATTGAAGAATCTGTTTTGGCCAAGTTCAAAGGAACCCTAAAAGCTGAATGTGCAGTCCTGCCTCCAGTATGAAATGCTGCTGCAATGCCAGAAGATGCTACAGCAAAATCTGCAGTGCTGCCTGGTCTTTGCGAGAAAACGTTGACCAGGAAAGTTTTTCCTGTGTCTCCAGGCACATCAAGAAAAGAAAGTTTTCCAGTCTGTCTTCTGACAGCATCAATTATCCTGTTGTAAGCAGTTCTTTGGTTATCGAGTAGCTTTCATTCATTTTCTGTAACAAAAGCCTCCACTTCATCTATTTTTTCTATCTTCTTTCTCCTTCTATCTATGTATCTTCAATCTATCTTCTTGTTTTACCCCTTTATGTAAAAAAGAGACTGAATGTGGGGGTCTCTCTTTGACCTTGACCTTGAAGCAATTTGGCCTGCCTAAAACTTTCCCAGCATCAACCTAAATTACCATGCAAAATTTCATGAAGATTAGACCAGCCATTTTGGAATGCATAGCGAACAGACAGACAGACATACAGAGAAATTTTATATATATAGATTCGCTGCTAGTAACAGTATTGTAGCGTGACTTCGCAAAGGATTATGGGTTAAACCATCGTTGATTACAAACAGATTACAAACCATATTGCTAATTTAGCATTTTATTTCATGCGCTTGTCCTTTATGGGACATTAATAATAAAAATTAAACAATGCAGAAAACAATGAAAATGCGTTTTAAACTGGACATACCCCTGCTAAATTGGCAACACTGATGTCAACCTTGATGGGCGAGAGCGTTAAGGCTCAGGTTTTTTGGCTTTCGTGATGATCAAGTTAGGTTAGGGTCTTTTCTGGCACGTATGTTTTCTAACTCTTATGATGAGCTTGCAATTTTCATTTGCCAGAGTATAGGGTTATTGGCCAATTCACTTCAAATAAACTAGGCTTTTTCAGTGCTTCATAAACTTAGAGGAGACCTCATCCTGCAGTGGATAAATAATGGTTGTAAATGATGGTGATGATACACTGCCTAGCCAAAATAAAGTCACCATCGAATATTCAATATACAAATACTAAGGAGTCAGTCACAGGCATACTACTGAAATCTTGTGCGAAATCCTTCCTTTATTTTGTCCTGCATTAGTTTATCGCTTTATTTGTTTTGAAAAATATGTATGTGGACGCAGGACATGGTCGCGGAAAAGATGCCACTGAGTTTCAGAAGGAGCAAATTATCGGCTTATTCCAAGCAGAGAAAACAAGCAAAGAGATTGCGGCAATTACTGGGATTGAGTAAAATGTGTTCAACAATTAGTAAAACCTTGGAAGGAAAGATCTGAATCATCAATCCCGAATAGTAACTGTGATCGGAAAAAAATTCTGACTAATCGTGACTGGAGATCATGAAGACGCATGATAAAGGAAAAGCGAAGAAATTGTTCATTATACCTGACAGGAAAGTTTAACAAGGAAACCAAAAACTTATTCATCCGCACAATGCGACGAAACTTTATGGAATGGAACTAAGCAACTGCTCTGCCACAAGATATCCGATTTTTAGTAAAAACAATAGGAAAAGATGATTACTGTTTGCCCGGGAGACAAAAATTGGAGAATGGAGTAGATGAAAAAAGTCATCTGGTCTGATGAATCCAGGTTTACCCTATCCTATAAAGGTTGGTCCAAAAGCTGTAACTTTTTTATTTGGTAACCGATTTTCAAAATTCTTTTTATATCTGATACTTACATTTGTCCTCTATATGAAGCACTATTTTCCTTTACACAGAGTCCCGATCCCTTTCCACGCATTGCGCTAACGCATGAATAATCGGATGAACACCTTGCATAGGAATTGCAGGGTTGTTGTCGACACGAGGATTGAATGGCATCTTTCACCTCTTCATGAGAACACTCATGTCCGTTAAGGTGCTCTTTTTTCTTTGGGAAGTGGTGAAAGTCGCAAGGTGAGAAGTCTTTCATCTTTGAACTGTAAACGCTGCAATGCTTCTGTGTGTGGGGGGATCGTATGCGGGCGAGCGTTATCGAGGTATAGAAGAGGGTTCAAAACTGCCATTCAATCCTGGTGTTGACAAAAACCCCAGAATTTCTCTTCGACAGGTTCACCCGACTAGTTACGCGTTAGTGCAATGCATGCAAAGGGATGGGGACTATGTGGAAAAGTGAATAGTGAATTACATAGAGGACAAATATAAGTATCAGATACAAAAAGAATTTTGAAAATCGGTTAAAAAATAAAAGTTACAGCCATGAAGGCATTACGTTTTGATCCATCCTCATAGATGATGAGCACAACAGAGTAAGAAAAGAACCGCACTATCCAAGCCTATGGAGACTATGCGATGATCTGGGGTTGCTTCTGTTGGTCTGGTCAGTATTCTGCAACGTTATGCAGCCGAGTGTCTGAATCTGCTGGATGACCAGGTCATTCCATTCTTGGACGAGTTTCTTTTTTCTGATCGAATTGGAGTGTTCCAGGAAGATAATGCCAGGATAGACCAAACTTGAATTCCAATTGATGGTGGTTTTTCCTTCTAAAATTGACATAATAACTCATGATTCGAGAAAATACATTGAAATTAAAAAAAAAATCCTTCTTTACATGTGTACCTATGTAAATAATTTTATGCAGATAACTACTCTGAAATGGCAAAATGTAGAACCAAAGGAAACTAATACACTGTTAGAGGGAACCTTAAACTGTGCCTTGACATGGTTTTTATGAAAATGGGTTAAGTCTTTTATGATATAATTTTGTTAAAAAAAATGTTGTAGCGTTTATTTCAGCAAATAAAAGTTAATAGAGTCAATATAGGCAGAGACTCTTTTCATTGAGACGAATAATTTTAGTAAATAAATTGTTTGCCTCTGATGAGCTATTTTAGAGTTACGGTCTTTATTCCTCCACCCCCATGTGAAATTTTTTTATGATTCGCAAAAATATCTTGATCTTTCGCGAAAAAAATTCCTTCTGTACGTTTTATCTATGTATATTCCTATTCACAAAATTTTGTGTAGATGAAGGTTCCCTGTGAATGTTCCCAGAATACTTTATTTGACCTATAAATTTTCATGTAAAATAAAATTTTTAACCATTTAATATTGTTATTTCAAGCTATTATCTTTAATTTTTATAGATCACTTAAATAAAAAAAAATTGTGGCTTTGTTGCAATAATATTAAATTAAATTAAATTAAAACTTTCTTTGCCAAAATGGAGGCTGGGTCACCAAATGGGAGATCCAAGAAAAGGACATCAATAGAATAATAAAATGAAGAACATTACAATTATTTCCATATTCATCAAACAGTCGGTATTTACGCAAATTATGACGTCAATTAAAATTAAGTAACCAAAGTAAATCAGATGATTTAATTTCTGCATTATTAAGCTTATAAATTGATTTGAGACGAGGGGCATTCTAAAAATTTTTAGCTAGGAACACTGCACTCTATCACGGCCTTCATTGGTAGTTTCTAGAATTCCGTCGCTCTATCAGATGGTCGCATGCAAGATATGAGTGTGCCACGTTGCATTGTTTTCGCGTGACACAATTCTAAAGCTCGCGCACTAGTAGATAGACATAAAACACAATTCTAATTAGTGCTATAATTTTCTATGAATATTCCAAAGGTTGAGAGATATCGGATTGTTTTGAAACTTACAACAGGCATTTTCTGACAGAGCTCCGAATAAAGCCAATCTCGTCTGGTATCGCGAGTTAAGATGGGAAGATGGGTCGCTTGAATAAAAATCTTTTTGCATATTTGCTCTTTTTTTAATTTTCTACATCTGATTTAATAAGAGTTTTCACCTACTATTTTTAAACTTAATACCGCCTGTGTGTTTGCATTTTTTGTGAATTCTTTTCTTTTTATTAAGAATTTTCTTTGTGGAGGATCCAAACCAGCTTGGAAAACGGTTATTAATATTACAACTAATTTACAGAATACATTCTTCAATAATTCGTTGGATAGTCCCCTCAAAAGTATCCGCATCGTCATCAATGTTAGATTCCTTTGTGATAAATGTCCTTCAACATTTGTCATAGATCTTTACAAGGCAGAGTAATCATTCTTTTTAAACTTATACCAGGAGAGTTAAAAGTTAGTTACCCTCTTCCTATCATGGATACCAATGTAGTTACGCAAATTCCAATACAAGAAATTATTAGGAACTGGAGGGTGCTCTATCTGATGGAGCACCTTTCATCGTCTCAAATATGCAAATTAAGGCACATCTAAATTCTATCTCGAAAACCGTAAGAGATACACAAAAAATTCCAAATGTACATTTCTTCAACAGCAAATTCCAAACAAAACAAAAAAAAAACTTCACCAAAGTCCGATGAGTGGATCACTCACAATCCTTATTGCAAGCTCATTAGACGTCTTCAATGTGGTATATAGAACATGTCGAGTTGATTGCGACACAAAATGATTCTATGACAAGGTGAATAATGTGATGAAAAGTGATTCTGGGACATAGTGAATGATGTGACGAAATGATCTGATAACGTTTGTTTCGAGTTTGTTTGTTTTATAAAACGCTGAAAATTTCCCCTTCAGTTTTCCCATCGAATAGTGCAGACCCAATGACGTGATGGTTTTTTAACTGAAGAAACAAAACAAAACGCGAACGTCTACCACGGAAATTGCCGAGAAATTTCGACAGTTTTCGGTCGATAATTCGCTCGCCGATAAGGATTTCTCCTTATCTTTGGTTGAATGCGAGCTGAAGAGCATAACAATTATCCTCCCCTCGGAAAGAACGGGATAGTCTGAACATAGACGAAACAAAGCCAGCGAAATCATAAACAACACGATTCGTTCATTATAATCTTCGGTCGCATGCAAGCAGAGAAGCCGGAAACTTACAATTTTTGATTTGCGGGGTCAAATTCCCAACTCGATTCTCTAATTTTGTCATAAATCACTTTGTCATTCAGTCAGCTGAACGGATCTAATTCGTCACATTTATTTCATTGCAATAACGCAGGCCAACGTTGAAAAATCATCTTGAATGAATTTGCCTTATTCTTGTGGGGTTTTTTTTTGGTTTTTTTTTGTGCGCTGAATCATTTGCTTTTAGATTTTTCCCTTCACTTCACGTTTCCAAGTTATGCACATAGGGACTGACATGTAAGAAGTAATTGATGTGAAGAGAAGCGACTGCAATGTTAAAGTATCCATACTTTTGGGCCACAAGGAAATTTATCAGGTACCAAACTCTGAATAATTTAAAAGTGTTTCATTGTTAAACAAATCTGTGGGTGAGAGAAAAAAATCTGAGATTCGAATTCTGCACAAAAGAAAGCATACGAGAATCAGGTCTTAACGTTAAAAATTTATTTTTTGTTGGCCTGTGTAATTCAAACCATTCTTTTTGTCACAGATTTACTACTTCATTACTCAACAAGAACATTTTATTGCTATTATGAAAAATGAATTTGTTATGTTCAAATGCATAGAAATTAAATTCAATTTTAAATTAAGACTAAAGCTACACAAATATACTTTTATTTATTTATTTTTTTATTTGGAAAACTATAATTTTTAATTCTACAGGGTGATCCAAACTTGTCGAGCATAATTGTTTAGGAACATTGTATGGTTCAAATGGAACAAAAATGTCCTATGAACATTACATCTGGTTTCGATCGTGTGTGAGATATCGACGTCTGAACGATCGTGTCTCCCTTAGAAGTTGGTGTACCCTCGAAAACACCTCTCGAGTTTTTGTTAACGATGAATGTAAAAGAAAAAAAAAGACGAGACACAAAAAAAATCTGGAATAAAAAGCAACTGGACACAGAAGAGAAAGACCCTGAAAAAAAAGATGACATTAAGGATAGAATCCTTGGTCAAGGCAAAAAAAATGAGGTTTTTGTTAGGTAATTAAATAATGAGAAGTAAAAGTCCAGGATTATTATATGATACTATACAACTAAATTTTAATAATAAAATGGTGCTGATAAATTGTTTTATTTATCAAGCATTGCTTTTTTTAAAAAAAATTAAAAATATATTTGATGGGAAAAAGTTTAAGACCTATCACTTCTATCCCCTCCCCCCTCCCCATTTTAGCGGCTTATTCCATTTACTTGATCAGCCAATTACTATTACGTCGCATGCAAATATATACAAAGTGTGGTTAATTATTTGTAGTGCATACACCATTTCAAAATGACTTTAAATTGGCAAAATACAAGCCCATCTATCAGAAAGGGCAGACTCGCCAAGAAGTGACAGACCCGCAAAACAAGTACAAACAGGTTAGTGCGAAGAGTTCAAGAGGAAATAAAAGAGCTTCGCGACGCTAGATGGAATGAAAAACTCAAAAGCTTGTCGGCTCGCGACAATTCAATTTGGAGTATGCTCAGAGCTTTACAGAAGAAGAAGAATGTTACGCTTCCTCCACTCCGTACACCACAAGTTGACTATGTGCAAATGGATCAGGACAAAGCCCAAGTCATTGCAGATTTACTGGAAATGCAGTTTGTTACTCCTACCAATGATAAGCCCGAGTGCCAAATCATGTCTTAGCGTGTTGAAGAAGGTATTGTCAACTTTGATGAAGTCCCGCAACATTTAACGAAGTACAACATCGAGGCTGGAGAGATCGCCAACATCATAAGTCAACTGAAAAAGAAGAAGGCTCCAGGAAAAGACAAGGTGAGTAATAAGGCCCTTATGAATCTCCCAAAGAACTTTATTGACTTTCTCACCAATATCATTAGCGACTGCTGGAAATTTTCTTATTTCCCTGTGGCTTGGAAGAAATCTATTGTGTTGAGTATCCCCAAGCAGGGGCAAAATCCTGCAATTCCGGCGAGTTACCGACCTATTAGCCTGCTACCCACGATGTCCAAGGTGTTGGAGAGAACGATCCTCGTCAGATTCCAAGATGACTGTCTAGCAAATGACCTTTTTCGGGAAGAGCAGTTTGGCTTTCGTGCTGCCCACTCTTATCCGATGCAGATATGGAGGCTCGTTGAAGACTTAAGCACCCCCCTGAACCTATCCAGGTACTGTAGGGTGGTATTTCTCGATATCAGTAAAGATTTTGACCAAGTGTGGCATGAGGGCCTTGTATACAATATGATCAGAGACGGGTTCCCTGCCGATTTGATTTTGATGGTGAAATCCTTTCTTGACGGCAGATCCTATGAAGCCAAAGTTGGAGAAGATCTTTCCACACCCCGTGTTGTAAAGGCCGGTGTCCCTCAGGGTTCTGTCCTCGGGCCTGTGCTACTTAATTACTTTGTACATGATTTCCCGAAACCCGATAATTGTAATCTGTATTTTTATGCGGATGACACTGCCATTATGACATGGGCACACCAGCCGGCTCACGTTATCACTCGGCTGCAGTGCGCCTTGAAGCAGTTCGAAGACTGGTTTAACTGCCGGAAGTTGAACCTTAACGTCGGAAAGTGCAAGGTTTTGTACCTCAAAAGGAAGCTCAAGCATCCCCCAGATTCTCTTGTTCTGTTCAATAAGAAACTGGACTGGGTGGACAACTACAAGTATCTGGGAGTTATCATTGAATCAAGACTCTCATGGAACCAGCATATGTCCTATGCTCTGAATAAAGCGAAGTGGGCTAAGTACAGTATCATAGCTCTCATGGGTCGCAACAGCGCCCTCAGCATTGACAACAAGCTATTTTTGTACAAATCGATTATCCGGACCATACTCCTCTATGGCATGCCTGCGTGAGCGACTATCTGTAAAACCAGATGGAGTGAACTACAGTCATTCCAGAATGTTACCCTGAGGACCATTGCCCAGCTGGACAGAAGGACGGTGAAAAACCAATCCATCCACATGGATTTAAACATGGCCTATATCGGAAAGTTTATACAGGATCTCCTTTTGATTATGATACAGAAGATGAAGACTCACGACAATAAGCTTGTGAAAGGGATACTGAAGAACTCAATGAATATGAACTGGCATACGAAGTATCGTAAACCGAGGCACGTTCTTGACATCAATTTTGAAGATATTAGCAACGTCTCTTTCCCAGACTACTGGAAGATGTGATAATCTTATTTCTCCTTGTATTTTTTTTTATTTCGTTTGTTTTTATGTTTTTTGTTTTTTTGTTTTTTGTTTTTTTTTGTTTCTGACAATCGTCAATCTTATTTTCTTTTTTGTATAATATGGAAGACCGCTTGGGTTGGTTAGGGTTCTTGACTACCTCAGTGTATTTCATTTGGAGTTTATTATGGTTGGATGAGCTTTGTGAAAGCGCTGCTTTCATCCCATCCTAACAAATGTACACTTCACTGTTCGATTGTCGATTGTCGATTCCAAGTCAGTTCTCTCAAGTTCTCTCGAGGTGCTCCTTGGCTGCTGAATGATGAAAGCAAAGCTTTCGAAAAGCGCTTACAGACTCAGGTTGTATTTTTTCATTTTATTTTCGGTCTTTTTCTTTTTATGTTTGTTCAATTCCTGTTTCGTTGTGGAAAAAGAGTTTTATTTTATTCTTAAGTTAATCACGTGTGGATAGTAATTATACAAAGACAGAAAATACAACTCTTTAACTACAACAGATAACCAAACAGATCAAAATGAAATAAAATTACAAGATAAATAAACTAAACATTAAAAAATAAATAAATAAAAATAATTTTTCCAATAATGAAAATTTTCTCCAGTGACATCAAATTTAAATATTAACTTTACTTTTTTAAACGTTTTCCTAACGTTTAAAATAGAATTGTAAAAATAATTTTTATCTTTAATTATTATTATTATTATTATTATTATTATTATTATT
>JAHWFO010096168.1:0-10969 GCA_023313115.1 Rhysida immarginata | reverse complement strand
ATTTTGAAACATTTGGATTTTAAAGTTTTTCTTAACTGCAGTATTAAGCCCTCATTGAGAGCTTTTCATTGCTTCCAGTGTTATAGCCAAATAAAATTTTAATTAATGAAATATTTGGACTTTACAAGGGGAAGGCACATCGGTTCGAATCTGACTTCATATATATACTTTTTTTAAAAAATTCAAATATATTAATTTATCAATAATTATTAACAATAAATAATAATTCAATAATAACAATACTAAAAAAATATGAAAACAAAATCAGAAGTTAAGAGTGAAATAAAATTTTATGTACTTTTCAGTTTAATTCAAAAAGTTTTACAATCAGAGGTTAATACTTATTAATAAATCAATATATTTAAATTAAAAAAAAAGTTTTAAAAAAAATACAGGGAGAGTCAAAAAAAGCTGGCATGAGGAAAAAAAACAACGAAAAACTACCGTATTTTTTTGAATATTGGCCACATTCACTTTAGGCCGCAGCCGCAAATTTGACGGTGGAACAAAAAAATAAGCGTTTATAGATTGTGATTCTCATTAGGCCGCAAAAAAACCTAGCCTAAAAAGATCGAAATACTTCGTTTTAGCGCCCCATCGTATTTTAAATAGTAATTTAGCTAGTCCCAATTTTATTATTTATATAAACCATCTTCGTTACTTTTATACAGGGTGATTATAATTAAAGTTTAAGTTTCAAAACACTATAAAAAAAGAACCACTTAGTAGAATGACTTCCAATTCGAACGGAATGTCATTGAAGAAGGGGGAAAGCTTATGGAATAAGAAAAAAAAAGTAGGTCCAAATTTTAGCAACAGATGGCGCTGTAAGCATCAGAATATGTAAATGAAAATACCTGTCATGCGCACGACTCATTTCATGTTATAAAAACGCCGGGTACACGGCTTTTCCTCATTTCGTGTCCGAGAAGCTCACCATGGGTGTCTCATTGAAGGACCGCGCTCTGCTTGTAAAGCTTTTTTACAAGAACAATGATTCCGCACCAGTAGCTCTGCAGAAGTTCAGAACACTCAAGGGATGAAAAAGGGCATTGGTCCGATGATTTGATGGATGCTTTGCACACTGAACAGTACAGTTGGTTTAACGTGTAACTTGCACCTTAGCCTTTGTTTTTGATTCATTTGTCATTTGTAGTCGAAATTCTGACGCTTACATCTGTTGCTAAAATTTGGACATACTTTTTTTTCTTATGCCATAAGCTTCCCCCTTCGTCAATAACATTCCGTTCCAATTGGACGTCATTCTACTAAATGGTTCTTTTTTTATAGCGTTTTGAAACTTAAACTTTAATTATAATCACCCTATGTATTTAATGAAACTTTTATAAAATTATTAATTAAATGTGTAAATAATTAGAGTAATCTCATTTAATGAACGAGCGCAACTCCTTATTTCACTTGCGCTTAGAGCCTGAGTTGCATGAACCAATGAGCGTGAAGAAAGATTTTGACGTGACTCTTTTTGTCTTCCGCTTGCAATGTGACTGGAATGGTTTGGCAGAATGATGATGTTTTTGAGAATTTTTTCTTTCTTCATTTAAGATTTCTTTTCGGAGTTTCTGGGGTGAAATTTAAAATTGAAAAAAAATATTAAGTTTCTAAAATAGCTGTAACACTGAACAAATTCCTATTTGCAGATGTTTGAGAATTTTTACGTAAACTTGTGACTGGTGGGACATATTGAACAAAATTAAAAATCAGTTTTTACCTTTTCAACGGCACGCTCTTATGACTATAGCTGATATAATGATGCTGAAACTAGCATATTATAAACGTTTTTAATATTTGCTTATAAATTTAAAATTAAAATTTAAAAAGTCATTCAAAATAATCAGTTAAATAAAAAACTAAATACCGTAATTAAAAATTCTGTGTTTTTTCTGGTTAAAATAAAGTTTTTCTTAAAATTCGACGATTTTTAAGTTAGTTGAATTTTCCATTATTTTTAAGTAACTTTAACAATTTTTAATTACTTAATTTTTTTATATTTTAACCTGTCAGTTTAATAATTTTTGCTTGCCTATTTGTTCCGTAAATTCATATTATCCATATAATTGACTAAATTATCAATTACAATTAATATAAACAAACTCATTGAATAGAGTTTTATAAATGATGTCATTTTCTTATTTAATAATATTCTTAAATGCAGAGTTTTTTTTAGCGTATGAAAACGCAACTTTAAAATTATCGCACAGAAATAGGTTAAAAATGAACGTAATTTTCCATTTATTTTCATTTACTTTAGAGTAATTTAATTTTGTTAACAATTTTTTAAGATGGTTCCATTTGAATTTAATTCCAAAAACCGAGATTTTTAAGCAATTTAGACTCTTATTTTAAATATGGCATTTTGAATTCTGAAATCTTGATTTTTAAATTTATAAGCAAAGATGAAAAACGTTTATAATAGGTTTCAGCATCATTATATCATATAGTCATAAAATACGTACAGTTTAGAAGGTAAAAATTGATTTTTAATTTTTTTCAACATGTAACACCACTCGCAAGTTTATGTAAAAATTCTCAAATATATTGATAGGAATTTATTCAGGGTTACAGTTATTTTAGAAATAACTTTAAGATGAATTTTATAAAACAAATATATATGTATAAGATTAATTTTATAAAAAAGTTTACATTTCGCCCCAAAATGTCCGAAAAAAAAAATTCACATCAATAAAAAAAAAAAAAAATTTTTTTTTTCCCCCCTCCCTGTTAATATTGTATGTATACTTAAAAAAGCTTGTATCATGTTGATGATGTGTAGGGGTCTGAAAACTTCTGCAATTCTACTCAAAATTGATAGGTTAGTCAAGATTCTACTACATAAAAGGGAGTAAAATGGAAACTGAAATTTATATATCTTTTATATATAAGGAAAAAAAAATATGTATAAGGTATTTTTTTATATGGTGATTGAAAGTATATAAACTCTTCAAAAATTTAAAATGTGATTAACTAGATTTTTTTTTCATTATTTTGGGAGAGGGGGAGGGAGAGGCAGGCAAAAGTATTTGTTAATAAATAGTGAAAAAGTATTTGTAATCTTTGGGGCAGGGGGTTAATCTCAAAAATATTTTTTTTGTAGAGAATCATTGTGCAAAAGCTTTCAAATCATACATACCGGGTCATTGTGGCACAAAAGAAGTGTTAGAAAGTTTTTGTCTACAGTAATTTAATCGTACGCCGTAAATGATTTTCCTGATATGATTTTGGAACAGCGTGTGCTTATCGTGTCAAAACTGAAGCATCCTTAGATGCGGATTTTTGTACGATGTTTTTTACAGGTTGGTGAAACGTTTTGAAACAATCGGATTCAAAACATGATTCCAGAAAAGGCCACTCAGTGAATTTTCAGGATTCTAGCAGTCGAAAATGTTGTTCTTCAGAGTGTCATCACAGAATTCATCTGATTGCAACAGATGAAAATCACTTTAAAAACCTTTTGCATTAAATTTCAGGATGTCTGTTATAGCATAAATACGATAAGAATCTATAACCTCATGTTATGTCGTAGTAGACAAAAACTGTTTTAACATCTTTTTTGCGCCACCCGGTATATAAAAAGCAGTCTATTCTCTATTCAATCGGCGGCAGAATAAGACGTCAAACATTTTGTGACGTCAAGGTCTTTTCTTCACGCTAATTGGTTCATGTAGCTCAGGCTCTAAGCGCAAGTCTTATTTCTTTGGCAGGAGCCATGGTTCTATCAACGCACTCACTGCTGGGTGCTGACCAATAGCGATAGAAAGCATTCTGACATCATAACATCTTCGACTAATCGTAACCGCCAAATACAGTGAGTTCAGGGCTAGCGAATCGCCAACATTAACTTTTCAACACTTGATTTTCTTAAGAATTTATGAATGAAAAATTATGTGGCTGGTTAATTATTGTTCCAAGGTGTTAGAATATTAATTTCAATGTTAGAAAAAGATTGAACAAAGACTCGTTAATTTAAAACCATCAATTCAAAGGCCATCGCATTTTTATCTGCAGCAGGGAAGTCAGATAATTTTTACTAAAAAAAAAAATATCTATCTCCGATTTACTCTTTCAAAAAGTGTAACAAAATTTTCCTATACAAAAGATAATAAGCAAATTTAAAAGAAAATAGGTACGATATATTGAATATATTGGCGATCAATCCAAAATCATTACGCGAACAACGCTACTCATCTACAGCGAAAGCGGGAGTTACGTTGGAGGAAGGGTCGAAAGTCTTTATTAATAGAAAAAAAGAAATTAATCCGACTTTATTTATCGTATATACTTACAGCATTTATAGTGAAATCATTTTCATGATAGGGTACTGTATTTTGTCATAATCACTTTTCATCACATACAGTTCGACTCAGGATCGTTTAATTGATAGATTTACTTTGTGACTTGACGCACTTAAATACAATCTTCTTTGGCAAAGAAATTTTAATAAATATTATTACAGGATGGTCCATTTAAGTGTAGACATGGAAATACTTCAAAAACAAAGCATTGTACGGAAAATTTTGTCAAGACAAAAAATTATTTTTTTTTAAAGGGGAAATCTTTCTGTTTTAAAATCGGCCCTCTCACCCCCAGTGGGTGGAGCAGGTGGCAATTTTGTTATCTCAAATAGGAATCCCTTATTATTATTATTATTATTGCTAATAATATTACTGATGTTGTTTTATTTATTTATTTATTTATTTATTTATTTATTTATTTTTTTACACAATTATTCTTAACGTTTTTTTTTAACGAAAAGTTAATCTCTAAAAAAAAATTATGGAGTTTTCTGGCAATTAATGCAGCATCTCGTCCACACTCTAATGAATTCATCATAATAACGAGGATTTTAAAACTATCTAGAATACTGTAAGTAAAGAAATAAACCCATTTAATATTTCTTAAAATTTCCTGCCGTAGAAAACTGCATTAAGTGCATCGAGTCACGAAGTAAATCTATCAACAAAACGATTCTGTGTCGAACTGTATGTGACGAAAAGTGATTATGACAAAATGAGATACCCTACCATGAAAACGATTTCACTATAAATACTGTAAGTAAATACGCTAAATAAGTCGAATTAATTTCGTTTTTTCTATTAATAAAGACTTTCGGCCCTCCCCCTCCTCCCAACGTAACTCACGTAACTCCCAGCGTAACTCCAGCTTTCGCTGTAGATGAGTAGCGTTGTTCGCGTTATGATTTTGGATTGATCGCCAATATATTCAATATATCGTACCTATTTTCTTTTAAATTTGCTTATTATCTTTTGTATAGGAAAATTTTGTTACACTTTTTGAAAGAGTAAATCGGAGATAGATATTTTTTTTTTTTAGTAAAAATTATCTGACTTCCCTGCTGCAGATAAAAATGCGATGGCCTTTGAATTGATGGTTTTAAATTAACGAGTCTTTGTTCAATCTTTTTCTAACATTGAAATTAATATTCTAACACCTCGGAATAATAATTAACCAGTCACATAATTTTTCATTCATAAATTATTAAGAAAATCAAGTGTTAAAAAGTTAATGTCGGCGATTTGCTAGCCCTGAATTCACTGTACTTGGCGGTTATGATTAGTTGAAGATGTTATGATGTCATAGAATGCTCTCTATCGCTATTGGTCAGAACCCAGCAGTGAGTGCATTGATAGAACCATGGCCACTGCCAAAGAAATAAGGAGTTGCGCTCGTTCATTAAAATGAGATTACTCTAATTATTTACACATTTAATTAATAAATTTATAAAAGTTTCATTAAATATATAAAAGTAATGAAGATGGCTATATAAATAATAAAATTACTAGCTAAATTACCATTTAAAATACTATGGGACGCTAAAATGAAGTATTTCTATCTTTTTGAAATATTCACAATTACCGATAATAATGCGTTATTTCCAAAAAAAAAAATTATTTTTAGGCCGCACTTGCTTTTGGCCGCACTCCTAAAATTTTCGATTTTCTTGGCTTTGCCTATTTTCAAAAAAATATGATAAGTCCCAGGACAATAGGTTTTGCAACAATAGGTATACTCAACAATAAATTTATTCAATAGGTGTGAATGGTTTGAGTTTGTTGGTTTCTTTTTCAAAACCAAATAACAGTTGATTTAGTTTTCAGCTACAATATATCGATATATGGTTAGTGTACGAATCGAATTAACTCGTTGGTATTACCAACAAGGAAAAAACTTGTAAACGTTATACGGCAGTTGGTGCGAATGTATCCAAATAGGCAACCACCTGCAAGAAGCACAATCCAGGCACTGATTAGAAATTCGAGACAGATGAAACGGTCAAGGATGCACACAAGGGACAAAGCAGCCGACCTCCAACAATAGTAACTCCAGAAACTTGCGCAGATATCCACTGCACACCGATAGACGCTCCTTCTACATCAACTTGCCAGTTAAGCAGACAGCACATTGCTTTCCAAACTTCAGTTATATGATGCATTAAAAGAATACGGTTCAGGTGCAGTCTTACACATGGCATAAAGGAAACTGACCATGGCCACCGTCTAGAGTTATGTGGTTGGTTGTATGACATTCTGGATGAAGAACCAAACGTATTAGACTGCATTTTATGGACTGATGAAGCTAAATTTCACCTGAACAGTTTAGTGGACAGGCATAATTGCGTCTACTGGTCGGACGAAAATTGTCATAGCACAATGGAGAAGGGATTTACAGAGTCTAGGTGTTACGTTTGGGCGGGAATATGGTCTGGTGGGATAATTAGGCCCTTTTTCTTCAAGGGGAATTTAACTGCAATTGGATATCACAGGTTGTTACGGATAACTATCATTACAGTAATTCAAGCGCAATGTCCAATTTTTCAACAAGATGGTGCTCCGTGCCACTATGGTAAACTGGTCCATAATTTTCTCGACACCCTGTTTCCCAAAAGCTGGATAGGTCATAGCGGGCCTGTGGCATGGCCTCCACGCTCCTGCGATATGACACCTATGGACTTTGCAGTGTGGGGAATTGTCCGTGATATGGTCTATACGGAACCCCCACACGACATCGAAGTCGTTAAAGTACTGGTCGAAGAGGCATTTGCTACGTTTACCCCACCACTCTGCGCTAAAATTTGTTGACAAGTTGAGCTTCGTGCAGCGCTGTGTTTTGATGAAAAATGGTAGAGAATTTGAACATTTATTTTAGGATTACGTCATGCCTAACACCTCACATTTGCGTAACACTTGTTAAATAAACTACTGTTGAACAAACTATTGTTGAATAACTTACTGTTGAACAAACCTATTGTCGAATAAACCTATTGTTGCAAAACCTATTGTCCTGGGACTTAATTTCTTCCTCGCACCGACTTTTTTGACTCATCCTGTATATGTATATGAAGTCGGATTGTCGAAATTGATGTGTGCATGGTCATGGATCCGACACGTTCTCACATATCTAAATGGGTGACATTAAACAAAATTAATACATAAACTAATATAAAATGCTAAGGGAATTTTTAGGGGCATTTTTCTTGATTAAATTGAATATTGTGTATTAGCATTTTGTGATGAAGACACATAAACAGTGTACTATTCACACAGGCAATACGGTTCAAATCTGTCTCTTGAAGCCCCTGACTTCCCCTTGTAAGATCTAATATTTCAGGTAAGATTGTTTAATTAATAATTGTATAAATATTTGATATTAATGAAAACTAATATTTTAGTAATTGTGTAACTGTCCTCTTTATTAAAGAATTGGAGGATCATATCTCACTTTGAAATGAAGTGGAGCAAAAAATGTATACAGGGTGTTTTTGAATTGAGTACAGATTTTTTGGGAGATGATAGAAGAGGTCCTTAGAAGTATTTTTTGTCATATGAACATGGGGTCCCCGCAGCTCCGTTTACTTACAATACTGCATTGAACAATCAAATGACACCGGGATGCAGTGTGCGTTGGTAGGCCTAGATTATTTTATTTTTAACAATAAACACAAGCAATCTACTGTAATAACTTTTAAAGTAATTGTTTGCAAAGAAATTTCAAGGTGCACGTGCTTGTTTGTTGAAACGTCTTAGGACAAACTTCGTCAAGGAAGTTCCATGGTATCCAACCCCTTTGTAAAATACGGTTAGTCCATATGTAAATGAACTAACCGCATTCTGGGAAAGCAGTAGGTAAAGATTTGTTTTAAAAAGTTCACTTGATGTACTTTTTACATGTGTAAAGTTAAACAAACAGTATGAATCGTTTTACATGGAATGATTATGCAGACCAGTTGCTTGGCCACCGAGATCGCCTGAACTCACACCGATGGATTTTTTTTTATGGGGAAGCATAAAATCAATGGTGTACTCCGAACACGTACATACCGAAGAAGAATTGGCGGCTCGTGTTGTCGCGGCAGCAGGTGACATCAGCGACCGTGCAAATCAACTGTTTCCACGCGTACATTAATCCATCATAAGGCGTTGTGAATTGTGCTATGAAGCAAATGGCGGTCATTTCGAACAGTTACTGTAAAAGTCATACAGTAGATTGCTTGTGTTAATTGTTAAAAATAAAATAATCTAGGCCTACCAACGCACACTGCGTCCCGGTGTCATTTCATTGGTCATATGACAAAAAATACTTCTAAGGACCTCTTCTATCATCTCCCAAAAAATCTGTACTCAATTCAAAAACACCCTGTATATGTAATTTAATAGGTGTACAAGGAAATCCTGTGGTGTCCAAATCAGATTTTTTGAAAATGGAACACACACAAAAATTCTTCACATGAAAGTACAATAATTCTTCCATTTAAAGCACTCTTTGTATTTTAGAAGTTAGCCATAGCTTTACTTTAGGTGAGACACCCTGTATAGCATTGTTTACTATTCTAACACAGTTTAGTCATCAACATCATTGCTGTGCTTACTACTCTCCTCACTATGGTAACAGCTGCGGGGTGAATATACCATCGGTCTGTTGCCCTGAGGCCTTCGTTATTTATTGTAGATTAAAGTCGTTGGCCAACTCTTTATGTAACCATGAACACCTTAATCATTTTATCCTACAGTATTTTAATAGCTTCATAGATATTCGTCAACTTCAACGATTTGCATGTGTCACTCCCATGCTATCTAATTTTAAACGCAGAATTTATCCTTATAACACTCTTAAATTTTGGAATGAATTACCATATTATGTGCAAGTCACATCTTTGTTTGTTCTCGTTATAAATGTATTCATAATTGCACACATTTTAATAATGTCTTAAAATCATATATTCTAAATAATCGAAAAAACTTTCAACTTTCTTAATATAACCATTGTGAACCTGATTGTTGTTCTAAACTTAGTGAATTTATGATGTAATACTTCTAAATAAATAATAATACCGGTAATAATAATAATAATAATAATAATAATAATAATAATAATAATAATACAATATTACAATATGATTTTGTGGAAAAATATTGCCTTATATTTGGGCCAATATATGGTATTCTATTTACTGGTGCAATTCACACTTTGGTGGCATTTCAAATCAGTTTTTATCTTTACATTACTTAGATCTGTCAGAATAACAACTGCATCGACGCCTTGGCCCTTGCAATAGATGACATTCTTGCACTTTGTCTTGCTGAAATCTCAGACTTTGGGATTTCTTTGGGCATAATTAAACCTTTTCATTATTGACATGTGACTGAAAAGTAATAATATTTGTCAAATTATCAAAGTGATCAGTGTGATAAATTATCATACATATACAAGGTGTCTCATCTAAAGTGAACCAATAGCCAATTTTTAAAATACAAATCTGACAAGAGTATTTTCAATAAAGAATTATTATACCTTTATGTGAAGGGTTTTTATGTGTATTCTATTTCCAAAAAATCTGATGTGGACACCAAAAAATATCCAACAGCCTGGTTCATTGTTGGCAGTCTATAACAGTGGTGGATGCAAGTTCGACATATATGCATGTGTGTGAGAGGAAGAGGCTTCTATTGAAGATTTGGTTGACTCTGTGGCTCAGTCTGATAGTAGATAACTTTGCAAGTATATTGGGAACCAAGCAGTTAACTTTTGAGGGCACTGAGTGTTATGGAGAAAGTGATCCTGATACCATTTGCGCTGAAAATGAAGAACATGTAAGTGATAAAGAGGATGAAGAGTTGTTAGAAAAAAATGAAGATCTAGAAGTAGTTGATGCAATTAAAAGTCCAAAAAACTTATGTAAAAGAAGAGCAGCAGAGCACTCTGCTATGAAATATCTTTGGATGGTGAAGAAGCATGTTCAAGACACTAATATAGCAAACCACTTGAAAGACAAGAGCCACAAACAATTTTAGAATCGTAATTCTATAAGCTATTTAATTAAAAAAACAAAAAAAACAGATTTTTATTATATTTTATATAAATTCTGTAATAAAAAAACTGTATTGTAAAATTATAAAATAAAGTAATGCATTGCCTTTGAGTTGGACAATTTTATTAAGCAGATTTGTTTATTTTCAACAGCAGATAAGAACATTCCTGAGTTAGGGAACCTCCATTTTGGTTTCACTGTATATATGAATTTTGGTGCACGAGCTAATATGTTGCCATGGGTAACAGGAAAGGATTAACTCTCTTTTAGGTAGCCTTTATTTAATTCATTGCAACCTAAGTCCTCATCTGTTCCTGCTTTGTTTTGTATGTGCAAATTATATGATTTACCATTTTAATGTTTAAAAAGATGTTTATTTATAAAGAAGGAAAATAAGTGATGTATAATAGTTAAGAAGAGAATAGTAAAAAGGACATCACAAAATAACAAAGGGAATAAATAATATGAGGCCTTTCGGTCATTTTATTTTCAAAGACCTTCTTCAGGTATAAAAATTTTTTTGAGTATAACTGAAATTCTTCTCTCAGTAAAAGATAAGAATATAAGTTTAAATAGATATATTGTTGAGAGGTATTATTTCATCAGTTGATTGTTTACATCATTAGT
>JAHWFO010096167.1:0-44036 GCA_023313115.1 Rhysida immarginata | reverse complement strand
GATCCATCCTAAAGGGTCGTATAATCTCGCTATGTCTGAGAGTACAACTCTCTTAGTGACTGGTTCTTTGAGTTCTGATAACGTTATTGTGTATTGAAAATTGTCACTGGTTTTATTCCATTTGATAC
Source organism: Rhysida immarginata (assembly GCA_023313115.1). Classification (NCBI taxonomy): domain Eukaryota; kingdom Metazoa; phylum Arthropoda; class Chilopoda; order Scolopendromorpha; family Scolopendridae; genus Rhysida; species Rhysida immarginata. The sequence continues at coordinate 43,908 of JAHWFO010096167.1, read as the reverse complement.
CCAATACTTTTAACATGTCATTTTCTTTTATCAGTACAGACACGTCTGATCTTTGTTTTTCAGCTTTAATATGATTCAACAGTCTGTCGTTGTTGCTACACCATTTTTGAAGTTGAAACCCACCTGCATTCACCAATTTATTCATTTCTTCATAAATAGATATAGCATCATCTTCTGTCTCACACCCTGTCATTAAATCATCAACAAAGTAGTCTGGTAAAGTTATTTTGGCTGCCAATGGACACTCTGTTTGTTCATCTTTTGCCAGTTGTTGCAATGTTTTGACAGCCAAATAAGGAGCACATGTCGTACCAAATGTAAGCCGTAATAATTTGTAATGGTGGATTGGTTCATTGGGTTCAGGACGCCATAGTATCCTTTGAAAGTCTGCATCTTCATCATGTACCCGAATTTGGCGGTACATTTTTACCAAGTCAGCTACTATGCATATAGGGTGACATCTCCATCTCATCAAAGTATGTCGTAGATCTTGTTGTAACTGGGTCCAACGAGGAGATCGTCATTGAGCGAAACATTGTTAGTTCCTTTGCAAGAGCCATCGAAAACTACTCTGACTTGGGTAGTGTCTTTATCTTCTCTTATGACAGCATGATGCGGAAGACAGACTGCTCGAGCATTATTTAAATCCCTTTCGTCTGTAAGAAGTGACATGTGATTCAATTCCAAATATCCATAATAACCTTTGTATATTCTTGCCGTAGATTAGCATTCCTCTGTAGTCTTTTCTCCAATAAATGAAATCTTCGCAATGCTATTTTTTTTTTTGACTGACCATACATACAAGCAGGATCTTCAACTCTGAATGGTAGACGTACTACATAACGCCCATCTTTGTCTCTTACGGTTGTTTTCTCATAAAATTCTTCACATATCTTTTCTTCTTTTGTTAATTTTTTTGTTATGCAGTCTGGTTCAGTCTCTAGCTCCCAAAAATGTTTCAGAAGTTGATCTTCCTTAATTTGCATATGAAAACTAAGAACTTGTTGTTCTTTTGAAGTTGGATTAGTAAAAACTCGACCCGATAAAATCCAACCAAAACGAGTGTTCTGTGCAATAGGTCCTCCTCGTGGATTCTTTATTACACCATCCAATATAATCTCACTATACACCTCTGCTCCTAGAAGAATGTCGACTCTACTGGGAGACCCATAATCAGGATCAGCTAGTGATAAATCCTCGATATCTAGCCAATCTGATGTTGGAATTTGACTCGTCGGTAAAAACGATGTTAGTGAACGTAAAACAAATGCTTCAGTTTGGAGTAAAAACTCAGGATCATGTCTTGACTCAATCTCTATGGATACCATATTCTTGAGTCTTGTTTGACCATCTCCAACTCCAGATACAATACCATTCACAGGAAGTCGTTTAAGTCCAAGGAGCTAAACAGTCTCCTCTGTTACAAAAGATGCTTGAGAGCCCTGATCGACCAAAGCTCTGATGAGATGTTTGCAGCCATTTTTAGCTCTCGCCTTTAGTGTTGCTGTAGCCAACAACACCTGATGACTTCGATGGTCTTCTCTGGCAAAATTGGCTATCACTCTCGTTTCAGAATCATGAATTGGTTGATTTTGATTTGATCCCATTTCTCTGAGGATAGGTTAAGTAGGTACTGAACTTTGATTAAGTACTCGCTCTAAATGTAAAAGAGTGTGGTGTCTTCTGCCGCATCGACGACAACATGTTGATTGATGACATTTCTTCACAGAATGTGTAGGTGCTAAGCAATTGAAACACAGTCCTTTTGATTGAATATAATTAGTTCTTTGTTCAGGTGACTGTTTAGCAAACTGTTTACATTGATATAATAGATGTTGGCCGCAACACATCACACAAGCATTATTGACCAATTTGTTTTCATCTTGTACAGTGGAATGAAATGTCTTTTGTTTTGGTACTTGTTTCACAGTACTCTGTTCTGATTTGCCCGTGTATTTATTTCCATCAATCATCTCTAGCATTCGAAATCTTGTTTCCATAAAACTTGTCAATTGAGTCCATGTAGGTAATTCGTCTGGCAAAGTTTGACTAACATGTATCTCCCACTGCTTGCGAGATTCTTGATCCAGTTTTGACACTACTAAGTAAACGATCATAGCGTTCCAAGAAGTTGTTTGTACGCCCAAATTATTTAATGATTTTAAACAGGATGATGTGGTATCAAGCAATTGTTTAATACCATTTGCAGACTCCGTGTTGAGGTTCCTCTGAGAAAAGAGCCTTTTCAAGATTTCGTTACAATTATATCTTTTATTATTGTAGCGTCCGATCAGTTGCTTCCAAGCCTCATCGTAGTTTGCCTCAGTTGTAGTCAGATTTTTCAGAAGATTCTCAGGTTCCCCTGAAAGACTGCTCTTTAAATAGTGTAGCTTCTGCACGGCGCTTAACTTTGAATTGTTGTGAATAAGTGACACAAACATATCGTAAAAGGTTTGCCATTCGTCACAACCTCCAGAAAATGTTGATAATTGAATTCGAGGTAATTTGACTTCACATTGTGATGTACTTTGATTTTGAGATGTAACAAGTGACGAAGAAGCTGAACGGAGATCATCCTTCAGTCTCGTTTTATACTCAGTGTAAACTTCCTCGAACTGTGCATACACCTCATTTTGGAAATATGGAGTTTTCGATTTATCCTCTTTACGGATGGCTGATACAATTTTGTCATGTCCACCATCAAATGATTCCCAAAGTTTCTCTAAAGTTTCTAATCTTGATTCGATATAAGATTGCGTTATTCTCTCTTTAGGCGATTTTTTATAATTTGTTTGTGCTCTAATTAAATTCTCCAGTTTATCATCTTGTTTAAGATAAAGCGCCTCCATAATAAATTTTCATCAATTGACTCTTATGTCCAAATTTTACTTCAATCCTTTTAGCATTTCATTCACTGTACTCACGGTTTATTGACGTTGTTTTTCTACCTTTCTCCCGGGTTTCGGCACCATATGTCAAACTCGGCGATGCTGCATTAAATATCTTCTTGCGGTCTTGTAATTTTGTATAACTTTGTTTATTTTACAACCAATACAAATTCAAATACTTAGCTTTTTTACATGCGTTTACCGTCATGGCAGGCAGAGATTCAGAAACTTTACAACAATCGGTTGCTAAGTAACAGGATCACTGCCATCTAATGACGTATATCAGAAACAATTTTAGACATCCATTCTATCCTGTATTGTTTCATACGATTTAAGGCACAGTTCCTATAGTTTAAAGATCCCTCTAAGAGATCCCTCATTTGATTCTGCTGTTGACGTTTCGGAGGAGTTAGATGCAAAAAATTTGGTCACTTATACACACGTACACACGTAAACATGTAAGGACAGAATGCTTTCTTTGCAAAAGTTCAATATATCTATTCAAATCAAGATATGTTGGGGAAAACGTCGATTTTATAAGTCAATTTCAGTGGGAAAAAAAATTGCATTGGGGTTAACGAAAACATACACCGCCATTGCCAAAAAAATTGAAATAATCTGCTGTCGTAGTTGTAGATGTCGTGATAATCAATAAATACTTTCATCTAGTTTCACCTCCACATCTTGCAAATTGCTGAAGCTATTGCATAGGAGTCAAAATTTTCAAAACTCCTTGCAAAAGGAAATATTAATTTTAGAAAATGAGTTTTATACTTATGTGAATTTTTAATTACGAGAATGTCAATTCTTCCGAATTTCTTGACGGTGTCTTCAATCAATTGGATTCGTACGTTCTTCTCTGTGACATCGCCAACTATAGTTAACACCTGTAAATTAAAATATTTGCTATAGTAAAAGAATATGGCAATAAATTAGAGTATAAAAATTGATTGATTTATTAAAGAACTATTTGATTTTAATTCAGTTTCAACACACTTTGAAATAACTTCCTATATTTTGTATCCTGTTTGTTTTTCGAAATAAAATATTTATCGTATGAAACAAAATGAATTTCCGGTTAAGACATTGCCACAGCCCCCTTGATGTGGTGGAGGAGCTTGAGTGTTTCATTGATGTTAAAGGATATGTTGAGTAGGGATATTATACATGCCAGACAGGTCCTAGCTGAGGGATCAGTTTGGTCGCGTGTGGACACGTTCGCGATCGGTGCTCTTAAAGAGGCTTCCTAAACCGTTCCGTCCACACGCGTGACTGCCGTGCGCGGCGACCCGATTTCTGGGGAAAGGGAGAGTCCTTGTGGTTGAGGGAAAGCTGTTTCAGAACAATACACCACTTTGGCCCCGACTTCTCTAAGGAGGGAAACCTGAAACAAGTCATTTCAGTTTAATCGGCTCCTCGAACTCTGCTTTAGGGTTATATCTATATGCCTATAAATTTTCTTATACCTATGGCAATGTGTATCCTCTTGTTGGGCTCAGTGGTGGCTGCAGACCGAAGAAATTGAATTTAAGTTTAGAAAAAAAAAATTAAAACTACAAAAATTTATCGATAAAAGTGCGAGAGGTGAAGCAGAGTACTATTGCAGATGCAATATATTTTGGTGAATTTTCATCACTGTATTTATAAAGAAGAATCAAAGATATTGTTAACAGCAGAAAAGAAGGAGATATAAATTCAATAAAACTACTCTCATGGGCAGCCTAATGTTAGAAGTCGTTTCCCCGAGACAAGGTCAGGCGTTGGTGAAATGAGTTTTTTACAAAGTGGAAGGTTAAATTGAAGGCTTCCGCCCATCCTACCTTTAATTTTGGCCCCCCCCCCCCCCCCCCCCCCATACTCACGAGCAGAGATATAAAGTGCCTTACTGAAGAAATCTACTGAAGATGGTGTTAGAGTTATTGTCGCAAAGAAATTTTACAAGAACAAAATTTTCTGCAACCAGAGCCATATGCATACAGGGTGAGTCAATAGTTTGTTGCCCCCATACAATTTCAAAACCGAGTGGAGATATAACAAATCTGTGGCAGGCAACATATGGGAAGTTATGTAATGTCTAAACAATGGTGTCAAATTTGACCTTTGACCTCGAATTTTGCACCTTGTTATTTGTAACTTCGTAACCTTTACAGGTAGAGAAAAATTTCCAATTTGTCAGATCGTCGAATTGGAGAAGGAGCATCTTTAAATAAATCCGGCGATCGAACACGAGAAGCGAAAATAAAAGCGAAAGAAAGCAAAAGAAGAATGCGTGGGAAGAATAGGTTAAATAGCTACCCGCCCCCTAGAAACGAGAATGGATGAGCCAAAGAGGCGAAGAGAGAGAGAGAGAGATTGGAGCGTCGTTGGGGGGAAAAATTGGAAGAGAGCAGATGATTTGTAGAGAAGGGAAGATAGGAAGAAGGAGTCAGAAAGGGACGAGTTCTGAAGTGATCGGTTGGAAGGATTCGTGCTCCGAGGAAGAATGTTGAAAAGTACGAGGACACAAAAGACCAGGTTATGAAAGCAGAATTCGGAATGCAGAAGGACCGAAGAATTCCCGTATGATAAGGAATACCCGCCCGCGGAGAAGGAGAGGTTTCCGCCGACGTAAAAGAGAGGTCCGCCACGTAATTACGAAGAAGACCGGTTCTTCGACCAGGCAGGTCGTAAAGAAGCCCGAACAGAAGGACCGAAGGTGCCGTAGTTTGCCCCATGCTCAGGCAAGTGACTTTGACATAAATTATCCGAAAAGAACTTTTTATAATTCGGCCCAGCGCCATGGTGAATACGAGAGAGCACCCCCGCTAAGACGACACGCCCGTGACGACTGGAACTTCTCGCCGCTCTTGCTGATCGATTCCCAGCCCTGGTCTGCGAAAAACCCAAAAGATGAGGTACAGCGAGAGGTAGAAGAAAGGTCGAGCGAACGAGACGTTTCTAAGCAGTTGGAAAAGATTCCAAAAGCAGTGACGGACTTGAATTCCTCAGCTTTGGTTGGTTCAGCGACTGACGACGGGAAAGACGGCCACGACGGCAGCCCGCCCGCCAGCGAGAATGCGACTGATACTCATGGAGAAGGAGTAGAACGAGAAACGCTATCCGATAGGTGCCCGGCCAATATCCAAGAGACGAAGGCCCCGCCACTGGACACAACGTTTCTCCCCTGCCGGACTCCGGAGGACGACAGCGTAGCGACAACGAGCGCCCCAGTCAACCCGCCAGCGGACGACGATTGCTTCGCGAGCGCGCGCCGGGCGGAGATCTCTAGCCGCGACCCGCGCTCGGCTATTGCGTCGCCGTTACGGGGTATTCTGATAAGACCTTTATACTAATATTACAATAGTTAAGATAGACTTAAAGGAATTGCTAAGTGGACAATTTAATTTCTCTTTCGTCTAGTCTGCACTATCTTCATTAAGAATTTAGAATTTCTTATGTCCTTCCTATTCGCCTCGTTAGCTGGTTAAGCTAATCGCCATTTTTGATTATTTATTGACAGTGTTGGGCCACGCTCCTTGGAACCCCGAACCTTCCAAGCGGTGACGGAATCCACTGAACCCTTAGTAGCGGAATCCCCGAACCCTTAGTAGCGGTGACGGAATCCACCGAACCTCGACGATTTAGTTGGCATCAACAAGTGAGCATCGAGGTGCACATCCCAATTTCGACCACAGGACCCCGATTGAGGACACAGATCCATGAACTGTTAACGAACTCGATCTTTAGATTATATTAAATGGAAAAGTACATTTAATAAGTGTATATTTTTCAAATGATACTTGATTTAACTAAACCGTTTCATTCCTCCTCCTTTCTCTATACACGACGACGACGGATTAAGGCATTCGACTAATCTTTTAATTACCCCAATTAAAGTCGTGATACAATTGTAAAGTTATAGAGCTGAACACTTATTTTTAACTTTAAAAGTAGATTAAAAATAAGCGTAAAAGTAAACCCACTACAACAAAATGAAAATGCAGTGCGCATTGAGTTTTGTCATTGAATGAAGTGCTCAATGCATAACTGTGCACGATATTTCACAGAACCCATCACATTTAACATCATGATAGGTGTTAGGTCTGTACAAGCCTACTGAATACGTTGTTTCAAAACATACAGTGGCATACATTTTGTCCTTGATGTATCCCCAAAGGAAAAAATCAAGTGGTGCCCAATGAACTGAACCTCCTCAGCTAATCTATCGATGTGGAAACACGTCATCCAGTCGTTGACGTGCAATGGCTGCAAAATGTAGAGATGTCCCATCATGCCGAAACCACATGCTGTGGTACTGCAGTAAAGGCAAGTTGTCTAAAACGTCTGAGACAAAGCCAGCCAAAATCAATTCTGGTACTCCTGTAAGGCAACCGTTGTAGAAAACAGGACCCATCAAGTTGCCATTCCATAATCCACACCACGCCTTAACGCTCTCGGCCACCGAGCCGGGTGTAGTGTGTTTTTTAATCTGGTTTTTTTTTTTGCTTTTTGTTAAAATCAACGTTTTGAGCTGTACAACTGTACATTTGAAAAATTTTCTCTACCTGTAAAGGTTACGAAGTTACAAATTGCAAGGTGCAAAATTCGAGGTCAAAGGTCAAACTTGACACCATTGTTTAGCCCCTATCTAACTTCTATAACGTCCCATTTCAGTCCCGTTATATTGGAAAAATTTTTTTTTCCTTTTTGCCATTTTTCTCGTATGAGGATAGTGTTTCGGGGACCTTTTACTATTTCATTTCTTTTTCCCTAGCCTCGGGTTAGAATCAGATTTAATTTTTTTACGTGCCTTTGTGGTTAAAGATCGCCTTGATAAGTATTCTTTTAGTCCGGCGCGTTATGTCTATCAGCATTTTAATGGTGTCTATTTTTTTTTTGCTTAATAATTTCCCGTCGCAGCTCGTTTTTGTTCGTTCTGTCGTCTGTGAGCCACCTACGTTGGCAATTCTCTAAGCTTCCGAGGTGGTTACGGTGGCCCCCTCCTCGTAAAAAATAATTAAAAGGGTACATATGACGTTCTCCGTAACGTTGGTTTTAAAATAGGAAATATGGTTGACATGGTTTTCCGCTTTAATCTTTTTTTTTCGGGTCATTCTTTAGCCCTGACACAACCTGGCCAGGTTACTTAGTTCTATATTACTTTATAGACAAATAGACGGAATTCCCATGTAACAAGCTCAAAAATGAATTTAATTCCATGTAGTCGGAACTTTATAGTTAACTGAAGCGTTAAGAGGATAAAACCCCGTAGGCGCTCTTCGACAGACTTATTATAGAATAACGAGTTTCCGACAATTAACTCGGTTGATTCAATTTTTTTTTTATAAAAAACAAAAGAGGAAAGTTAGTATAACCTTTATAAAACTTAAATAACCAATTCTGGTTTACTTAGACTTTTACTATAGGGTAATAGGCAATTTTTAAATTTTTTTTTTTTTTTTTGAGGAATTTTGAAATTTATCTTTTTGTCTAATTCGCATTGTTTTAGTAATTAGTTACAATGTTTTGTATCTGAAAGATTTTTTTCGTTATCTGATTGTTACTTAACTTACTACTATCCGTCCATATTGTTATAATGTTATTTCTTGATAAATTTTTTCTTTTAGAGCGCCCGCGCCTTCGGTTTTCCCCGCGCGTCGTTTTGGCTGTTGGCATGCGCTTACCTTGCGATTTCTCGTGCTTTAAAATTTTCTAAAAAAAAATTTTTTAATGCTCGGGCTGGGCTGATTCAGCTCGACCATCGTAGCAGCTTCATCAACTCCGGATCCCCTACCATCTGCCGATTTTTGGGTACAATGCTAGATCCGACTCCGTCTTCTGCGGCGTTTGCCTATGTTGATTTTGGTCTGAATAATGATTCTTTTGGACTTCTTCAACTCACTTCAATTTTATAATGCCCTGCCAGCCCCAGGATGAATGTCTATCTTGATTGCATGATTGTTGATGAAGGGGTATCTTCTTCAAACGGTGCTTCCTTCGCCTTCTCAGTTTAGACGTATTAACGGAAGTTCTTCGACTTTGCAGTATACCCTGACTTCAAGCCTGGATGGGATCATCACTGTATTCTTTCGACCAGCTTCCGCGCTTAGCTTTTCGTTTGCCGATGTTCGGCTCAACTAATTGATTCATCAATTTTTCCGGACGATTGTGCTCAGTATAAAGAGTCGGCCCTCTAGTCGGCGATGGACTGCGAGTCAAGTTTGTCCTTACAATTATTTTCCTCTTACTGTCGGTAGAAGCTACCTCTCAATTCCTTTTTATTTTTTGCCACCATTAATTTTTTTTACTCGATGTCAATTGTAAGATAATCAAATGCCTTTTTTTTATTTTATTTCTTTCTAGCGTCGCTCACCTCGTCGTCCCCCCCCCCCCTTCCCTTAGATGACTGCGTTCCCACCTTCTTTGTTGTCTTCGTTATCGACTCTTTTCTCGTGGTGGTGTGTAAGTATTCCCATTTCGTTTTCCCTGCCCTTTTTCTGTCTCGTCCTTCGTCTCATTTGTTCTGTGTTGTTGTGAGTCGTCGTTGATTAGCTTTATTTTTTTTTTTATTATTCTCTATTTGTTTAAAGGATTTTTTTTATTTTTTTTTCCCCCTTATCAATTTGAATTCGTCTGGTAGTAGCTTCTTTTAGGAGCTCGCTCGAATAACTTTCTAGCCGGCTCTGCACTACAGGTTTAATCAATGTGGTTGAACTAAGTTTCTACTGAACAAAAGGAACGAAGTTTAAGAAAGGACTCAACTCCGATCAACCGATTTTTTCGTCATAAATCGTCAACGGTGCTTGTTCTTCTCGGCCAGACGTTCTCTAACCTTGTAGTTTTTTTTTGGGGGGGGGGGGGGGTTTCAAACATTTTCCTTTTTTTTTTTTTTAACTTTTTTATTTCCAAATGAATGCTTTATTCTTTTCAGCCTTCTATCCAAACACCTCAGACGTAGGAACTTTTTGACGACTTTCTCAGACTATCAGTGGTGTATGTAACAACCGGACGTCATCAGGTCATTTCCAGTTTTCGCCTTTTCTAATTGTGTCCTGCACCTCGTTTTGATTTTCCAATCGACATAGCTTACTGTGGTCGTCATTATATTCAAGCCAGCTTTATTTCCGTCTGTATTCTTGTAACCTTTTTTCTCATTGCTTCATGTTTTAGCAATAAAGGGAAAATTGTTCATTTGGATTTCAGTCTTGGAACCTTTTTCTTTAATGTTAATTATCATCAGAATAAAAAAGAAAAAGAATAAAATAAAATAAAATAAAGGGGATTTGGGTAGAGAAAAATAGGGAATGTTAGAAACTAGTTGTTAATTTTAATGTCTTCAAGCTTACTATGGAAATCTTATAAAATTTGATTCGCAACCTGACTTTTTTTTTACGACTTCGTTTTACCTTACCCGTCAAGTTTGGCTGAACGTGTCGGATATAGTTTCCTTCCGGCACGTTACACTTCCTATACGTTGTCTGCAACAGATTTGTTGTATCTCCACTGGTTTTGAAATTGTATAGGGGTTATCAGACTTTTGACTCATCCTATATAAAGAAGAGTTTGGCCAACCTTTTCCGTGCCACCTTCGCCTCCTTATTGGTTAAACAATGACACGTGAGCTCTAGCAGCCATGTTATGACGGCTCCTGAACGTCTATTGCATGCGTTCCAGCAGCGTTTTAGCGGGCTTTTACAGTTTTCACTTTTGTTAAGGGTCATTCCATGAAAATAAGGACACGAACATAAATTTTAAAATTTTATGATGAAAATTTTATTGTGTATTTTTCTGGTAGAATAAATGTCAAAGTTGTCTGGCAGAACAAAATTTTCCAACAATTTCCTTTTTTTTTCAAAATGGCGGCCTCTTGAAGTTAATGAATGTTGTAAATGGTGTTGTACTGATGAGTTCATGTTATTTGACAGGTAATCATGTCTTCATTCAGTAGATAATATTTGCATGAAATGCTCAATTCATTTGTTAAAGCTTTCTTATTCAAACTGTATATAGCTACCTCAGATGTGAATATATTTAAAATATTCGTGAAATTAGGCCTAAATCGCCGATCGCGTGCGTTTAACATGAATTACCAAAAACATGCATTTGTTTAAATAAAACAAAGAATAATGATTTCTGTTTCTTGCAAACTGGTGTACACCTTGTCTATTGCATCTATTGCAAAATTTAATAATCCATTTGTTTCTTTTTATGTATTTAAATGAAAATATTACGGTTTAAAATGTGTAACATGAGTTACCATGTAACATGAGTGACTACGTATGTAGTGTGAGTTATCACAATACCAGTGTCGTTTTAAAGTTTCAAGACTAAAATTCTAATTACATCTTTACAAACTTTACTTTAATAAAGAATACATATTATTAATCCAATAATTTTTTAAAATAAACACAACAATAATTAAATTTATTCCTAAAAAAACTGAACCTGTATTTTGCCTGTGATGCCTGTGAACATAACTCATTCACATTTTACCTCTTACTTATAATACTGATATAAAAGTAATTTCCATATTATATTTCAATGACAATATTAGTAAAATGTTCCTTTCCACTTAGAATGGCGTTAACTCCTGCTGAAAAAATGAGACTAAGACTGGAGAAGCTGAAGTTGGAAGGTAAATACGAAGAATATAAAGCTGCCCAGAAGGAGAGAGAGAGAAGAAGACGTCACAGGAAAAAAGAAATGATTAAGTCACTGCCTATTAGAAAAAGAGAATCAGCACTAAAACAGGAAAGGGAAAAAACAAAGCAAAGAGTTGCTAAATTCAGAAAATTAAAATCAGCAAAGATAGGACCTTATAAGAACCCATCATCCTATGGTAAAGCCACAGCTCGGGCACACTCCGCCTTACCAAAGTCCCCTCGCAGAAAGATGGCTGTTGTGAAGAGGCTGTATGAAAAATATGGTGATACGGACAAAAATCAAGGCATTGAAGAGAGAAATGTTAGACATGGTAACTGTACCAGTCCAGAAGTTGCAGCAAAGGTAAAAGAATTTTATGAGCGTGTTGATATCAGCCGCCAAGCTCCAGGTATAAAGGATGTGGTAACGGTGAGAACTGAAGATGGCAAGAAACGCATGCAGATTCGGCACTTGACGTCCTCCCTTGCAGAAAAACATGCATTGTTTTGTTATGAGTATGGTAAAGTCATAGGGAAAAGCAAATTTGCTGAATTACGCCCCCAACATGTGCAGCTAAGCAGTAAATTACCGCATAATGTTTGCATGTGCAAATATCATGAAAACTTTATATCCGCTATAAATTCAATGCACAAGGCTATTAAAGAATTTCCCCAGTTTGAACATACATTCCCAGAATCACTTCTATGCAAGGAAGCTAAGCATGAATGTTGGTTAGGACTGCAAAGACACCCTGAAGAATAAGGTAGAAAACATTCTTTTAACAAATGATGCTCCTGCAGTTGTCACCTGGAGTGTCTGGAGAGAATATCATGGGCGGTTAAGTAAAGTTCTTGAAGAAGGAACTGTAAACGAACTTGCAGAATATATTTTCATAATTACTCCTCAGTTTCTGGAACATACGTTTGTGAAACGGAAACAGCAAGTGTCTTATCAGTTACAAAAGGACGCCAGAAGTTGCTCAGAATTTAATTCAAAATTCGCTATGCTGCAGGTTGATTTCTCTGAAAATTTTAACTGCACCGCACAAGATGAAATCCAAAGCTTTCATTGGGTTCAGCCACAAGTGAGTCTATTTACTGCTTCTATATGGCATTCTGGAAAGCAATCCCCATTTGTGATTGCTTCAGATAACTTAAATCATAACAAAGAAACTGTGATTGCCTACATTGACAGATGTCTTGAAGAGGTTCCACCCGAAGTTCAAGTAGTTGACATTTGGTCAGATGGACCAACGTCTCAATTCAAAAACGGATTTGTAGCTGCAAGTTTAGATGAACTTGATAAAAAGCACAGGAAGAAGATCAGGTGGAACTACTTTGCCACTTCCCACGGTAAGGGCCCTGTAGATGGGATCGGGGGTGCAATGAAACGGCAAGTTAGAAGTGCTGTGCTGAGACGAGTAAACAATGTTTTTAACGCAAACGAATTTGCAAAATGCGCAACGAGGGTCTCTAATGTAAAAGCTGTTGAAATGACTCAACAAGATATTGATATAAGTAACCAGAGGTTGAACTTGAAAAATGTTTTCAAGGAGGCACCAGCTCTGCCAGGAATTTCTCGATTTCATTGCATTTATTTTCTACATGGCAAGCCAAATGGTCAAATGCTAACCAGGGATGCACTTAAGGTGCATAGAAACCATCCTGTACCTCAAAGCAGCTATTACTCACAAATATACACCGACACTTCAGCTTCTGAAGATGAAGAACGTGTAAAAGGCATGGAGCTTGGTGAAGTAACACTTCATATGGCCAAATGAATTAATTAAGCTCAGGATGAAGAAAGCCAGCTGCTTAAGACTGAAGATATCAAACATGGCTCATATGTTTTGGTTAAATTTGATGGATCGGGGAAAACGAGCTTCAGCTATGTACGTTTATGTCAGAGTGAAGTTGATGATGATGATGATGATGTTTCTTAAGATGTAAGGTAATACTTTAATAAAATTGTTAAAGTGTTGCCAAATCCAACCCTTTTTATAAGGATTTTATAAGCTTCAGCATTGAGACTAAGTACAAGGTTATAAAATATGAACTGAATGTTTTCACTTGCTATGAACTTTGATTGTGAAGGAGGCATAAATTGAAAAGTCTATTTCTTTTACTCTAATGTAAATTTAAAAAAATCTAACTTAATGTGTAATAAGTAAATCTGATTTACCAAGGAATAGGATTACAGAGTTTGATATTTTTAAAATAATGTTTTATGAGATTAGGAGTTCCCTAATCATAGCCAAATTGTCTAGAAAGTTTGTCTATTGGAGAATTGTAACGTGAGTTACCAGCCTTTGTAACATGAGTTACCAGAAGCAATTTTAAAATGCCATATTTAAAGAATTAATCTTATGTTAAATTTAATTTTAAAGGATAATTCTGATAAAGTAATAAGTCGTCATAGTTATTATGAAAGTTAGAGCAATATATCTATTCTCAGTTAGGAGAATTTTATATCTATTTCAGCAAGGTAAATTTCTATGTCCTTTTTCAGTAACGTGAGTTACCAAACTTACAAACGTTTTATATATAAAAAAAGATAAGATGTAAAGGTGTTCTTTGAAACAGGAGTAGATATAGTAAATTACAACACCTTAAGTTTCAAATTTCTCTGTATTTTCATATTCTCTCTTTATTTTATTGTGACATGTTTAAAAAAGGACATAAATCTGTAACATGAGTTACCGTGGAATGACCCTTAACATTTTTTGTATGAAAGTAATTTGTTTTGAAATGTTTTAGGAACTGTTATGCAATTTAGTATTTGAAATACACTGCCCTGCCAAAAGTATCAGGACACCCCGCTCCACGTGCCCTCTATGGAAATGCTGTCGTCAGTAACGCGTTGGGCCACCCTTTGCTGGAATTACTGTTGCAATACGACGAGGAAGGCTGCCCACAAGTTGTTTACACTCCGCTGGCGTGATACCGTGCTATTCGGTCGTCAAACGGTCCAGCAACTGATGACGATTCGTAACCGGGGGCATGTCCATCCGTACACGGTGCTCCAGCACATTCCACAATGCTTCGATTGGGTTCAAGTCTGGACTCTGGCAGGGCAGGGCAATAACAGGATGTCCGCATGGGCGAACCATGCTTGTGTTGAAGTAGCGGAATGGCATGGCGCATTGTCTTGCTTGAAGAAGCAATCCGATGAGATGCCATAGAACTCCATCATCGCTCCAGGAAGGTGCGTTTCCAACATCTCTTGGTACCGTGGGGCGCTAGTGATAAGTCGTATGCCTGCTGTACACAACGTGGCCCTGTGGGTACGAGGTACTCTGGATCATATTTCTCGTTGGCCCGTCTTCAGATCCACACACGACCGTCAGATTGTTGGAGAGTGAAGCGGCTTTCATCGCTCCACATGGCCTTTGCCCAATCATCATTAGTCCACTGACGACGCTCCGTACACCATCGTAGACGTACACCTTGAAACTCAAAAGGTGAAGCCAATCTCATGGAGGGCACGTTTACGTTGGACTGTTCGCACTGATGGGCTGCGGCTGGTGAGTAGACGTCTGGATCTCCTACAAAGGCAGCAGTGATGTCCCGCAGGGTATCTTTGCGATGCCTCACCACTACCAGAGACAGAGCTCGCTTATATCTCGGCGATAGGAGTGGAGGTCGCCGAGACGTTTTGCTCTCGTTGTTGCACCTGTCTGTTCGTATTTGTGCACAACATCATGCACAGTGGAGCGAAGATACCCAGTCAAAGCGCTGATTTCGTGAAGTGATTTTCCGGTAATGCCGCACCCCACAATCATTCCTCTCTCCAAGTCGGATATCCTCGGACCTCTGCATGCTGACTGGTGTTGTCACTGGTATACAACATGATGAGTCGTGTCTTTAATAATGTCACGTGCAGTTTACAGTGTGAGACCACACAATATCAAGAACATAGGGGTGTCCGGATACTTTTGGCAGGGCAGTGTGCATGTATGCATTTATTTCGAATAGAACGGCCTGCAATCTCGCACTTTAGTGCAGAAAAGTGTTAATTTGTGGGTGCTCTCACCTTTGCTTCACTAAAACTTTTTAAGTATGTAAGGAACCAGAGAAGTTCATCACTTCATTAGGCCGGGACATGTTGAAATGCTACAATGTGTTGACAACCATAGTGAATGATGTTGGTCAGTTACATGGGCATAGCTAGGATTTATGATATGAGGAGGCGCAAGGCCCACATGAAGGGGAGTGCAATTTAAATACAGGTATGAGAAAATTATTATTATTATCATTATTATTATTATTATTATTATTATTATTATTATTATTATTATTATTAAAATAGTGCACTCTTAGGGGAGTAAAATATTAGTTAAAATCATCCAAAAGTTCCAACTGTTGTTGTAAACAATGGAAAATTAGCTTTGAAATGACATTGATGATTCTTACAACGCGACTGTGAGCAAACCAAAATGGAAGAGTTTAATTTTAACGGTATTTGATTCCACAAAACAGATGGAGTTATAACGAAAACTGGATTCTATAAAGGACGAGAAAATAGAAGGAGGTTGTAGTTTATATTTATTATTTGGAAAAGTGCATCAAATACCAGCTCTATCTTTGCTGAATAAAGCCAATACGTCAAAGTTTCGCCTTGTATGAGGGGAAGTCAGTAAGTAAGTTACAAATGGATATAGAAATGAAGCAAATAAGAGTACTGACTTGAAAACTACTTTTATTTCTCCGCATAATCTCCTGTACAATGAAACACTTTTCTCATCGTTTCACAAGCCCCTCAAAACCAGCAGCATAAAATTCTTTGGGTTGCTGTCTAAACAAGGCGGTGACTTTTGTACAGCTTCATCGCCGGGAAAGGCATCTGGCATCACTAGGGCATATTGCTGACTCTCATTCCGGCAGCGAGAGTAAACTGCAAATGACTTCTACTGTAACATCCTCATGAAGCTTTGTAATGCCATTCGACGGAAGCGACCAAACCTCCTCATGAAAGGCGTGTTGTTATTGCATCCTCATATTGCAAGCAAGACAACCGAGATGGTGCGAAAGTTCAACTGGGAAGTTTTCGAACATCCTCCGTATAGCCCTTGCCTTGCTCCAAGCAACTTCCAATTATTCGGCTTTAAGCTGTACATACGGAAGTTACCGCCTGGTTCAGACAGCAGCCTTAAGAATTTTATGCTGCTGGTTTTGAGGGGCTTGTGAAACGACGGGACTTGTGCCTCAATGTATACGAAGATTATGCCTCAAGTAGTTTTCAAGTCAATGCTCTTATTAGTTTCATTTCTATTTCCATTTGTAACTTACTGACTTCCCCTCGTACATCTTATTTTCAGCAAAAATCATTTTCCAAAGTGTCATGATGTTACCAACAAAATTGTTATTAAAAAAACTGTAGGATACGTATGTTTTCATAAGTGAAAGAAGTGTAACGAACTCACATTAGGGAAGAAGAATGGGTCTTCAGAAGGGACAACGAGAGAACAAGTGAAATCAAAAATGGAATAACACAACAGCACAGCAATAAACAGAGTATGGCTCTGGTTTTAACTGCAAACACACAATAACGTTCAGAATTTATCCAGTGTGTTTGTTTTCCAATGTTATATGCTACTAGAGCAATGAAATTAATAAAACACAAACTTTCTGAATTTTTTTTTTATCAAAAGTTAGTTCTTGTTTTTTGTATTCCTTAATTGTTCTCAATGATATATTTTATTATGTAAAATAAAATAAAGCAGTCAGTTAAATTTATAATTTTTATTGGACATTTTTTGTGACTTTCGAACTTTAAACGGAACAAAAAAATATCAGAATAAAAAACGTAACATGTAAAAAGCTAAATTAATCATATTTTAATACTTCTACTCAATAAATGGTAACTCTGCGTCCTCTAAATATCGCGTTCTCCCTAATTGAAATTCCTGCGATCGCTATAGCCTCAGCTAGTTTCGCCATAAAATGGCGCTTAGGAGACCACTTGGCCTAACTTCTCTTGGCTCTGAAAAAATTCTACTGAAGAGGGGTGTTAGAGTTATTGTCACAAGAAATTTTCTGGAACACGGAGCAGCGAGGAAATCACGTCAGAGCAACGGACGGAGCGAGTGCGAGACCGGAGGTCTCATAGAAAGTTGAAGCTGAGAAAGATGACAGAAGGAGTTCTGGAGCCTTCGAAAACAGTGATGAGAATTAAGTTCTGCAAAACCCATTTTTGTAGAACGAAAAAAGGTGGGCAATAAATCTAGTGCAACACTCCGCGCGAAGCTGATATCACAGGCAAGCAGTGGCAACGGGGAACCCAACGAGTGCCAGCGACAAATTAAAAGGACGACGGCAACAGCACGGAGCTTCACGCTGGAAATTCCCAGAGAGATCGGAGAAGGGCAACTCCACTGCTGTTCGCTAAGGTTACGTAGGATATCGTCTACGATGAGACGGCCACAGCAGTGACGGTGACGGAAGCCTCAACACGTGCGGCAGGAACTCGAGAGAGCAGTCGTCTGAGACCATTGATGCAGCAGTAATTAATCCCCGTGACTTCACATAGGTTAGTGCTTTGTTCATCTGTCAACCCGAAGAGCAGTTCCAGGAGTATGTTCCTTTAAAAATACGATATGCAGAGAAATCTGTTTAATTAAGAGATTACAACGTACTGTTCCCTAAGAGATTTATTAGACGCCTGCTTTTGTTTTCATCTCAGCTGTACTGTATTTATTACTGAATCCTACCAGCTGGATAAGAAACTCTTTACTTTGTGTTTACTGCCAAAACAAAAGTCAAGTGCGTCTCACCTTTCCAAAACTACAAGAAGAGATGACCCAAAATAGTAGCTTTAGGTAATACTTTACCTTTTGATGTGGATTTGGCTATTCTGTTAGATGAATGGAAACTGCTGAAATTTGAGTCAGAAATACCTGAAGGTGTCTCCAAATTATTATATTGTATCAAATATTCATACTGTAGCGGTCTCCAAATTGATTTTTTTTTGCATATACATAATGCAATATTTCAAACTTTGAAAAAGATTATGTTATAAAGTACGTTCCTACGAACAATAATATTATGTGCATATTTCCATTTGGACTCATAGCCTAGTGGACCGACTATATAGGAGGGTTAAATGTACGTCTCCGTCTTGTTTTTCCTACGTGTACCTGTACATGCATGTCATTGATTTAACGGTAATTAAACCTGCTGACTTTATATAGGTTAGTGCTCCGTTCGTCTGTCAACCCGAAGCGTAGTTCTGGGAGTACCTGTTCCCTTAAAGATACGGCATTCAGAGAAAGTGGTTCTACTGTGTAAGAGTTTTATAATTAACTGTGGTCTCATCATTGTATGTCATTATTCTACGAGTGGTTCAAACTCTGGACTGCGCTTGAAAAACTGCGCAGTAGTTATTTATTAGCTGACAAATCCGTCAACAACTGTATTGCTTTATTTTAAAACTAAGTATAATATTTATTTACGTTTTCAGAACCATCTCTTGTCTTTGTCACATGACCGTTATTCAGCAAATTTGATCTAGAAGACTGGAGGGGGGGGGGGGTCAATCTACCAATTATTTAATGTAACATTGGAGGAAGTAAACGCCCGAGCCGATTAAACCTGGTTATCTGAAGGCACGGGTTAGACCTTTTGTACCCAACCTGTTGCGTTGCTTTCAGTGACTGAGATTCGGCCACATAAAGCCCAATTGCTATTTTCTAGCACTTTGTGGAAAGGCTATGCCTTGATTTATTAACTGTCTAGTTTTGGAAGACCGACAAGGAGATCAAAGTAATTCGTGCAGTGGACGAATCTAAAAAAAAAACCGTTGTGTTCAGCGGACACTTCGCAAACTTGGTTGACTGACAGCATTTCTCACGTTTCATATCTGCAACATCGATGCAGAAATACACATCTCATCTTGAACACATTCATTTGCGATTTCAACCCATACTCAACACATTGCTTGCATAAATCATAGATGCTCTTGAGCTATTGTACAGTTGTGATGCATCATATATTGATTAGTAGCACATTTTTGAACTGCTATTTCCTTTGGCAAAAATTTCCAAATAAATATTGATTGAATAATGTTTATGCTAAAATAGAAATAATTCTGACCAGCAGAGATAATACTACAAAGCCTTTTGAAAGGCAACTTAATTATTATTGATGAAATAATAATACGGATATGGCATCTGAGGTGTGATATAGGATGAACCCTCGTTGAACATTGTGAATTATTCTTTAACTTTAATTATACTCACCCTGGCTACGGCGAAAATATATGGTGACAGTTCGGGCAATTAACTTAAATTAAGCTTGTACAATAATTTCTTAAATTGTTACTACGGGGCTGTAAACATCTTTGCTTATTAACAATAATTAATGCGGAATTAAAATATTTGCTTACTTTTTCAGCGCTACCTGCTAAATCAATGCATTTCTTTTCAACTGCTTCTAAGAGTTGGACATTCCGCCCGTTCAGGGTGACCAATGCTCCTTGACGAACATATGCAATGGCTATAGCTTCACCAATTCCAGAACTCGAACCTAGTTAATTTTAAACGATAATTATTTTATGTTACATACTGAAGAAAGCATTTTAATAGACAATGTGATAGGAGAGCTGGAGAATTGAGAAGCTAATTTTCAATATAAAATAACGTAATTAAGAAATAAGTACACAGTCTTTCTAAAGTCGCACAACCCACATTTCAGTTGATATCAGTCATAAATAATAAATAAAGATAAAGGTATGAATTTGGCACTATCATTACATCATATGACGGACGAAGACTGCAAGTACAGATATTTTCAACAAGATTGCACACACTTCAAGAAATCGTTGAATCAGTGTTTGGTGATAGGGCGATTTCACATGGCCTATGGCCACCTTGATCCACTGATTCAACATTTTCTGATTTCTTTCTATGATCTTATCTCAAAGAACGTGTATACGCAAACAATCCTAACACAATCGACGCCTTAGAGTGCAACATCACTGCATCCATTCCCACAAATATGCTGCTACAAATACCTGTAATGCACGATGTTATGCCGACATTAAACTACGCTGAGTGGCCAAAAAAATAGACACACTCTCTAATAACGAGTTGGTCCACCTTTAGCTCTGATCACAGCCGCTATTCTTCTTGGCATCGAGTCAACAAGATGCTGATTCCGTTGCTGAGGTATGTTGGCCTATGCTGACATAATGGCAACTCTAAGTTGGGTCAGATTACATGGTGGCGTCTCCAAGCTTTGAAGTGATCTTTCGACCTCGTCCCACAAACACTCAATAGGACTGAGGTCAGGGGACTGAGCTGGCCATGGGAGCAGACTAAACTCTGATGTTGCTCAAACCAATATGTGACCGATCGAGCACGGTGGCAAGGCACATTGTCCTGCTCACATCTCCAGAAGAGAACATCACAGCCACAGACGAGTGCACCGGATCGGCAACGATGTTGAGGTAAGCTGTGCTATTCAAAGTTGTGTCACAGATACCAAGGGACCCAGTGTACTCCAGGAATGCATTCCGCACACCATAATTCCACCGCCACCAGCCTAAAAAGTTGTCATTTGGCAGGAGGGGTCCATGAACTCGTGCTGTTTGCGCCATAATCTGATCCATAAGCGCCTTTTCCTATTGTTCTGTGATACCAAAGGCATTCTTGGTGGTCTCCTGATGCTAAAGCCCATCCTTTGCTAAAGCCCATCCTTTGTTGTGCGTTGGGGTATGCTTTGTGATGCACCTGCATTGAATTCAGCTATAATTTGTGGTATTGTTGCCCTTCTGTTGCTGCTCGCCTTTCATCTCTCTCGATCACCAGCCTTTTTCGACAAGAATAGTTCTTATCGCTTGAAGTTTTTTTTCTCAATTGCCACTCTAAACACCCGAGATACTGTTGGGCGAGAAAATCCTAAAAGAGTTGTCGTTTTAGAGATGCTGGCACCAGCTCTTCTTGCACCGACGATCATCCCTTTTTCAAGCTCACATAAATCTTTCGTCTTACCAATTTTAACATTAACTTCGTGATAACTACGCAAGTCCGAAGTTGAGCGGACTGATTTACTTTCACATACGGGGTGTCGCTAATTTTTTTGTCATTCAGTGTATTTACAGTGAGAATTTCATATTTATTCTTTTTTGTTTTGGGAAATATCAACGGAAATGTAGGTTGTATGAGTTTATATTTAATATAATAGAAATAAACACCTGTATTACCACTCTGTTTCACCTTGGATAAGGAAGCAACATTATAGGATTAAACATGTTTTTCAAACAGCCAAAAGAGTTCTGCGCCAGAGGGATAGGCTGTTTGCATAACAATGTGACCAATTCTTAAACAAGCATGGAATTTTCTTTCAGATTTGGCATGAGAGTATGATGAGTAAGACGATCGCTGACGATTTATTTCTGACATGGTCTTCAAGGTTTGAATAATCTTTCCCGTGAAATAAAATAAATACTTCCGTTAAATTATAACAAAATTATAAAAAATTAAATTCTGGAATCCAATATGTCCTTGTAATATCAAAGATGCAACAACAAAATACAGACACTGTTTGATCATACATATTCACACATACCGTATATACTGATGTATAAGTTGAGTGGTTTTTTCTTCCAAAAAATTACCCCTAAAAACCACATTCGGCTTATGCATGAGTCAGAGTTGATGAAAGTTCTTAACATGAAGGAAGGAAGGAAGGAGGCGAAACTCTGTTCTGTATTACGTATTTTGGACTTCCATTTATGTGGCGACATCTGCCCAACGGTCCGTGAACTAAACTAACCATAATGCACTACTCGTAAAACAGTTGACTATTCATTTCATGGTTTCTTTCTTCGATTGCTTTCCAGTAATTGCGAGGGAATTTTCTTTTAATTTTAAACAAATTACGTGTATGAATTTAACAAATTATCCTCAAATTTTCCCTTCAATATTAAAAGAGGTTTTCAGTAATTCAGTTTCTTAACGCGAAAATAGAAATTATTTAATTGAAATAATTAATTAAAAAGAATATATGTGTAAATAAAAAAAAATTCACTTCAAACAAACTCAATTTATTAAAGTAAGAACAAAAATTTATATATTATTAGAAATACAGTGCTAAAAATATAAGTGTCTTAATTGTAAAAAAAAAAAACAGAAAAAAAACAACAACGTAAGTACAATATACTAGTCTACAATTTCAATTTTGGTGTAGATTTTAAGTACATTTAGTTATAAGATATTAAATACATGATAATATTCACCTTCCATATAATACTGGAATATACAGGACGATTTAGAAAGGTAGGTTAAGAATGAAATACCATGTACACTTTGTAGCGAGGAACAAAATTTTTCCTATAAACATGGGTCCGGAAATGCATCCTTACAGAGATATTGCAATTTGTTCGATGTAGGAATGACATTACAGTAGGTATTCAAAATGCCGACCCTGAGCCTCGATGCAGGTGTTTAGAGTTTGAAACAGTGTGACCAGATGTAAAAAGCACGGAGGGCTACGGTGGCGCTCCCAACCTGGGGCTACCTGCATTACGAAAAGTTAACCACCTTAATCATGGAAAAAAAGTAAAAGAAATCGAAACTACAACTTATATATTTAGGGAAATTTTACAAATCTTTATTCATTGAAATCAATATAAACAGAATTTAGGTTTTTATAATACTTGAATTAAATCTGCTCAGCATTATAGAATCGGGTGTGAAATTGCAGTTATTTTTTAGTCCCTCTTTAGCAGTTATCAGGCTGGTTATGCCCTCTGTATAATTATATCACTTATATAGAGTGTTTTAAAAATTACTGGGCTTTTTTCTCCTTTATATTAAATAATTCTATTATCTGAATAATCAGCGGCCTGTCTTACCCAATATCTGCAGCTATTATTTTCACGACGATCAGCGACTGCGCCCAAGTCTGCCACCACAGAGTAAAGAAATAACACTCTGTGGCTGTCACCATCACCCATCGGTGGAATCAAAACATTGTTGGGAGGTCGAAAACAACAAAAACCTCAATCACAGACCCCAAAATCATTCAGATTCGGGAGGAAAAAACCTCTAAAATCTTAAAACTTATAGCAGGATGCCCTACAAAACGATTTCGTAAAATTCCCTGATTTTTCCCGGTTGATCACGTTATTTTCCCTGACTATAAGCAGCAAAAAAATCTATCTTGACAGAATATTATTGATATTTTTCAAACTTTTCGTTCCTATTTCGCATTTTTTTTTTGCCGATTTTGTAAAATTCCCTGACTTTTCTAGGTTTTCCCGGTCGCTTAAAAAGAAATGTAAGGTAAAGTTTGTTAACATCATCTATCTTCTATACGACTTATATCAAAATGTAACTTCAGCACATCGAAAATCGAAGAGTGAAGTGTACATTTCTTCAGATGGGACGAAAGCAGCGCTTTCACAAAGCTCATCGAACCAGAATAAATTCCAAACGAAATACACTGAGGTAGTCAAGAAGCCTAACCAACCCAAGCGGTCTTCCATATTATACAAAAAAGAAAATAAGATTGACGCTTGTCAGAAACAAAATATAAACGAAATTAAAAACAAGGAGAAAGAAGATTATCACATCTTCCAGTAGTCCGGGAAAGAGACGTTGCTGATGTCTTCAAAGTTGATGTCAAGAATGTGCCTTGGTTTTCGATACTTCATATGCCACTTCATATCCATTGAGTTCTTCAGTATTCCAGTCACAAGGTCATTGTCATGAATCTTCATCTTCTGCACCATAATCAAAAGAAGATCCTGTATAAACTTTCCGATGTGGACCATGTCTAAATCCGAGTGGATGGATTGGTTTTTCATAGTCCTTCTGTCAAGCTAGGCAATGGTCCTCAGGGTAACATTCTAGAATGACTCTAGCTCACTCCATCTGCTTCTACAGATAGTCGCCCACGCAGGCATGCCATAGAGAAGGAGAGCGACAATCGACATTCGAACAGTGTAGTGAAAAGACAACAGCGGTCCGGAAGCAGAGCTTCCATAACACACTCGCCCATAACGTAACCAAGGGAATTACACTGAGTTAGAGGAGAATCCTGATGTTCCTCGATGTCCTGAGAGGAGGAGAGCACATCGACAATCGAACAAAACGAAACGTGCGGTCCGACAGCAACGCTTTCACTGCCATATTCATCCAGGATGTAACCAGGGGAAGTAAACTGAACTAGGCAAGAAGTCAGATGAAACCTAGTTAGGTCATCCAGTGGATAAGATTGGGTCTTTCCTATAAGGACGAATGAGTTGATTGTTGATTGACGAGGGGCACGAGGAGCTATGAGATCCAGTATTCGGGAAAGATGGCCTTTTGGATGTCGTCGAAATTGATGTCCAGGACGTGTCGAGGCCTGCGATGCCTGAGGAAACTTCTAAACGTGAGTGGATGCTCCAGAATATCTGCAGCCAGAAGATTGGGATGGTCTTTAATCTTCGGAAGCAACTTCTTCAGTGACTCCTGTACATAGCTACCAATGGGAGGTATCTTAAAATCGTCGGCAATAGAAGTATTTGTTGTAACTCTCCTGTCAAGTTGGGCAATGGTCCTCAAGGCAACGTTTTGGAATGTTTGAGGGTCTTTCCATCTGGACTTACATACTGTAGCCCAGGCAGGCATACCATAAAGCAAGATGGTTCGGATTACTGTCCTATACAGCAATAGTTTGCAATCCAATCCAAGCGCGCTATTTCGCCCCTGAAGAGCTATCAGACTGAATTTTGCCTTCTTTGCCTTGTTGATGGCGTATTTGTAATGCTTCTTTGCCTTCTTTGCCTGAGGTATTTGTAATGCTTTACCAATTCGAGCTCTTTACCAGAAAGGAAGATTGGACTCGGGGGTTTCCGAAGTTTCTTCATGATGGACATCGCCTTGCACTTGTCAACGTTTAGGTCGAGTCTCCACTTTGCAAACCATTTCTCGCACAGATGTAAGGCCTTTTGTAACCGTGGTATGACGTGAGCGGGATTGCGGTAACCATGATCAAAAGCTTTACGGACATCCAAAAAGACAAGACCACCATACTTAGCACAGTTAAGAGGAGTGTTTAGATTTGCAACAAGCCTCCAGATCTGAAGTTGGCAGGAGTGACCTGGGCGAAAGCCAAATTGCTCATCACGAACGAGATTGTTTGCTACACAGAATTCGTCGTACCTCTTCAGAATGATGCGTTCGAAAACTTTTGATAGCACAGGTAGCTGACAGCAAGAGCAGGGTTTAGACCACGCTTTGGTATGGTAACTATGACGGACTCTTTCCATTGGTCGGAGAAGTAACCAAGTTTCCAGCAGTCATTCATGACTTTGGTAATGATCGAGACAATATTAGAAGGCAAGTTCTTGAGCGCACTGTTAGTAATGGAATCAATACCTGCTGCTTTCTTGGTTTTAAGTCGCTTGATGACGTTGGAAATTTCTTGGGCACTAATGACTTCCTCAGGGGTGGGAACACGATGAAGGCACTGGTAAGCGATACACCCATTGTTAACTAGCTGAGTGTTTTGGAGGCTGTCCAAGTTTGTCTCACTAGGCGTGGTAAATTGACTTTTCAGGGAATCAGCGATGATCGCTGAACGATCAATTGAGCCTTATCCCCGTCACTGGTGACAACGTTGCCATTGCCTGCAAGCAGTAGCGGCAATTTGATTGGTCTGTTGCCCTTTAACGCCCTCACAGTTCCCCAGAGCGAGTTGTCCTGGACAGACAAGGACTTTAGTTTCTCACTCCACCTTTGATTTCGTAGAGCTTTTACCTCCTCTTGAACCTTGCGAGAAAGCCGGTTGTACTTGGTCTTGAAGAAGGGAAGTCGCTTACGCTGCCATAATCTTTTGTAAGAATTCCGTTCGAGAATAAGACGCCTGATATAAAGAGGGAGGTCGAGATGTTCAGGACGCTTACGATGGATAGTAGAGGTACTGGAAGTAGTGGCATCGTTGACAACACGAGTGATAGCTTTAATATTACTATTGATATCCTCATTATCAATAGCCTCCTTGTAGAGAATGCTATTTTCTCTAAGAATATCCCTAAAGAGCTTCCAATCCTGTTTACAGCGGAGCACAATCTATTTATCGATGTTTAGGCTCTCAAACATAAGCATCACTGGACGGTGGTCAGAAGATAAGTCGTCGACTGTGAATATGTTATAGAGCTTGAGGAAACTTTTAAGAACTGCAATATCCAGCAAGTCGCTAACAGGAGAGTGGTCGCAGTAGTACGTGTCATCAAGGACTCCATCTTATCCTCTGGATGACTTAACTAGGTTTCATCTGGCTTCTCGCCTAGTTCAGTGTACTTCCTGTGGTTACTTTCTGGACGAGTATGGCAGTGAAAGCGTTGCTTTCGGACCACTCGTTTCATTTTACCTGCACTGTCGATTAGGTCATTTGGAGTTCAACGCATGGTGCATGGCATTCAAGTCGCCCGCAATGACAACTGGAATGGGCCCAGACAGCAGCCCGTCAAGTTCGCACGGTTCAAGCTTGTGCTTAGGTGGGTTGTATAAGGAGATAAAGTTGATTTCATCTGCGTCCACATCGTTTATAATCACGAAGACTGCTTCTATTCCCACAAAGTCTGAAGTGACAGACTCACGATGATCAATGCCATCCTTTCAATCGACAATCGAACAGTATAGTGTATCTGTATTCGTGTGGAACTTGAAGCATAACTTCCATAATCTCACTCTTCATAATCATATTCCAAGGGAAATACACTGAACTAGAAAAGAAGCCTGATGTACCCACAAAGGTCATCCAAAATATGAAAGAAAATTGCCTTCTCTTGGTGGAGGAAAATTTGATTGACGATTGTCTGAACTAGAAATATATTACATAGTAAGCCACAAAAAATCGAAAAAATTTATGAAACCCAGTAATCTGGGAAGATGACACTGTCAATATCATCAAAATTGACATCAAGGATATGTCTTGGATTACGGTGCCTTTTTCTATCTAGAGAATGTTTTAGAATGCCAGAGATTAGATTAGAGATTAGATTTACCATAATAGGCAACACGGTTTTCATGAGCTCTTGAGCATATTTCCCGACATGGGTCATATCGAAATCATTATGAATGGAGTAATTGCGAGCAATTCTCCTATCTAATTTTGCAATAGTCCTTAGGGCAATATTCTGGAAAGTTTGGAGTTCCTTCCATCTTGTCTTGCAAATCGTAGCCCAGACGGGCATGCCATATAGCAAGATGACACGAACAATTATTTTGTATAAGAGTAGTTTGTTATCAACACTGAGGGCAATTAAGCTAAACTTTGCTTTTTTGGCCTTGTTCATCGCATAAGTAACATGCATATTCCATGATAGTTTTGAATCAATAACAACGCCAAGGTATCTATAATTATCAACCCATTCCAAGTATTTGCCATATAACTTTAAGGAGTCAAGATTTCTCTTTTTTTTCTTAGTGATAAACATTGCTTTGCATTTGTCGACATTCAGTTTTAATCGCCACTTGCTAACCCAGATTTCACACTCTTTAAGGGCTTTCTGCAAACGTGATATAACAACACTAGGCTGGCGTGCCCATGTCAGTATAGCAGCATCATCCGCATAAAAATATAGCTTGCAGTAAGAGATTTCAGGGAAGTCACATATATAGTAATTGAACAGAATCGGCCCCAGCACTGATCCTTGTGGGACACTGCCATTTATCTCACAGGTATTAGATAATTCATCAGGGTTCGTACACTTGATCAGAGATAAAATTCCATGACTTTTCCAAAACTTTTCAAGGCAATTCAATACATTTTTCATAACCATAATCTTTTATATTTTTAAGAATAATATATTCATATCATTTAAAAATAATTATTAAGTAAACATTAAATCTGTTCAAAAAACATTTTTTCAAAACTTTTCCAAAACTTAAGTCAGAAACCAATGATTTTCAAAAATTTTCCAGGCCTGCAATTTTTTTTTCGATTTTCCAGGACTTTCCAGATTTTTCATGACCCGTACGAACCCTGTTCATCTCCAACTCTGGCCTGAAAAGACCTGTTGGACAGAAACGAGTGAACTAGACTAATTAAATCATGTGGGAAACCATCAGTTATCATTTTATAAACAAGGCCTTCATGCCAGACCTGATCAAAGGCTTTATGAACATCTAAGAAGATGACGCCGCAATACATCGAAAGATTAAGGGGAGTGTTAACATCCGCTATAAGTCTCCAAACTTGAAGCTGGCAAGAATGTTCCGCCCGAAAACCAAATTGTTCTGCACGGATGAGATTATTGGTTGTGCAGAAATCTAAGAATCTTGTGAGAATTGTTCTCTCCAAGACCTTAGATATAGAAGAGAGTAAGCTGATGGGCCTGTAGCTTAGAGGGTTTGCAAGATTTTGACCGGGTTTAGGAATACTTTCTATGTATCCGGAAAGTAACATTTATCCCAACAGTCGTTTATAATTTTAGTGACATCACCAGTTACATTTAGTGGTAAGTTTTTTAAGGCATTGTTTTTAATAGTGCCTATACATGGTGCCTTTCAATCGACAATCGAACAGTGTAGTGAAAAGAAAGACGCGAGTGGTCCAGGAGCCAAGCTCACTTTGCACGCTCGCCCAAAGAGTAAACCAGGTACACTGAACTGGGAGAGAAGCCTGATGAACCTCTTTAGTCCTCCAGAGAATAAGTCCCAAGAAGGGACGAGAGTCAGATTGTAGACTGACGAATAGAGTCCCCAAAAATCAGCAGGATCTAAAAGATCCAGTAGTTGGGGAAGGTGGCCTTGTTAACGTCATGAAAGGAGACATCCAGGATATGGCGGAGTCTTCGAAACCTGAGGGGACCCTTAACAACGAGAGGATGGTCCAGAATACCAGAAACCAGAGTATTTTCGTGATTCTCCATCTTGGGTAGCATGTTCTTCATAACAGTCTGGACAAAGGTGCCTATGTGGGTCATCCCTAAATCGTCATAGATAGAGTGGTTGTTAACAACTCTTCTGTCAAGTTGGGCAATGGATCGGAGAGCAACATTTTGGAAGGTCTGGAGTTCCTTCCACCTAGATTTGCAAATAGAAGCCCAAGCAGGCATTCCATGGAGTAAAATAGTACGAATCACAACCTTGTATATCAAGAGTTTGTTATCCACACCAAGAGCGCTATTTCGCCCCAGAAGTGCAATCAGACTGAACCTCGCTTTCTTTGCTTTGTTGAGCGCGTATTGGACTTGGTCGTTCCATTTTAGTTTGGAGTCGATTATGACACAAAGATATTTATAGCTTTTTACACACTAAAGTTTTTTGCCAAATAAGAAGAGGGACTTTGGAGGGTTTTTGCATTTGCGAGTGATAAACATGACCTTGCACTTTTTGACATTCAGCTTTAATCGCCTCTTAGTGAACCAGATCTCGAACTGATGTAAAGCTTTTTGGAGTCGAGTGATGACATGTGCTGGGTTTCGTACCCAGGTAATGATGGACCCGTCGTCAGCAAACATGTAAAGATTACACTTTGTAAACTTGGGAAAGTCATGGGTAAAGAAGTTGAATAATGCTGGCCCCAAGAGAGAGCCTTGGGGTACACCAGCATTAACATCGCAGGGTTCAGACAAGCAGTCCCCAACCTTAACACGAAAAGTCTTCTTTGACAGGAAGGAGCGAACCAGAGCAATTAGATCGTCAGGGAACCCGTAGGTAATCATTTTGTAAATCAGCCCATCATGCCAGACTTGGTCAAAGGCCTTTTGGACATCGAGGAAAACGAGACCACCAAACATACAGAGGTTGAGAGGACCGTATAAATCAGCAACGAGCCTCCATAACTGGAGCTGACAAGAGTGGCCTGGACGGAAGCCATATTGCTCACTACGAATGAGGTTGTTTACCTCGCATTACTCGTTGAATCTCTTGAGTATAGTGCGCTCAAAGACCTTCAAAAGCATGGACAACAAGCTAATGGGCCTATAACTTGTGGGAAGAGCAGGATCCAGTCCAAGTTTAGGAATGGTAATGATGACTGAGTCCTTCCAGGCACTAGGGAAATTGCCGCTAAGCCAGCAGTCATTCATGACCTTAGTGATGATGCAGATAATACTGGGAGGCAAATTCTTGAGAGCACTGTTGCTAATTGTGTCGATGCCGGTTGCCTTTTTTTTTCAGGCGCTTTATGATGTCCAATACCTCAGAGGTGCCAATGACACCAGGAGAGCCTAGAGCGCGCTGTGTGTGGCCACACATATCACACACGTTCTTGACCTCACGAGTGATATTGACCAGATCATCCTCTTTGGGCGTAGAGAATTGGCTCATCAGTGAATCGGCGATAATTTTGCTTTGTCTTGGTCATTGCTAACAAAATCGCCACCCTCTGTAAGCAGAGGAGGGAGAACAATAGTCCTGTTGCTTTTAAGGGCCCTGATCATACTCCAGAGAGAGTTATCCTGGACGGACAGACTTTTAACTTTGTCGTTCCATCTTTGATTCCTTAAATCCTTAATCTGATCACTTACCTTGCGGGATAGCCTGTTGTACTTCGTCTTGAAGCGGAGAAACCTGGTACGCTGCCAAATTCTTCTGAAGTGTTTTTTTTCTTGAATGAGTTGCCTGATGGAGGGAGGAAGTTCCAGATGGTCTGGCCGCTTGCAATACACCGGAGTAGCTCTAGCATTTGTGGAGTGAGTGACCTTTTTGATATTTTTGTCAATGTCACTGCTGGTGACGGGATCCTGATAGGGAATGTTACTGTCGTTCATAAGTTCTCTAAAAAATTTCCAGTCCTGCTTATAACGAAGATTTATTCTCAGGTCGATATTTATCCCCTCAAAATTTAGTGCAACTGGTACGTGATCAGATGATAAGGCGTTTA
The DNA here is from genome assembly GCA_023313115.1 of Rhysida immarginata. Lineage (NCBI taxonomy): Eukaryota > Metazoa > Arthropoda > Chilopoda > Scolopendromorpha > Scolopendridae > Rhysida > Rhysida immarginata. The sequence goes on along the minus strand of JAHWFO010096167.1, from coordinate 12,575 downwards.
CTGTAAAAATATTGTAGGGTTTGAAAAACCCCTTGAGAACAGCAATGTCGAGCACGTCACTAGCGGGTGAGTGATCACAGTAGTATGTATCTTCAAGAGGGCCAATAATGGAAGTGTCGATCTGATCTACCATGTACCTATAAAGTACCAAGCCACTTTTATTAGTGCATCTGGAGTTCCAGTGTGGGTGTTTCGCATTAAAATCACCCGCCATAACGACTGGGGTGGGCCCAGACAGTAGTTCATCTAAGTACGAGGGTCTAACTTGTGCATGGGTGGGTAGTATAGGGAAATAAACCCTGACCTCTCCAACATCAGCATCTTTGATGACAATGGAAACTACTTCCATATTGACAAGGTTAGGTGTGACAATCTTAGTGTGATTAAAACCCCTTTTTACAAAAATAGCTACCCCACCGGAGTCTGGATCTGAAGCTTTTTTAGGTGGCCTATCTTTCCGGTAAACATAGTACCCTGGTAGATTGAAAGCCTTACTCTGTTTGAGATGGGTTTCGCACAAGAAGGCAACATCGATGTTCCAGCTTGTAAGGAAATCATAAAATTCGAAACGCTTGTGAGGGATTCCCCTGGCATTTCATATAGTGCAACGTAGCTTACCTTGATTTATAACTTTGTAGGGGTGTCTATCCATGATTATTGTCTTGTCTCAGTTTGAGTGGTCGGCGGCAACACTTTGCCACTATCCTTTAACATATTCATAATACCTTTGAATTTTAACCAATTCGTCGTTGTCAGCGACTCCCTTACCAATAGAAGCAGGAGCAACGGATGCAAAAGTTCTTCCTTCAGCTACTTTGGAAGTTCTATTCTTTTTAATTTGTAGGTATTTGGGACACTTAGTATAACTGGATGCGTGCTGGCCTTCACATCGAATACATTTAGGCGGATCTTTACCTTTTATATTGGTGCAGTCCCTTGACTGGTGGTCGCCCGCGCACTTGTTATAACGCGGCGACTCGGTGCAGCCCTGGGACACGTGCCCAAAACGTAAGCAATTGTAACATTGTAAGGGCTTCTTGTTGCCCCTAAACAATTCAACTGTTACAGCAAGTGGACCAATGCGCTTTAAATTTAGGAAAGATTTATTGTGCTCAGTGTTTTGTAGGAGTACTAGAACCACTGGCAGCTCAACTTCACTATTTGCTTTTTGAAGTCTAACTGCCTTATCGGGGAAGTAGTTAGCGTTTCTCAGGTCTGCGCAAAAATCTTCCATGTCATACGTTACATCTACATTACGGTCAACGTATTTTAACAGTTTTTCAGATTTGAGCTGATAATGCTGGATTTTAAGCACACCATTCATTTTGATTCCTGACACAAGGGTTTTATGTGTCTCCTCATCGTGGCATTTACCTTGATAGTGTCTGAGCGTCCGGTATGTGCAGTAATCTTACTAATGTTACGTGATTTTTTATCTCATTTAGCACTTCCTTAATCGGTTTCTCGTGATGTCTAACGATAATAGGGGGATATAAATAGCTTTCTTTTCACTTACCTTAATCTGGGAATTTTCCGTTCTCGTCCCCCTTTTGGGTTTTTTGGTACGAATAACGGGCCAGGCACTATCTTCCACTTCTCCATCACTTCCGTCGGAATGGTTTCTTTTGTTGCCACCGTTTGTCCAACAGTGACGATCATCACTTACTTCCATGGACTCCAGTCCATGCACTTTGTTAGCAAGCGACATAGGTTGAAAATCTTCTCTTACCTTATTTTCTTCCTTGGTGTTTCCCGGAACATTTCTCAAAGGCTTTTCTAAAATCATTTATCTTATTGAGAGTTTTGAATTTCCGTGTTGATTCCATTGAATTTCTCGTCAAAACTTGTCCGTAAGGAGTCGACCTTCGCCTCCAGTGCATTGTACTTGTCGTTTATGTCGTTCCTGAGAGATTTTAGCGTTTCATTAAGTACTAGGTCAAATGCGGCAAACCTAGGATCCAAACAAGCATCCCTGTAGGCCCTTTCGCAGGACACACTTTTATCGTCAGGTGCTAGCAAAGACTCCTTTGCCGACTTCAGCGTCGTTAATTTGGACGAAGCCATCATATTCCTAAAATATAATTGTATAGAACAGGGAGGGGTGGGGGAATAACCTCGCTGCTAAGTGTGTGCTAAAGAAGCAGTCCTAAGAAGGACGCACCTAGCTCTAAGAAAAAAAGAAAACAAGTCAGGTTTGCGAGAAAGTTAACTCAACGCCAGGGACCCACTCGTGAATGACTAGAATAAAAATAGATGATATGAAAAAAGTCCTTAGTTAGGTTTGCGAGGAAATTAATCCCAACGCCAGAGCAGGGTGACCAGATACCTTTTGTTAAAAAGCGCCCTCGTTTGGCAAAAATTACGCCCAAAAGCGCCCAAAATATTTGTAAAGCGCCCAAAATTATCGCCCAAAAATAAATACAACGTTTCTCTTAAAAAATTGAAAAATTAAAAGAAATTTAAAAAAAATTAAAATTAATTAAAACAAAAAATTAAAAAAATTTTTTTATTTAAAATTTTTTTAAACTTATAATCCAATTTCTTCAAATATTTCAACAACAGTAAACAATTCATTTTCTTTAACATCTTCTTGATCTTTGTTGTTTTTACTTGTATAGATTGTTGAGTCAAAACGGGATAACAGTTTGTGAAGGAATAAATTCATTACAACATTTTTTATCACAGTGTTATGAATCTTAATAATCATTATACACTCAAGTGAAGTGAGACTCATGCGATTTTTTAGTCTTGTTTTAACACATGTCATTACAGAAAATACCCTTTCTATTGTAGCATTAATTATGTTCCATATTATTTTATCTTACCTTTAAACTCATTTTCATTTTCCCAGTCTTTCTGATACTTTTTTGGATATTTTGTCCATTTTCCCATTTTTAAATATTGCTTCTGTCAATATCATCTGTTTTGCTTGTGGTTATCTATCGTGTGGTGCAGTAGGAGTACGGTGCTAAACGAACTATATTATAAACTATTCATGATCATGATCACCTATACAGGGTGTTTTTGAATTGAGATCTGGCGATTTCGGTGGCCAAGCAACTGGTCCGCCACGACCAGGATATGTCTCATTTAGGTAATCTCTAACTGCTCTTGTGTTATTACAGTAGATTGCTTTGTTAATTGTTAAAAATAAAATAATCTAGGCCTACCAACGCACACGGCGTCCCGCTGTCATTTGATTGTTCAATGCAGTATTGTAAGTAAACGGAGCTGCGAGGACCCCATGTTCATATGACAAAAAATACTTCTAAGGACCTCTTCTATAAACTCCCAAAAAATCTGTTCTCAATTCAAAAACACCCTGTATATAATGTATAGTAGTTTGTTTTGTTTGATCACATATTGGCGGCATATGACAATATAACATAATATTTTTATTATATGTGGACTTGGATAATATAATATGACGTCATCCCGTAGCCAACGAGAAAAACAGGCCCCGGCGCGGAAAAGTCACCTGATCATAGTAGTCCGGCCAACAATCCAACGTTCATTCTTTCCAACAAACGAAAAAAATATCAATTGTTAAAATCCAAGATGAAAACAATGAAGATTACATTGTTACTCGGACTAGCATGTTATTCTATCTCATTGGCTACGCGCAATGACGTATATTAAAGATAGACTCCGAATTCTTTGTTGTAACTTGAAGCAAATTGGGAAGCTCCATGCCCAGAATTGTCATGGCTGAAAGTGAGTGAAGATGATGCAAAACACATGGCTAAACACGTGAGTAGCTGATTAATAATTCTTTCACACGCCGATCACGGAGTGATAAGTTTATCTTTTCTTTGACTTTGTATTTGAAGTATTTTATTATATTTTATAAACAATTTTTCGATCATGGTTTCAATTTCAATTTCGTTTCGATTGTCTTTCAGGAACGTATTTTCATTTTAGTTACGTATTTTTGATTTATTTTTTGTGGAAAATGATTCCTGATCCTTTTTCTTGTCTGTTTGTACAGTTGTACGCAGAACAACTTTGAATATTGGTTTTAAATTAATTATTCCTCGGGCCCAAAATCTTCAAAAACAAAGCATCCTGACAGCTAATTACTCAACGGCTCACTCCTGCCCAGAACTGTCATCACCCAATTTGCTTCACTTTTTGCCGCTGTTAACAATAGGATTCGGAGTCTATCTTTAATATACGTCATTGGCTACGCGTCAGCCTGTATGACGTGAGAGTTTTAGACTAATCTCATGACTGATACTGCTACCGAAGCGCCATCTGAACAAAAAACGCACAAATAGCCCAAATTCATTATGATTCGCCCAAAAGTCGCATGTTTTTGATTTAATCACAAAAAAAAACGCAAAGCGCACAAATCAAATTTTAGGCGCAAATGGCCGTTAAAAAACGCCCAATTTGTGGTTTATCGCCCAATCTGGTCACCCTGCGCCAGAGACCCAGAAGGGTAATGAGCGTCTTGATGTACTGGATTACGGGAATATTAATTCCAACGCCAGGGGCCAGTACATAAGACGTAACAGAAGGTGAATATCGCCCTGAAAAGGGCGCACCGTGAAATGAGAGTAATGAAATGATATCTTGAAGAGCTCCACCATGTTGTCCCCATGCTGCTGCACGACAATCGACAATCGAACAGTGTAGAGAAAAGAAAGACGCGAGTGGTCCAGGAGCCAAGCTCACTTTGCACGCTAGCCCAAAGAGTAAACTAGGTACACTGAACTGGGAGAGAAGCCTGATGAACCTCTTTAGTCCTCCAGAGAATAAGTCCCAAGAAGGGACGAGAGTCAGATTGTAGATTGATGAACAGAGTCCCCAAAAATCAGCAGGATCTAAAAGATTCAGTAGTTGGGGAAGACGGCCTTGTTAACGTCATGAAAGCAGACATCCAGAATATGGCGGGGTCTTCAAAACCTGACGGAACCCTTAACAACTAGTGGATGGTCCTGAATATCAGAAACCAGAGTATTTTCATGATTCTCCATCTTAGGTAGCATGTTCTTAATAAGTATCTGGACAAAGGTGCCTATGTGGGTCATCCCCAAATCGTCATACATAGAGTGGTTGTTGGCAATTCTTCTGTCAAGCTGGGCAATGGAACGGAGAGCAACATTTTGGAAGGTGTGGAGATCCTTCCACCTAGATTTGCAAATAGAAGCCCAAGCAGGCATTACATGGAATAAAATAGTACGGATTACTACCTTGTATATCAATAATTTGTTATCCACACAAGCGCTCCGGAAGTGCAATCAAACTGAACTTCGCTTTCTTTGCTTTGTTGAGCGCGTATTGGACTTAGTCGTTCCAGTTCAGTTTGGAGTCGATCATGACACCAAGATATTACTAGCTTTTTACCCACTCAAGTTTCTTGCCAAATAATAAGAGGGGCTTTGGAGGGTTTTTGCATTTGCGAGTGATAAAAATGACCTTGCCCTTTTTGACATTCAGCTTTAATCGCCACTTAGTGAACCAGCTCTCACACTGATGTGATGACTTGTACTGGGTTTCGTACCCAGGTCATGATGAGCCCGTCATCAGCAAACATGTAAAGATTACACTTTGCAAACTTGGGGAAGTCATGGATAAAGAAGTTGAATAAGGCTGGCCCCAAGACAAAGCCTTGGGGTACACCAGCATTAACATCGCAGGGTTCAGACAAAGAGTCCCCAACCTTAACTCGAAAAGGTTAGGTTACTAATAATAATTATTAACTGGAGAAGCGTCTCCAAGCAAAGGTATTGAAGTTGTGAGTTCAACTTTCTGATGGTTTGGAGTGGAGAAATTCTCGATCTGCGGGCCAGGTTCCCGTCTCCCATTGGGCTTTCAACCGTGACAACTTGGTTGTCTTTAAGACACCTTGAGACAGCTTGGCTGTCCGTGGTGTCTGCGATAGCCCAATTGGTAGAGGCATCGGCCATGATAGTCGAGGTTCCTGGTTCGAATCCGGGTCGCAGAATTTTTTCTTCCATTTTTCAATTGTCAGGTTAGGTTACGTTAGGTTAGGTTAAGGCTGCTGCACCGACAATCGACAATCGAACAGTGAAGTGTACATTTGTTAGAATGGGACGAGAGCAGCGCTTTCACAAAGCACATCTAACCAGAATAAACTGCAAATGAAATACACTGAGATAGTCAAGAAGTTTAATCAACCCAAGCGGTCTTCCATATTATACAAAAAAGAAAGTAAGATTGACGATTGTCAAAAACAAAAAAACAAACGAAATAAAAAAAAAATAAAAGGAGAAAGAAGATTATCACATCTTCCAGTAGTCTGGGAAAGAGACGTTGCTAATAACTTCAAAATTGATGTCAAGAACGTGCCTATGTTTACGATACTTCGTATGCCAGTCCATATTTATTGATTTCTTCAGTATCCCTTTCACAAGCTTATTGTCGTGAGTCTTCATCTTCTGTATCATAATCAAAAGAAGATCCTGTTAAAACTTTCCTATATGGGCCATGTTTAAATCCAAGTGGATGGATTGGTTTTTCACCGTCCTTCTGTCCAGCTGGGCAATGGTCCTCAGGGTAACATTCTGGAATGACTGTAGTTCGCTCCATCTGGTTTTACAGATAGTCGCCCACGCAGGCATGCCATAGAGGAGTATGGTCCGGATAATCGATTTGTACAGAAGTAGCTTGTTGTCAATGCTGAGGGCGCTGTTGCGACCCATGAGAGCTATGATACTGCACTTAGCCCTCTTCGCTTTGTTCAGACCATAGGACATATGCCGGTTCTATGAGAGTCTTGAGTCAATGATAACTCCCAGCCCAGATACTTGTAGTTGTCCACCCAGTCCAGTTTCTTATTGAACAGAACAGGAGAATCTGGGGGATGTTTCAGCTTCCTATTGAAGTACAAAGCCTTGCACTTTCCGAAGTTAAGATTCAACTTCCAGCAGTTAAACCAGTCTTCGAACTGCTTCAAGGCGCACTGCAGCCGAGTGATAACGTGAGCCGGCTGGTGTGCCCATGTCATAATGGCAGTATCATCTGCATAAAAATACAGATTACAATTATCGGGTTTCGGGAAATCATGTACAAAGTTATTAAATAGCACAGGCCCGAGGACAGAACCCTGAGGGACACCGGCCTTTACAACACGGGGTGTGGAAAGATTTTCTCCAACTTTGGCTTGATAGGATCTGCCGTCAAGAAAGGATTTCACCATCAAAATCAAATCGGCAGGGAACCTGTCTCTGATCATTTTGTAGACAAGGCCCTCATGCCATACTTGGTCAAAAGCTTTACTCTGGAGACGGTCTTTAGGTTATCGATCCTCGTGCCTTTTCTGAATTTTTTATTAGTGACACCAATCCAGGGACTGTCATCCACTTCTTCATCAGTTCCATCAGAGTGACTTCTCTGACAGCCACCGTTTGTCGAACAGTCACTATTTTCTATTATATCTATAGACTCCATACTATTAGAAGAGAAAATAGTTTTTAAGTCATTACTTACCTTGCTGTTATCAACTGGATTGTCTTCCGTGGAGTTTCTTGCCTTCGGAATCCCGGAGCATTTCCCAAAGGCTTCCTTAAGTTCGCTTATCTTGTCAATAACATCTCTACAAGAGTCCTTAATTTCCTTACTGATACCTTCGAACTTCTGCTCAAAACTTTTGTGTAGGGATTCGACTTTTTCCTCCAGTGCACTATACTTAGCGTTTATTTCATCCCGGAGCGCTTCTAACATTTCGTTGAACAGTAGGTCAAATGCAGCAAACCTAGCATCCAAGCAGGCATCCCAGTAGGCCTTTTCGCAGGACACAGTTTTACCATCCGCCACTAGCAAATGCTCTTTAGCCGACTTCAACTTGGTTAATTTGGACGAAGCCATCATATATAAATGTGTTAAACCAGGGGGGGGGGGGGGGAAAACCCGCGCAGCTAGGTGTGTGCTAAAGAAGCCGTCCTAAGAAGGACGCACCTAGCTCTAAGATAAAATGAACAAGTCAGGTTTGCGAGAAAATTAATTCTACGCCAGGGGCCCGCTCGTGAATGATTATAATAATAATAGATGATATGAGAGAATGTCCTTTGTTAGGTTTGCGAGGAAATTAATCCCAACGCCAGGAACTAGCACAAAAGACGTAACAGAAGGTGAATATCGCACTGAAAAGGGCGCACCGTGAAATGAGAATAATTAAATGATACTTGAAAAGAGAGTAGAGTGATACCTTGAAGAGCTAGTCCGTTTTGATCGTCCTCAGTCTAGGTTCCGTCCTGATGATGAGCGATGATGATGAGGCTGCTGACCGACAATCGACAATCGAACAGTGTAGTGCATCGGTATTCTTGTGGAACTTGAAGCATAGCTTCCATAATCTCACCCTTCATAATCATATCCCAAGGGAAATACACTGAACTAGAAAAGAAGCCTGATGTACCCACAAAGGTCATCTAAAGTATGAAAGAAAATTGCCTTCTCTTGGTGGAGGAAAATTTGATTGACGACTGTCTAGACTAGAAGCAGACCACTAGTATTAAATAAAAAACGACCTATGAAGTCCAGTAATCTGGAAATATGACATTATAGGAATGTCTTCAAAATTAATATCAAGTATTTGCCTTGGATCACGATATCTCTTTCTATGTATAGGATGATTTAAAATGCCCGAGACTAGCTCGTTGCTTTGATTTTCTATATTGGGCAGCATGGATTCCATGAGCCCTTGAACGTATTTGCCAATATGAGTCATGTTGAAGTCATTATAAATGGAGGAATTGCGAACAATTCTCCGATCTTTTTGCGTAATAATCCTAAGGGTAACGTTTTGGAACGTTTGCAGTTCCTTCCACCTAGTCTTACATATTGTGGCCCAGACGGGCATACCATACGTCAAGATGGTCCGAACAATGACCTTATAGAGTAGGAGTTTATTATCAATGTTTAGAGCACTATTCCGGCCCGTCAGAGGCTGCTGACCTTATTTATCTGCTTATATATACTCAATTGCGTATAAAGCACCAACGGGAGGCCAGCGCCAAATTTCGAAACCGGATTGGCTACTGTATTCAGTAAAAGAACAATAATATGACCTAATCACGCTTCTGGTCTTCCATCCTCTGACCATCGACCAGTGATGCTTATCTTCGATGGCTTAGACATCGATATGAAGACTGGGCTTCGCTCCAAGCAGGACTGGAAACTCTACAGAGATATTCTTCGCGAAAAAAGCATCCCATACAAAGAGGTTATAGCCAACGATGACATCAACACAAATATTAGTTCTATCACTAGTGTTTTTCATGAGGCTAGTTTTTCCAGTGCCTCCATTGCTGATCGAAAGCGTCCTGAACATCTCGACCTTCCTCCCTACAGCAGACGGTTTATTTTTGAAAGGAATTCCTATAAAAGATTATGGCAGCGTAAGCGAATACCCTTTTACAAGAGAAAATACAACAGGCTTTCTCGCAAGGTCCAGGAAGAGGTTAAAGCTCTACTCAGTCAAAGGTGGAGCGATAAACTTAAATCCTTGTCAGTCCAGGACAACTTGCTCTGGGGTACTGTAAGGGCCTTAAAAGGAAACAGACCCATCAACTTGCCCCCACTGCTTACTACAGGTGGTGATGTTGTCACCAGTGATCGTGATAAAGCTCAACTGATCGCCGGCTCCCTGGAAAAGCACTTTACCACACCTTGTGAAGAAAACCCCGATAGTCGCTCAAATACTCAACTTGTCAACGACGTGTGTATCTCCTATGAACTATCCCAGAGTGTTCCTACTCATGAGGAAATTATTAGCACAAATGAAATCTTCGACGTGATAAAGCATCTTAAACTCAGGAAAGTAGCAAGTATGGATTCTATCACAAATAGTGCCCTTAAGAACTTGCCTCCTAGTGCCGTCTCGATTATTACCAAGATCATAAATTACTGCTGGAGACATGGATACTTCCCTGACAAGTGGAAGGAGTCCGTCATCGTTACGATACGAAAGCCTGGTCTGAACCCTGCCCTCGCTGTCAGCTACAGGCCCATAAGCTTACTACCTACGATGTCAAAATTCTTGAACGTGTCATTCTAAGAAGGTTTAACGCTTTCTGCGTGGCCAATAACCTTGTTCGTGAGGAGCAATTCGGGTTTCGCCCGGGTCATTCTTGCCAACTACAGCTTTGGAGGCTTGTTGCTGATCTAAACACTCCGCTTAATTGTGCCAAATACGATGATTTTATCTTTTTAGATGTCCGGAAAGCTTTTGATCAGGTCTGGCATAACGGTTTGAGATACTTGTAGCTTTCCTGACGAGCTGATCGCTTTGATTAGTTCCTTTCTGTCGAACAGGACTTTTCGTGTCAAGGTTGGCTGCTCCATGTCTGCTGGTGTTCCCAAGTCTCTGCCCTGGGCCCTGCGTTGTTCAACTTCTTCATTCACGACTTCCCAACTTTTACAAAGTGCGAATTATACCTGTTTGCTGACGATGTGTCCATCATGGCTAGTGCCCGAAATCCCGCTCCTGTCATATCTCGATTACAAAATGCCGTGCATATGTGTGAGAAATGGTTTGCTAAGTGGAAGTTAAACCTAAACGTTGACAAATGCAAAGCCATGTTCGTTACCAAAAAACTTAGAAAACCCCCGAAGCCAATCTTCCTATCTGGCAAGGAGCTCGAGTGGGTAAAGAACTATAAATGCCTCGGAGTTGTGAGAGATGCCAAGCTAAATCGGGGCGACTATCTCTCTTATGCTATCAACAAGGCCAAAAAGGCGAAGTTTAGTCTGGTTGCCCTTCTGGGACGTAACAGTTCGCTTGGAGTGGACAACAAACTTTTGCTATATAAAATGGTTATCCGAACCATTCTTCTGTACAGTATGCCTGCCTGGGCTACAATCTGCAAATCCAGATGGAAGGACCTACAAACATTCCAAAACGTTACCCTGAGGACCATAGCCCAACTCGACAGGAGAATAGCAACTAATACTTCCATTGCTGAAGATTTCGGTATACCGCGTCAAATAGATTTCGGTATACTATTGGAAACCGCGTCAAAGAGTCGCTGAAGAAGCTGCTTCCGAAGATGAAGGACCATCCTAATCCACTGGTTGCAAATATTCCGAATCACCGGCTCACCTTTAGAAGTACCCTCAGGTATCGCAGGCCTCGTCACATCCTGGACGTCAACTTCGATGACATCCCAAAGGCCATCTTTCCACCCTACTGGATCACCTAGCTCTTCCACGTCCTATCGTCAATCAACAATCAACTTCATCGTCCTGCTAGGAAAGGACTCCTCCGTATCCTCTGGATGACTTAACTAGGTTCATCTGGCTTCTTTTCTATTTCAGCGTATTTCTTTTGGCTATAATACTGGACGAGTATGGCAGTGGAAGCATAGCTTCCGGACCGCTCGTTTTGCTTTTTTTTCCCTGCGCTGTTCGATTGTCGATTGTCGTCTGGTCTTTCATTCATCTTCTCGTCTCGTCCTCGTTTTAATAATTGTCTAAAACCATTTTTTTTTATTGGACAATAATTTCGCCCAAAAATCGCCACATGCAATAAGTAGTAGCCCAATTTAGTCGCAAGCAAATTTGAAACTTTAGTCGCAAATTGAACAAAAAAGTAGCCCAATTTGCGATAAATCGCAACCTGGCAACCCTGTTTAACTTTTCAAGAAAGTTGATTTTGAAATTATAGAGCTACAGAATTATGAGAAGTGAAAAAACCATATAACGACATCATCGTCTTCAAAACTTTACTTCGGTCGTTTCGACATATTAGCTTCATCAGTCAGACTATGACATTCATTCCATCACAAAATAAACCATTAAGAAATAACATAACAAATTAACATGAAAATTTTATTTGGAAAAATATTATACAAATGTCACAAATATAACGTTGGGATCTTCCATTATGTCCGAAGATACAATAGAAGATAAAAGATTGAATAATTTAAGATCAGGTCAGATGTAAAGTGGATAAAAATTGAATATTAATTTGATTCTATTTTGGTGAGAATACAAAAAAAAAAAAGACTATAATAACTGGATTTGTTGGGGAATTTTTATGGTATCACTCCAGAAAATTTTTTTTTATAAATTCTATCAGCAACTGCTATGTAAAAGTACTGATTCTTATCTGAGAGGTTAATTAATGTTTAAATGTAAGTTAATTCATTTTCTTACCAGTGATAATAGCAACTTTTCCTTCCAAAGACAATTTAGAAGAAGCCATTTGTTTAAATTACAGCAACTGGCTAGTATTCCTATATAAGGAAAAGAAATTCATTTATAAAATACATATTCATATAAATAAATACAATGATTGCGTAAAATGTGAAATTAATTATTGATTATATTATTATTTTAATTAATATGTTAAGAATATGCAATTTTCAGAAAATGGCAAAATAATGATTAGAATATTTTGGAGATATGAGGAGGCTCTATATATTTTAAAGTAATATTTCAAGTTAGACTTTGCAACTATAAAGGGGATTATAAACTATAATTGAGTGATATAATGGACCCTTTTCACGACGTCGCTCGCGTATGCGCATCACTCATCGCGGGTAGCAGAACAACTTCCTGTGAAAGCGGAAGTTCACTCTTTGCTACTGGCATGCTTCACAACCGCA
>JAHWFO010096163.1:30291-52344 GCA_023313115.1 Rhysida immarginata | reverse complement strand
TCAGAATAACGTACAAATTTACAGGTCCCTTGAAGTACGTTGTAACGGGGTTTTACTGTATATCCTTTGTAAAAATTATATTCCCTGATTTTATCTACATTTGTTTTTTTTTTTTGCATCTGTCATCATTGTTGTCGTTTTTAATGTTACTTTTGCAGAAAACGCTACTTAGAACAGGAACTGGAAGGTTTGCTTGCAGAATATAAAGATGAATTCTATGCGTTGGCTTTAAATGTTTCAGCAGAGTCATCGACTCCTACTTCTGAGATATGTGAATCAAATGGCTCTACTACACCTGCATTTGAAAATCTACATGAAATTCAGAAGTTCTTAAAAAATATATACATGGCAAGTCTAAACTCGGAAGATGTCAACAATGAAGGTAAATGTAGCTATGGATTACTTGGTGATATTTATAAGTATCAAAAGGTGTTTCATGCTAATATTGGGGGGGAACATTTCTGTCGGTAACTCGATCTTCTCGAAGCGCATGCAAGATTTTCAAAAACTTTTTTCGTCAATCAATATACACTACTGTTTATAAAAATCGCAACACCCTGATGAAATGGTCTAATCCATATGCAATTTGCAATATTTGCATACAATGGGTCAGAGTATAAATGATTAGATTTTCAGAGTAATTGCTTGAAAGAACACCATGCCTCGACGACGACGAAGGGTACCATATCGACAGCTGACAGACTTTGAAAGAGGACGCATAATCGGTCTGCGTGAAGCGGGATGGTCGTATCGTGACATTGCTGCTCGTGTAGGACGTAATGCAACGACAATTATGCGTGCACGGAGGCAGTGGAGCGAAGAGAACGGGACACACCGACGACCAGGCTCAGGAAGACCCAGCACGACGACACCGCAAGATGACAGACACCTCTATCGCACGTGTGTAGCAGATCGTACAGCCACTTCCACAGTGTTAGCACAACAGTGGGGTGCTACAGTAGGCAGGACAATGTCTGCTAGCACTGTACGACGCCGTTTGATTTCCAGAGGATTGATGGCACGAGTACCATTGTTGCGGATTCCTTTGACTCAAAACCACCGGCGCCTCAGGTTGCAATGGGCCCATCGACACCAACAGTGGCAAGCTGAATGGCAACAAGTTGTGTTTTCGGATGAGTCAAGGTTTAACTTGCAGCACCATGACGGCAGGATACGAGTCAGAAGACATCGTGGCGAGCGCGACCTTCCAGAATGCATCCTGCAGCGTCATTCGGGACAAACGCCAGGGGTGATGGTGTGGGGTGCAATCGGTTACCATGGCCGTTCCCGTCTGATCAGAATCCATGGCAATCTGAACAGTGACCGGTACATCAGGGAAGTTGTGCAACCCGAGGTCATCCCCTTCCTGCAGAACCTTCCAGGCGCTGTATTCCAACAGGACAGTGCCCGACCGCATGTGGCCAGAAATGTCCTCGCCTTTTTCCAAGCACATCAGACGCCCTTGTTCCCCTGGCCTGCTCGTTCACCAGACATGTGCCCAATCGAACATGTGTGGGACAGGGTTGCTCATCGATTGGCTCGTCAGACTCCTGCAGCAGCAACTGTGGATGAACTGTATACCTGTGTATACAGAGCATGGCAGGACATTCCCCAGCCCCTTATTCAGAGCTTGTTTGACTCAATGCCACGACGTTTAGAGGCTGTAATTGCATCCCACGGTGGTTTCACCCGATACTAATGTGACAATAAAACGCATTGTATTGACCTGAAAATCTAATGGTTTCTTTTCTGACCCATGATATGCAAATGCTTCAAATTTAATGCAGATTGGGCTATTCCATCAGGGTGTTGCGATTTATATAAACAGTAGTGTCATAATGAGCCATGAACTAAATTATGAAATTGGTTAAGATTGTTGAAATTGGTTCAATGCCACGTATTCTAATGTCGCCATAGCACCCTTAGAAATTTTCATTGCTAAAATATCGCAGATAAGGTGTTAAAAAACTCAAATGATGGGCCCTGAATGATGATAACGACTAATTATTAACAACTATGAACATGGTCAAAATGGTTTCACTGTTTTGGTGGTACCTGTTCTAATGATACTATTATGGTACCATTAGAAAGTTTCAAAGCTAGATAGAATATGGTATGTAATATTTCAAACAACTTGCAACAACTTGTCATGAAGGAATATATAAGAGTAATTAATAAGCTTGCAGAAAGTCGAATTTGATTCACTGGTATCTGCTTCAATGCTACCGTTAGGGTACCATTGGAAATTTTCGATGCCAAGATTTGGCATGTAATATACAGGGTGTATCTAAACCCCTGACATATAAACATTATCCGAACCCTTTGAGATTTCTGCAGTTAAAAGTGAAGTTTCAGCAGCTGAAGCTGTGGGTGGCTTCTCCAGATGTCATCTACCATCCACAGAGTAGAAAATCCAGCTGTTGAAACCTTCAATTATAACTGTGGAAATCTCATAAACGGTTTATCTGAACCAGAAGTTTGTGAACAGGGTTTAGATACATCTTTTTTAATAAAAACTCGCAACGTATCATGAACGAATATACAGGGTGTCCAAAAAGTCTGATAACATGGCAGATATCTCAAAGTTGCCAGGTAGGTGAGATCTGATGAGTGAGGTTTATAGGTAATAGGGGGGTGGGGAATTCATTGCCGAAGTCAAATTTGACCTTGACCCCCAAATTTAAGGTCATCCATTTGCTAACTCAAAAACTCGTAAAGATACAGAAAAATTTCCGATTTACGCTGTAGAGCAACACCACATTAGTCTAAAAACGATTTTTAATCACACCCTTCCCCTTGAAAGATTTTGAGAAAATGGGTGGGTACAAGCGGCCGAAATGAGATTTCTGAGAGGTGTGGCAGGTGTTACCCTACTAGATAGAGTGTACAGCAGCACAATAAGGGAATCTTTAGGTGTTGAGCCGCTACTTCTCCGCATCGAGAGATCTCGGTTGCGCTGGTATGGCCACGTGATACGGATGCCGCAAACTAGTCTTCCTAGGCAGTTATTTTCCAAGCCGATGGGTAAGAGACCAAGGGGTCGGCCTAAAACCAAGTGGCTAGACTACATGGAGAATCTGGGTTCGAGTCGCTTGGATATTACCAGGGAGGACATGCGCCTGCTGGCGGAAGATCGCGATCGCTGGAGATCCTCCATAGGGCTGCTGCCCCCGCGACCCTAACGGATAAGCGGGTTTGAAAAGTAAGTAAGTATGGCCGAGAAAGAGTCACTCAATTTCAGGTTTAGCTGGCCAGGTTGGCTGAGGTTTCTAACACATTTGAATTGCAGAGAAGCACGCCGTTGGAAAGGAGAAGCACATTCTTGAGTGACTCTTTCTCGCCCATTTTCTCAAAATTTTCGCTTTGAGATATCTGCCATATTACCAGACTTTTTGATGTTCTAATGTTGGATTCAAAACTATTGGAAATGTAATTTTTCAAATGGTTTATGTGACGTTGACTAGACTAGCCTTTCAGTACTTGGTTATGCCATTTCTTAATGGTTTACTTTTTCTTAATTTATGGACGTAGCATACCACAAAGGTTATGGGGAAGCAGTTAAAAATAAAAATCAATCGTTATTATCTTGGTGGGTCATACAGTGTGTTACAGAATTCATATTACAAACTTGTAGGCTTGTAGGTTTTTCATAGCAGGCCACATTGTGCTTAGGATTCCTGTGCAGAAATGCACCCTGCTATTAGGTTGGAATAATCAAATTTCTATCATTCGTATTCAGTTCTCGTTATGCCACTGGCAATGCTACCCCCCTCCAATTTCTACTACGTATATCTTAATTAACAGTGGTTGAGTACACTAATCAAGAATACACTGACCTGCTTTTAATGTACAGTGTACAACTTGATTTCGTCCACTAAAGTGCGGAGGCTCTAAAGCAAGAATCGTCTGCCAGTGGAAGAGCTGAGGCGCGTGGTAGAAAATTTCATTTGAAGCTCTGCGTTAAAGCAAAAAGCAGCCATTTTGAAATTCCTGAATATGTTGTACCCATATTCAGAAAGTAAGTTCCGATTGCATAGTAAAAAAAACCCAACAAAAGCATACATTCCAATCATTTATTTTTTTTTCCCCCTTAACCTAAAACCTTAAGCTATTTTTCTACATAATTTCCACCATTGTTCAGACACTTGTCTTATCTTGGTATGAGATTTTGTATTCCAAGTTCATAGAAAGTTGCTGCCTCCCTTGAGATCGTCATCTTCCGCAAAATGTTGTGCACCAAGGAACTTTTTCAGATGAAGGAACAAGTGGTAATTACTTGGCGCCAAATCAGGGCTGTATGGGGGATGTTTGAATTGTTCCCGTCCAGACGATTTGATGAGATCCTGTGTTATGTTGCCAGTGTACATCCAGGCATTGTCGTGCAGCAAGACAACACCGCGAGTAAGCATGCCACGTCTCTTTGTTCTATATTGCCCGACGCAGTTTCTTCAGAGTTGCACAGTAGACATGTGTTCACTGTTGTGCCTTCAGGCAAGAATTCAACAAGCAAAATTCCATGCCGGTTCCAAAAATAAATGTGCACATAACCTTACGGGTTGACATGGTCTGCTTGAATTTTTTCTTTCGTGGTGAAGAAATATGTCTCCATTCCATAGACTTCTTGTTTCGAATCAGGAGTCATGCGAGACACCCACGTCTCATCACCTCTAAAGAATTCATCAAGAATTCATCCCTTTCCTCATGATATTGTGTCAAAACAGACAATGCACTGGCAGACTGTTTCATTTGATGTACCTCTGTAAGCATTTTTGGAACCTATCTTGCACACAACTTACAAAAACTAATGGGATCAGACACAATTTGATAGAGAAGAGTCGGTGAGATTTGTGGGAAGTCCACCGAAAGTGACAAAATTGTGACCATCGATTTTGACGGATTTTTTTTTCAACTTGATGAAAGAGAGCATCGTTCACAAGAGATGGCCGATCGCTTCGCTGCTCGTCATGCACGTTCTCACCTCCTTCCCATTGAATCGCTCAAGAAACGGACAACAGATCGCATTTCACATGCGACAGGCCTCTTGATTCTGATGAACATCTTCAATATACAAGAAAAAGGGCAACCTCGAACTGATTGTGGTAAAATGGAGTCTAGTTGCTTGGCAATAAATAAAAGAACATAATGTGCATGCTCAAACTCGGAAATACAGTGCACAGCGGCGGAATTCACAAGGGGGATTTACTTTCTGAATACGCCTCGTATTATACAGGGTGCGTAAGGTATTTGAGGACACCTTCGTTTGTCTACTGCTGCACTATAGTAAATTGTATGTCCTTTTCAAGTAATACAAATCATGAAGAGACATGCAGTAATTGTGGCAATAAGCGATTTAGAGATATCACGATTTCTAAAGGTCGCACTCTCATTCATCCACAAAGTGCGTAAAGAATTGGAGACCGAAGATGGCAATGTTGCACCAGTAGCAAAGCGTAAAAAGCATGCCTCACGCTTTTGACATCATCAGAACACCTGAATTTATTCAGCAGGTGCAGCAGGCCATCGATGACAATCCCAGAACATCCATGAGGTCACTTGCCAAAGATAGGAACAATCAGAAATGTTGCCCATGAAAACATCAGATATCACTCGTATGTTATGCGAAGAGGTCAGTTTATGTCAGACAAAACACGGGAAAACCGCCTACTCAGAGCTCTTAAACAAGCTGAAAAATCCGTGTGCAGCTGATTTACTTTGGATTTTCTCCGACCAGGATCAGAAGGTGAACAGAAGAAATGACAGATGGTTATGTGCAGACCCCGTCAGAAGTGCCACAAGTCATGCACACGAAATTTCCTGCAACTATTCATGGTTTTAGGGGTTGTCAGCAGTGAAGGACATGTGATGCCTCCACACTTCCTTCTTTAACTCTGCGGTCTACGTTGAGACCCTTGAAACAACTGTTAAGCCTTGGATAGACACGATACGCAACGGAAGGCCTTACGTGTTTCAGCAAGGATGCATGGCCGAAAACTTCCATGATCACGTAACCCCTAAGCTTTGGCCTCCTAACTCCCCTGACCTGATTCGTTGGACTACTACGTATGGAGCGTTGTGGAGAGAGAGGTCAGTGAACACCCCCATAACACCAAAGATGAATTGAAAGCTGCCATTGTTCGAGTAATGACGAATACGAACCATGACCATTTGATTCGCCCATGTCGATGGTTTCGATCTCACATTGAAGCAGTTATAGAAGCTGAAGGCGGATTCATTGAATAGCCAGATAAGAAGGTTTCTTGTGCATGCTCATGGTATGTTTCGATAATAAAGTTATTATCTCGACTTATATCTCTGTTTTCTTTCTTGACGTGAATCTGTCCTCAAATACCTTGCGCACCCTGTTTATTGTCAGGTTTTTATTTATCATTTCAAAAAAAAAAAGTCATTTCTTGTCACTCCGTAAATCGATGACTGCGATAATAGTGTTCTATCACTTGTACTCTGTTTGCAGTTGATAACGAAATGCAAGCAATGGAGGAACCTATTGTTGACACTTTCCATCCATATGTAATGGCTAAAGTTGAAGAAGCTGAAAATGCCAGAAGAAAAGAAGGAGTAGAAGTGACATTAGATGAAAAAATGAAGCTAATAGAAGATGCCTTGACTGATCTATGCGATAATCAGTCTTCAGACCGAAAGTAATCTTTGCTCTTTTGTCTCGATGTAAAAGCAAAGTTAAAGGCGAATGATGAAGGCAATCCTTATTTTTTCTTTTTAACAGACGTGCAAAATGGATAATCGATAACTTTCCTGTAGAGGAGGACATGTTTACTAGCCTTGTTAATAACAATTGGGCCCCTGCAGCCATTATAATTATAAGAGATCCGACAGAAGATCACAGCGTTGTGTTTCAGCGGTGGAAAGATTTACGCTTTGAACGACTAGAACGTAAGATTTGGTTAATTTTGTTTTATAAGCGTTGAAAACTATTTAGTTTTATTTGAACGAGTTTTCATATGATCCTCTTGTTTTCATTACAGCTTTGATATCTGTGGAGTATGAAGCTGAAACGTACGCTGATGTAGACGAATTTGAGGCAATAGAAGAAGAAGAAGGCTATTTCGATGAAGTGAATTTTATTCATAAAATTTACAAATGGTGACTCAGCCTTAGGAAAACGATTCGTAATGTAAAATTTTTATGAGAAAAATCCGTGATGCCACCATCTCTTGTGTTTTATCAGGATGGTCATGTTGTCCGATGACGGCTCTGCATACGAACATGGGGTCCCCGCAGCTCCGTTTACTTACAATACTGCATTGAACAATCAAATGACATCGGGACTTTTACAGTAATTGTTCGAAATGACCGCCATTTGCTTCGTAGCACAATTCGCAACGCCTTATGATGGATTGATGTACGCGTGGAAACACTTGATTTGCACGGTCGCTGATGTCACCTGCTGCCGCGACAACACGAGCCGCCAATTCTTCTTCGGTATCTACGGGTTCAGAGTACACCATTGATTTTATGCTTCCCCATAAAAAAAAATCCATCAGTGTGAGATCTGGCGATCTCGGTGGCCAAGCAACTGGTCCGCCACGACAAATCCAACGACCAGGATATGTCTCATTTAGGTAATCTCGAACTGCTCTTGTGTAATGCGAAGGTGCGCCGTCCTGTTGAAACGACATCAAATGTCTGGTCATTAGTGGAACATCTTCAAGAAGACCAGGGAGCTCCTCCTTCAGGAAACCAAGGTATGTTTGCCCGTTAAGACGGCATGGTAGGAGATATGGCCCAATCAGGACATTGTGAATCATGCCAGCCCAAATATTCAACGAAAACCGATGCTGAAAACTGTTAACATGTGTTGCACATGGGTTGACATGAGACCACAGATGACTATTGTAGCTATTGAACATTCCCTCTCGCGTCCCGGTGTCATTTGATTGTTCAATGCAGTATTGTAAGTAAACGGAGCTGCGGGGACCCCACGTTCATTTGACAAAAAATACTTCTAAGGACCTCTTCTATCATCTCCCAAAAAAGCTGTACTCAATTCAAAAACACCCTGTATAATTGTTCTAGAACTTTGCTCTGATAATAAGCCAAGTTAACTTTTGCATGTTTTCCAACCCTACTCACCTCAAGCTTCCCATATTAGCTGAATCTGGTAACGATCATGAATCCTCGAGAAAAAGTTTCATAGCATTCACGGGCCCATGTTGCATAAGACTTTTCTCCCTTGGGGCAATAGTAAATCACTCGGATTTTATTGCAGAAAGGTAGACCCCCCTAACGTGACCACAAATCGATACCAATCTCCAACCAAGTACTTACGGCTTTCGGGTGTTGGTCTGTTTCTCTGCGATGTGCTTTAAAGCTCAGCTTGTGAACTCGTGCCTTGTGTTGGATTTCAAGATTAAAATTTTGGGATACCGTGAGTGACACTGTTGCCTGAGATGTTCCAACACGTGATGCAATCGTACTTTGGTTAGATGGGTACTCCGGTGCCCAGGGCTTTCACTTTCTGAACCACGTTGTCTGTAGGATATGGTTGGAGCTGTCATTGAAGCTGTCGTAGAACCACTCCAAACGAGTGAGAAATACACAAAATGTCCAAAATCTCCAAACGCTGATGCTACAGCGTTCAAGTAAATCAACGCGCCGTTTGTCTCAGCAGATCGGAATTTCAAGAAGATCCGTGGTCCATGAACTGAAACCAGCGGATTGCCCTCAACACCATCAGTTTTGTAACTGGCTATTTCAAGAAACCACAATGAATGGACTGGACATGCAGCTGTTTTTCATTTCTGATGAAGCCTGGTTCCATCTCTCTGGCTATGTCAACTCGCAGAACACCTGGCACTGGTCGACCACTAATCCTCACGAATATCATCCAACTCCTTTAAACGACCAGAAAGCTAGCTTATGGTGTGCAGTCTCTGCTCGACGCATTCTTGGTCCAACGTCTCTACTCGATGTTACATCGCAAACATCTTTAACGCATTCGTCAATCACTTAACTGAGGAGGAACTAACATATGGCTACTTTCAATAAGATGGAGCAACAGCCCATACAGCACGAAGTACACTAGACCGCATTCATGGAGTGTTTGAATCTGAGAGAGTTGTTAGCAGAGGTCAGGACTAGAGTTGGTCCAAGCTGTCCTCCAAGATCACCAGACGTCTCAGTTTGGGATTTCTTTTTGTGGGGTGCTCTAAAATCCAAAGTTTATCGGAACAATCCTCGCACACTGAAAATACTAAGGAGATCATTGTGAACGCACATAAAACAGGACTAACGCAGACCAGGATTGCAGAAATAGCTGAATGTTCTCAAGCAACTGTTTCAAGTATAGTCCGTGCTCACCAGAACAAACAATAAGAATGTCCAAGCCCAGCGTATAAATAATCGCTCCAGACGTGGAAGAAAGCCTAAAACCACAACCCGGGATGAGAGAGCACTCTTGAGAATTGCTAGGAAACATCGATTCAAAAGTCTGCAACATCTCCACTTCATTTGGAAAACCAATCACGGAGTCAGAGTGTTTAAACGGACTACGTGGAGAAGACTACGCTGCCATGGTTACTTCTCTAGAATTCCAAAAATCAAGCCTATGTTGACGAGAACTCGACGAAAAAATCGTCTTGAGTTGGTGCAATTTTGTTTAGTGATGAATCTGTGTTTTGCCTTGTGCATGGAGATCAGGGTGAAAGAGGAGGAAAGAAGAAGCGTTTCAACAAGATTGCCTCAAACGTTCTGTGAAGTTTGCCACGTCGGTGATGGTGTGGGGTTGCATGTCCTCACATGGGGTTGGGAAACTTATGTTTTGTGCGTGGAACAGTGAACGCAGACGCTTAAATGGAAATTCTGGACTCTTACATGATTCGTTCGGCAGAAGAACTGTATGAGGATGACGGGGCATCGTCCCACACAGCTAAACGCACAATGACATGGCTCAGAGATTGTGGTATAAATGCGTTTGCATGGCCTGCTAATTCACCGGATTTAAATCCGATTGAGAATCTGTGGGCTATAATGAAGAAAATACTCTCTGAGCATGTTCCTAGACAAGAACTTGTGTCTGCAATTCGACATATCTGGGTGTCAATTTCAAGACAAACGTGTTGTCAGCTTGTTAACAATATGCCACGTCGTATGCAAGCTGTGATGAGTGCAAAAGGCAACGCAACAAAAGTATTAACATTGCTAATTTTGAGTGTTCATATAAATTATTCTATTTTTTTGCAATGGAGTTGTATAGCCTTCCTAACAGTTAATTTGCTTTTCTAGGATGTAGTCATTTGCATATTATAGACAGCACCCAACCAGAAATTACATAGCTTCTAAATTGTTTTCATAAGGATGAATCAGCCTTCTGTATTTTTACATAGTACATTGTAATGTTTCGAAGCATGCAAAAATGGACCTAATGCATTCACTGGAGCATAAAAAGAAAATGGCTACAGTGAAACTTTGAATTTACGTTTTCCCGGGATTTGCGTTACAAATTCATAGCTTGTGCTAAATGCTCATAAGAACATAGTTTAAAAATTCCTTGAATTTAGGTTTCCTCCCTTTTGCGTTTTCTCGGATTGTGCAGAGTGTTTCTAAATTATCTCCTGTATTATACGTGTTTATTACTCAAAAACAATCACAGATTTTATTAGCATGCCTTAATAGATTTCAATACGAGGCCTGTGAGAAAAGTATCCGACCTTATTTTTTTTGCGAAAACCTGATGGATTTGGATCGCGCGTGCTTGCATGAGCCGACCTCGAACCTTTGTGCGTATGCGTGAATTTTTTCCCGCCTCTCAATAGCGTCAGTTGCTGGCAATGAGCATTAGAGGGAGGTAGTGTGTTGTACTCTCGTCGGTTTTTGATTCGAAGGAAAATGACGGAACGACTGGAGCAGCGTTACTGCATCAAATTTTGCCAGAAACTGGGCGACAGCCAGGTGGAAACCATCCGGAAGATTCAGACGGCTTTCGGTGACGATGCTATGGGCATCACACAGATTAAGGACTGGTACAACCGGTCGGCCATCAGCATGCCGAAATGACCAGGTCATTGCCAAAGCGAACGCTGTGGTGATGCGGGACCGTCGTGTGACTATCCGAGAAGTTGCGGAAGAGGTGGGCATCAGTACGTTTTCGGCACATTCCATTCTGACCGAAGATGTGGCCACGAAGAGAGTGGCGGCGAAATTCGTGCCGAAGCTGCTGACGGCGGAGCAAAAGCAACTTCGTGTCGACGTCTCACAGGACATGCTGGCCTCCGCAAACAGTGACCTCGACTTCATGAACACCATAATCACTGGTGACGAGTCCTGGGAGTACGGGTACGACCATAGCATCGTCACCAAAAGCCTCCAAATCAAAAACCGATGAGAGCACAACACACTACCTCCCTCTAATGCTGATTGCCAGCAACTGACGCTATTGAGAGGCGGGAAAAAATTCACGCATACGTACAAAGGTTCAAGGTCGGCTCATGCAAGCGCGCGCGATCCAAATCCATCAGGTTTTCGAAAAAAAAAATAAGGTCGGATACTTTTCTCACAGTCCTCGTATCTCCAGAAGAAAAAAAATCCAGAGGTTTTGCATTGGGTAAGGGAGGGGGGGCCCATCCCTTCCAATCCATTGTCCTGGAAAGTTAGTATCAAGGCACTGCCTAACATGCAGGCCCCAGTGAGGAGGTGCTCCATCTTGTCGGTAGGGTATGTTGGGCTGCAGTTCTTCCACCTGCATAACTAGGTAGGTTGCAGCACCAGCTTGTAATGGTGTCTTCAGCGAAAAAGAAAGGTCCGATGACTCAATCATGCATTAAACTGCACCTTTGGGCGGTTGCGTATATGCTCCCTTAGAACGTGGGGGGTTTTGTGAGTCCCCAAATGCGACCGTTGAGTCGGTTTACTGCTCCAGAAGTATGGAATGTTGCCTCTTCAGAAAACAAAATGTTCTCAAGGAAGGTGGGATCATTAAGGATTTTTTGGAGCATATTCTCAGCAAGCTTCTTGCGCTTCTGGCTTCTAGTCGGTCATCTGGCTTCAGTTCGTCCATCATCTGGATTTTGTAGGGTGTATGACGAAGGTGGTGCTTCACTATTTTATGTACGGATGTCATTGGCATATCCAGTCGAAGTGAATTACAGGGACTATGATCAAACGCCTCCCTGTAATCTAATTTAGAAACACCCTGTATGTTCCAGTCTCAATGTTGCCCTCTCTTCGGTATGTCGAGATATCCGGTTGGATGCTCGACTGTCTTTTGACTCTTTTTGGGAAGTTTAGCTTGGATATATTAATTAGTGAGGGGTGATAAGAGGAACTACGTCTCTCCTGGCTCTATGCTGTTACCTCTTTTCAGGAGTGGAGTGTGAGCCTTCCTTGGCAATTATAATTCCTCTTTTATATCATCGTTGATATTCAGTGTTGGTTTGCCTCTATTATACACACACCGGCCAATGAATTAGAAACCTTCGTTCAATATGGTATTGACCCTTTTTTGGCTGTAATTACAGAACATACGCGGTTTGGCATGGACTCTACAAGGTGTTGCAATGCAGGTAAGGTAATCGCAGACCATGCATTCGTCAGAGAGACCTTCAGGTCCTGCAGAGTAGACGGAAGCGGATGCCTTCGTCGAACGTCTCTTTCCAACGTGTCCCAAACATTCTCGATCGGATTCAAATCCGGACTTTGCGCTGGCCACGGCACATGTTGCAACTCGGTGTCACGTTCAGAAAACCACTCCTGAACAATTCTTGCTCGATGGACAGTAGCATTGTCGTCTGTGAAGAACCATTTGGGTACAAATGCACCATACTTGATCCGCAACAATGTTCAGGTAGTCTTTGGATTTCACCCGACTGTCAAGGAATATCAAGGGACCCTTGCCATATTGACAAAACATGGCCCATACCACGACACCTGCTCCTGCAGCTTGAACTGTGTTCACAACACATGAGAGGTCCATCGGTTCGTGGAGCTGCTGCCTTTTTCCAGTCGTCTATTGTCCAGTTGCACCGTTCTCTACACCACTGCAGGCGAACTTTCCTGTTTGTTGCTGACACTAGGGGCTTCCTCACTGGCATGGACTTTTCATCCCTATTCGCTTCAACTCTCGGCTCATTGTTCTGCCGTCAGTTGCTCCACCTCCGACCTTCGGTTTTGCCGCACAATCCGGCTCAGACGGTGTCGGTCCCTGTCTGTGTTGATTGTTTTAGATTCACAAATCATCCTTTTTTTATGCACTATCGAATGCAGTAGGTTCGGTTTAGCAAGGGGCTTACACAATTCGAAACGTTCCCTTGTAAGGAAAATTGGTTGTTGTTTTTTATTTATTAATTTTGATTGTCAGATGCCAGAAGAAGGTGAAATGGAAGAAGAAGAAGAAGAAGAAGAAATCGATGAGGCTGCTATATTTGCTGTTGATTTAAAGAAATTAGATGATTTCTTTGATGTGTTACCTGATATTCTACCTGCAGATGAGCGTGTTGACATTATTACGATCGACGTTAACTTGCCAGTAGAAGGTGATAGTGAAACATCTTCTATTGGAAGCAGACAAAGTATTCAAATGGATGAAGAGAATCAGCGTATTTTTTCACAGTCGGTAGCGTCTCATGTAATTGCTAACCTGTTGTCCGCTGTCATTAGAATATCTGAAGGTGTTGACAATCATAAATCTCCAAAGAGATTACTTGAAGATATTATTGGGAAATTAAAAGGTAAGCTTCGTTTTATTTATTTTTTAATGTTTCTGGGTTTGTTTGTTTTTTTTTTTATTTTAACTGGAAAATTGGCCTAGGAGGGTTCCAGATAAATAGTGAAAAATAGTAAAGAAAAATTCCACGGCCTGGACTCGAACCAGGGACCTTCAGGTTGACCAGACGGATTGCTGTCCATGTGTCGCGGGACGCACGGACGGTAGGCTGATTGTTGCAGGCAATGGGGAGAGGAAGGCAAACGTGCCAGAAGACCAGGCTCTGGGGCGGCCCGGAGAAGCACGTCAACTCGTACCGATAGGCAGATACTGCGAACAGTGCTAGCGGACAGAACTATTGCCCTGTGCGACAACATTACTATTCCTGGTACTGCTCCAGTGTCAATAGTGACAATAGCATGCCGGTTACACGCCGCGACAATGTCTGCCAGGTGTCCATTGTATCTTCCTTTGACACCTGAGCACTGCACGATACGACTGCAATGGTGTCATGAATGAGTGGGCTGGCGAATGAGCTAAAAGCGAATTAGCGGGCTAAAAGCAATGGCACGTCAACTGGATGTCCACTCCAAACTCGAGGTGCGAGCAGCAATCCGATTTCGACGGGCGAAACGGGTGAATTGCACGGACATTCATCGTGAAATCACTGCACGATAACGCAGCACCTCACGAGGCCCACCAAACGTGCGAACTGCTGCAGCGATTCGAGTGGGAGGTTTGGCAACATCCTCCATACAGTTCCGACTTAGCGCCATGCGACTTTCGTCTTTTTGGTAAGCTCAAAGCGGAAGTCGGTGGACAACGATTTCGAAACGATGAGGAGGTGAAAGCGGATGTCACCGTGTGATTACAAAACGCTGGAGGAGATTTCTATGCATCCGGAATCGAAAAGTTGGTTGATTGTTCGGATGAATGTTTAGGGTCCCTTGGGGACTATGTGGAAAAGTGAGCCTATGCTGTTATAGCCGTGTTGCTTTTGTAGAGGTGGAGTAATAAATGGCCATACCGTGGAAGTGCAACTTACTTTTTGATCTCCCCTCGTAGTTTACCGTATCACTCTGCCTGACCATCGTGTTTCATTTGTCAGTGTTTTTAATTTGCTCTTGCGATCAATGATTTTATTTTTTTTTCCTTTTTACTCGGTTATTATAAAGTCAAAGTTTTTTGTTTTATAATATTTCTTTCATTTCAAAGATATTTTCAGATTCAAGGCCTTGGAATCTGACAGAGCAGTTCAAGAGCAAGACGAAAGCGACATATTTGCAACATCTGATCTTGTTCAGACCAGCTCCGAGAATGTAACAAATCTACACTTTAACATTTATAAAATTTTGAAGGGGAATTATAATGATGATATTTCCATTTTATTTTTTTCTTTTAACGAAGTCTAAAGAAGACGATAAAGATCGGTTTTATCAATTTGGTGACACAAGACATTTTTGTCCTGTGAATCTTAAAGAAAAACAGATTTTGCTACCAGGTTTACACACAATTGAAGCCAAATATCTTGGAAAGATCTACCGATTTTCCTCGGATGAAACGTGTAAAAAATTTATTGAAAATCCTAAACTGTATACCACTAAACAGCGCCCTCTACAGGTCAGAATTGGCTCGTTTTCTTACCATAGAATATTGATGATATTACGAGGGTGGACTGAAAAGTAATGTCTCCATCCCTTTCCACGCATTGTACCAACGCGTGACTAGTCGGGTGAACCCGTCGGAGGGGAATTCCGGGGTTGTTGTCGACACCAAGACCGAACGGCAGGTTTCGCCTCGTCGTCAGAACGCAACTCATGCCCCTTAAGGCACTCTTTCCTCTTTGGGAAGTGGTGAAAGTCGCAAGGTGCAAAGTCTTTCGTTTTTGAAGTGCAGTTTTTTATCTTTGAGCTGTAGGCGCTGCAACCCTCTCTGATGTGTGGCGTTATCGTGCTGCAGAAGAGGATCCAAAGCTGCCATTCAATCCTCGTGTCGACGACGACGACCCCGGAATTCCTCTCTGACGGGTTCACCCGACTAGTCACGCGTCGGTACAATGCGTGGAAAGGGATGGGGACTATGTCGAAAAGTGAATAGTGCATTACATAGAGGAGAAATGGGAGTATCGGATACAAAGAGAAATTTGAAAATCGGTTAAAAAATAAAAAAGTTACAGCCATGGAGGCATTACTTTTCAGCCCACCCTCGTAGGTTTTTCTGCAAATATTAAACAGGGTGGTTATAAAGTCACTATACATTTTGGTGAAAATACTTTTTATTGCAACAATACAGTATGCATCAACCAGATACACAGTCATATCAATGAATTATGACCAGCACCCCTTCAAGGCACACGCATGGTTCGCCCTAACAACGATTACACATTGCAAAATTTGCATAACAGGCTGAAAAAGCTTTAAAACTGGTGCTCATGGGTAAAGGTCTGGATTTAATGGACATCCAAAAAGGGATGATAATAGGCTACCGCAGCAAGGGGGCACTATCACCGAAACGGTGCGATTTGCGAACTGTTCACGGTCCGCTGTAGTGAAGGTGTACAAAGAGTGGACAGCAGGGACAGAAATCGCGTAACAGAAATCGCATCCTGCTACGGATGGGGCTGAACAGTCGACGCACAGTTGCTGCACCCGTGTTGACCAGGGGTCGTCGTCGACGGCGCCTAGCCTTTGCACGTGAGCACCGCCATTGGACCACAGACGAGTGGGCTAAGGTCGCCTTCTCCGACGAGTCAAGGTTTTTGCTCCATAAGATTGACGGGCGATGGCGAGTGCGTCGTGAACGCCACGAAAAGAGACTGCAGGAGGCTATTGTGGGACAGAAACAGGCTGGTGGGGGTAGTGTGCACGTGTTGGGGATCTTCTGTTGGGAGCAGTTAGGTCCACTGATTCGTCTAGAGGGCAATTTGAATGCCTGTGGCTCTCTGTCAATCGTAGCGGACCAGGTGCACCCGTACATGCTCACGATGTTCCCCCAATGTGATGGTGTGTTTCCGCAGGACAATGCACCCTGCCACAAGGCACATCTCCTTCTGGATTGGTTCGAGGAATACTCTACTGACTTTCGAGTGCTCCCTTGGCTTGCTAATTCGCCGGACATCAGTCCAATCGAACATCTGTAGGAGCACCTGGATCGCCATGTACGGCAGCTGGACTCTCCACCAGGACTCTCGAAGCTCTGTGGGCAGCGCTTCAAGTGGAATGGACTGCCATACCATCGGACACATATCGCGCACTTCTTGTGTTCATGCCACGACGCCTAGCAGCAGTTATAGAGGCGAAGGGTGGCTACTCCCATTACTAAGCGGGTGGTCATAATTCAGTGATATGACAGTGTACACGAGGACACATTCTCAGTACATTTCAATGTGTCCCCCTTGCACATTCCGGCACAGCTCCCAGCGTGAGGGTCAAATCCGGGGACCGTGGAGTCCACAGTTTTGGTGAGTCCCGACCAATCTATCTGCCTGGGAATGCGCAATTCAGGTAGTCCCAACTGTGGCTTCAGGAATTGCTCCAACACATCGAGGTACACGGTACCATTGATAGTCCCCTCGGCAAACATGAAGGACCCATAGACGTTTGAACCACATTTTCTCTTTGAGTGTGTCTCGTTGCCACTCCTGCAACGCATCAGGCTGCTCGTTAGCCCATATACGACATGTGTGGAATGTCGCTTCATCACCAAAGTGGACCAGCTGCATCAACTGGTCATGTTCGACTGAAGCCTGGGCAATGTTTAAGATTCGTCACATTATAAATTCTAAACATAGGCATGAGCAAAGACATGCCATTATTTCTGACTCTGGGAGAATGTAACTGGAAATCTACTTCTCAAAGTGGACTGATTTCAGCCAGTATTCTTGCCTTACAACAACTGCATATCGAGATCTTGTCATCTGGTGCCCAGGTCACAGTGGCATTATGGGTAACACTTGTGCTGATTTCTTAAGAAATAATAGTTAGGTGCCTGTATTGCTTGATAAAGTTCACTTTGGGTATGGCTTTTTATTAGAGGAATTGATTGTAGAATTTTGATATTTCAGGCTCCACCGATACGTCTCTTCATAGTTGGCGTTCTTGGTTCGGGGAGGACAACTCAAGCTCGTTTACTGGCCAACGAACATGATATATTTCATGTTAATTTCTATGAACAGCTACAAAAATTTATTCTAACAAAATCGGAGAGAAAATTGGGATTCCCTCATCAAATAGATAAAGAACAGATTGATGCAGAGAATGAAACTATGGAATTAGCAAGTCGCCTTGGGTATTAAAATTACTTGATGAAATTATTATGACAATATAAAATATAAGGGTCGTGCAAATGAAAACGAAAATTTGTGTGGAAAAAATAAAAGACGACTTGTAGGATCGCAAGTTTTTGTTTTCAACAATTGCGAAACCCCACGTGGAAATTGAACACAGATTACCGTGTAGACCAGAGACAAATGAAAGTACGAGACTGGCAGTGCCCTATTCATTTCGCTGAGCACTACTGGTGCCACCGGAAGTACAGCAATCGCCATGATGCGAGTGGCAGAAACCTAAGGCGGCGTATGTTCTCAATGTAATTTTAGCTGTTTTTGTAGATGATTTCAGGAGGTGTTAGTAAGCATAACCTGTTTACTGATTTTTTAAAAAAAAAACTTTATTGCCTTAACTAACGATAACGCATACTTTTAATGACCTTCAATAGCTGATTCAATGCCTTACGAATTTTTAAAAGAGCACTACAACTCGCAAATCCTATCGTTATCCTTCTTATAAATATGTATGAGAATGTGGTCCAGTTAGTTATTAGAAGGGGAGATTATAATTTGTACATCTCGTACAAACCAACAATAATTTGAATTATAATTCGTGAACTGTATATTTTATTTTATTAACTTTCAAATTATAATTTATAAAGGAGAGTTTTTCTAGTTAATTGTATAATCTCTTCCTCCTTTTCCATTTAAACTATTTTTTTTTAAATTTATGTTTAAGAAAAACTTTGTTTATCACCAAATAACTTTTTATCGGATGGGCCGATTTGGATGATTAATTTTTGTTTAATAGAGCAAATTTTTCTGGTGGTCCCATAATAAATTCATCCAGATATCTGAGATAGATATTATAAAAAATAATTGTTTGCGATTGATTCATATGCATTGCCTCCGGCGATCAGCGTTTCTTGCCAATCCCATAATGGCGGCACGAAGGCACCACTAGAGAGGAGGTCACTGCCAGTCTCTTTCTTCATTTGTCTCTGGTGTAGACAGATACGCCATTAGAGGATGTGAGCGGTTGCGCCTGGTATGCCAGCGATCCTGGTGAAAAAGAAGGGAAGTATGTTTTCGTTATAATGGAAATGCCATGGGAACTATGTTTCGTCTGTTTTCTCTTTTTTTTTTTTTTTTTTTTTTAATATAACATATTTTCTCTATATTTTTTTTTTTATTTTTCTCTGTAATTTATCAATGAAATATGAATGAAATGTGAATGAAATATTAAGTCAAGATTGATTAAAATACATGGCAAAGGTTTAAAATACATTCTACTTATCATTTTTTTTATTTTTTATTTTTTACTATCATTTCGTTTTTTCCGATTAATTTTGAAACTCAAATACACTGTTTTTCCATTGCAGAGTGCACATTGTCAAGTAATTCCCCTCTTTTTCACTTGAGGGCGCGACCGTTCATCCATTGTTAAAAAGGGCTTATGTCGCATCTGTCTACTCGGTAATCTGTGGTTGCATGACGTGAGAAAGAACGATAGCTCGCGCTTCGAAGCTCTGCGAGTGATCGCTTCATCCAAACAACAAAATAAAGTCAACGAAACTGGGACAGAGAGCAGTAATTCGTTTTTTGTTGGGTTTTTTTTTTTGGTTTTTTTTGTTGTTTTTTTTTTACATGTGAAGGAGTTTCAGTTTCTGAAATTAACTTGATATGTTACCTATTATTGAAAAGTTCACGCATGTTTAATAAAGAGCTCTACATTTGCTTTTCCTTTTAGTCTTGAAGTTTTAAGGTATGTATTCTATGGAGGGTTGTTTCATGTTTATGGTGATGAGAATGCACTTACTGTAAGTCTACTGGAACCCATTTCTCCACCACCTGTTTATTCTCTTATACGAGGGTCGGTACCCAAAAGAAACCGCAATTGTGGTGTTGATAGCCAGGCGCTTGTATTACCGACTTCTCCTGCTAGGTGAGTGGAGGCCCACATTTCCTCCGTTGTTATGCCAATAGGTGGTGTTAGGGAAGCTTGTGCGCAGTCTCTGTGAGCCATTATGTAAAACTGTTTTGTTTGCGTGGCGTTTTTGCGTGGCGTTCCCCCCCCCCCCCCAAACAGACTGTCAATCGAGCATTCTACCTGGAAGTTTTTAAAAGGCTAAGCAACAGTTTCAGTAAAAAAACGTGCAGATTTGTGGCAGTCAGGTGACTGGTTCTTCCACCACGACAATGCGCCCGCTCACACGGCCCTCACTGTGCGCCATTTTTTGACCCACCCTCCTTACTATTATTGTTGAGTTTGGGAGGAACGAATTCTGTTTGCACAACACCCCTCGCATCAGAAAACGTCATTTACATAACGGCTCACAGAGACTGCGCACAAGCTTCCCTAGCAACGCCGATTGGTATAACGACGGAGGCAGTGTTGGCCTACACTCACCTATCGGGAGAAGTCGATAATACAAGTGCATCGTTATCGACACCACATTTCCGGTTTCTTTTGGGTACTCTCTCGTATGCGATGGCCCTTTATTCTAATAATTCCTCGACATCTTAGTTTCTGCTGTAAGAGACTTCCAAAAGATACTATCAAAAGTCATGGGACACCACCACTTTAACAGAAACACTGAAAAATATCCATATTTTGGTATCTTGTTGGTCCACCTTTTGCTGCTATAACAGCTTCTACTCTCTGAGGCATACTGTCCACAAGGTTTTGATACGTTTCGACAGGTAATTTTCGCCATTCTGCCATAAGTGTCTTGGACAGTTCGGGCGTTCCCCACATGCGCGCAATCGACGTTTCAACACGTCCCACAGATGTTCGATGGGGTTCAGATCGGGGCTCTGGGCAGGCCAGTCAAGTTCACGTGCCTACAGCCCTTGCTTTATGGCAAGGTGCGTTATCGTGCTGAAACAGAAAAGGGCCATTGGCAAAGTGCTGCCAAAGAGATGGGAGTGCTGCGTTGTCCAGAATGTCTTGGTAACGCTCTGCGTTTAGATGTCTGTCCACAGAAACAATTGCACCCAACCCATACCATGAAAAGCACCCCCACACCACCATCGAACGCCTCCACCGAACTTCACTGTGGGCACAACCCTCCACCGAACTTGGCAGATAACTTTCGCCATACTCAAACCCGTCCATCTGATTGCGAGATGGTGTAGCGGTACTCATCGCTCCATTCAACCATTCGCCATTTATCTAGAGTCCAATGTCGTCGTTCTTTGCACCATTGCAATCTCCTCGTTGCGTTTCTGGTGCTGACGTGAGGTTTGTGGGCTGCCGCTCTGGCATAAAAACCCATTGCATGCAGTTCCCTGCGAACAGTCAGGGTGCTCACGGTTGTTCCCGTCGACTCTATGAACGATCTTGTCAGTCCGTGACGGTTTGCAGTGACCACTTTACGAAGTGCCCTTTGGTCTCTGGCCGACATGATCTTGGGTCTTCCAGCCCTAGGTGTAACACTTGTGGTACCTTTCTGGATGACGTTGTGAATGGTAGATTTGGGAATGTTTAGGAGGATTGACGTCTCTCTAACAGTTTCGCCTGCGAGATGGCAACCAACAATCGTACTTCTTTGGAAGTCTGAAAGCTCTCTTCTTTGATACATTCTTATAGCATTCACGCAAGCATCATCTCATAATAGCATACTCTGTTATGTAGTGCTGGGAGGAATGTCTCATTTTCATGCAAATCATGGTTGTTCCATGAATTTTGGTATGGTAGTGTATACGGTAAATGTGTACATCGTAAAGATGTGTTCCAAGACATTTTTCTGATAGTAGGCAGCATTTACTGTATCTACCCGAATACATCCCGAGTTTTGTTTTGTTTTCTCCAGAAAAATGATAGAAAAAAGTGTACGTGTTATGTATCTTGATTACATTTACTCTATGTGTTATGTATAGTCTATTCATTGAAAAAAAAATCAAACTGAGCACCTTGAAACTTTTATAACTTTACAGAAGTTCAACTTCATCTGAATTATCAGCAGCAACCCTTTTGTCAGAAAACTCCAGGCCAGAACATTCTAAAGAAACCGATTCCAGTCCGTCATTTCACCCACTTTTTAACGAAAATGAAGAAACCATCAAGAATTATTTACAACAAGGCGATCCATTGACCGAAACGGTTTTA
>JAHWFO010096163.1:0-20291 GCA_023313115.1 Rhysida immarginata | reverse complement strand
TAATGTGCTGATCTTTAAATCTCTGACACGAGGTTCTTTAAAGAAACACCACGTGCTGACGCTGTTGAGGCATCGAAATGGTGACGGTGGACTGTCAGATTACAGAAATTTGCATCCAATATCTGAAGAAACCTTTGATAGGAGAGTCCAAGCACTAGGGATGGTCTTAGGACTCTCCAAAATGTGTCTAATGCGGTCTTTTGCGATACTAGCACCAGCTGTTGAGCGCTTAATGAATTGCATTTCGCAATCTCAAGGCCTTCTGGATTAACTTGCAAATCTATCTGCTTATGAGGGTAGCACAGAAAGTAATGCACTACAATTTTTTTCTCCCTCCCCAACGAGATATGCATTCTTTGAAGTTTTTGGAGTGCACGCGCAAAGACAGCGTACGTGCAGTGATGTACGTTACAAGCAGCGTGTCGTCATTGAATTTCTCACTGCGGAGCGAGAAACGGTTGGGAACATTCACAAACGTTTATGTGCAGTTTATGGAGCATCAGCAGTCGACAGAAGTAGGGTTAGTCGCTGGGCACAGAGGGTGAGGCCATCAGAAAGCGATAGGCGGAGGAGCTCCAAGATTTGCCGCGATCGGGGCGGCCATTCTCGGCTGTCACACATGACTAGACGCAGCGTGTTGATACAGTGTTACCCCATCCACCCTACAGCCCTGACCTAGCGCCTTCAGATTTCCACTTGTTTGGGCCATTGAAGAATGCCATTCGTGGAAGACATTTTGAGGATGACGAAGAGGTGATTCGCACAGTGAAGACATGGCTGCGTGAACAGAACAAGGATTGGTACCGACAGGGCATGTCTCGCTGGAGGAAGGCCATAGAACGGGACGGAGATTATGTGGAAAAATAGGAGTGTAGAAGAAAGAAATTGTGGTCCATTACGTTCTGTGCTACCCTCGTACATTGGTTTTGACAATAAGCCTCAATGTTTCAAACCTTAAAAACAGGAAACAAAGAGCACTCAACAACTGACAGTAGAGGTCACATCAGTCTTTGCATGGTTAGCGATCCATACATTGGGGAAGTTCTGAGTCTGTTGATGTCAGCTCATCATTGTAAAAATGTTTGCATTGTTGATTATTTGCAGCTTATACAGGGTGTTTTTGAATTGAGTACAGATTTTTTGGGAGATGATAGAAGAGGTCCTTAGAAGTATTTTTTGTCATATGAACATGGGGTCCCCGCAGCTCCGTTTACTTACAATACTGCATTGAACAATCAAAGTGTGCGTTGGTAGGCCTAGATTATTTTATTTTTAACAATTAACACAAGCAATCTACTGTAATTGTTTGCAAAGAAATTTCAAGGTGCACGTGCTTGTTTGTTGAAAAGTCTTAGGACAAACTTCGTCAAGGAGATTCCATGGTATCCAACCAGACATGCATTTGTGTCTCGGTGCTGCTGGTACCATGGATGGTGCAAGGCGTTTGTATGCTGAACGTTATCCCAACAGAATTCTTCCCAACTCACGAACATTTGGTGCAGTAGATCGTCGTCTAAGAGAAACAGGCGCATTCGCTCGTGATAATCATCAGCGTGGACGTCGTCGTCGGTTGTTACGCTCCCCTGAATTAGAGGATGAAGTTTTGGAAAGGTTTAACCGAAATCCATCGACAAGTACTCGTGCGGTCGGAGCTGCTTTGAATACTAGTCATACCACTGTATGGAACATTTTACATGACAACCTGCAACATCCGTTCAAGCTTCGAAAGGTGCAGGAATTATGTCCCAATGATCATGGTCCCCGGCGTGCTTTCGCGGAATGGTTTATGCAGCAACAGAATAGGATTCCAGACTTTCCTTCCATGGTTTTGTTTACGCGAGAGGGAATGTTCAATAGCTACAATAGTCATCTGTGGTCTCATGTCAACCCATGTGCAACACATGTTAACAGTTTTCAGCATCGTTTTTCGTTGAATATTTGGGCTGGCATGATTCACAATGTCCCGATTGGGCCATATCTCCTACCATGCCGTCTTAACGGGAAAACATACCTTGGTTTCCTGAAGGAGGAGCTCCCTGGTCTTCTTGAAGATGTTCCACTAATGACCAGACATTTGATGTCGTTTCAACAGGACGGCGCACCTTCGCATTACACAAGAGCAGTTCGAGATTACCTAAATGAGACATATCCTGGTCGTTGGATTGGTCGTGGCGGACCAGTTGCTTGGCCACCGAGATCGCCAGATCTCACACCGATGGATTTTTTTTATGGGGTAGCATAAAATCAATGGTGTACTGCGAACCCGTAGATACTGAAGAAGAATTGGCGGCTCGTGTTGTCGCGGCAGCAGGTGACATCAGCGACCGTGCAAATCAACTGTTTCCACGCGTACATCAATCCATCATAAGGCGTTGCGAATTGTGCTATGAAGCAAATGGCGGTCATTTCGAACAATTACTGTAAAAGTCATACACTAGATTGCTTGTGTTAATTGTTAAAAATAAAATAATCTAGGCCTACCAACGCACACTGCGTCCCGGTGTCGTTTGATTGTTCGATGCAGTATTGGAAGTAAACGGAGCTGCGGGGACCCCATGTTCATATGACAAAAAATACTTCTAAGGACCTCTTCTATCATCTCCCAAAAAGTCTGTACTCAATTCAAAAAGCTCTACTGAGGGTGGGGCCATTATTTTTGACTGCGTGTGTAAAAACAACAAATTGATATACTTGTGAAAGAAAAATGTTGCATCTTCTTTCTAGGAATTTTGGGAAGGCTTGCATTTTCCTTGCTACGTTGTGAATGGTAGAAACAAGCCAAGTATCGTGGCTTTCCATTGCCGGAAAATCATTGCACCTTTAATAGAAAACCGAGAGAGCCTATTTGAGTCTGTTCATGCTGTTACTTTAGATTTGGCAAACAAGCTAATAGAGTCGGGATATAAAAGGCAAACGAGCCTAGGCATGTGGTGCCCGGTACAGGTAATATAACTGTAAGGATCGTACAAATGAAAACGAAAATTATTTACTTTATCCAAAGTGTATACAAGGAATTTACTTTCAGATGTTTCTTGAGATCCCCAAACACGTGAAAGTCACATGGGGATAAGTTAGGGCTGTAAGGTGGATGCTGCATTGCTTACCAGTTGAAGTTTTTGATGAGGTCTACCGTTGCTTTCGAGGTGTGAGGCCGCGCGTTGTCGTGGAGAAGAAGCACTCCTTCTGTGAGAAGTCCAGGACGCTTGCATTTGATGCGCCGCGCGCAGTGCATTCAATATTGGTTCCCCATATCGTGCTGCGTTAACTGTGGTGCCTTTTTCAAGAAAGTCCCGTAAAATCGGGCTTCTGCGATCAAAAAACACGGTCTAGATCACCTTCCCCGTGCGTTTGTGATTGCTTTTGATTTTTTTCGGGGGCGGTGACCTATAATGCTTCCATTGACGACTTTGACGTTTGCTTTCGGGCTGAAAACGAAATCACCAAGTTTCATCCCCTGTAACGATTCTGTAGAGAAAACTCTCTCCTTCCTTCTACAGGGACATGGCCATTCGAACTCCCAAGTTGTTTTGATGCCAAATGATGCGGGACCCAATGTGCATTACAGATTTTTCTGTAGTGCAGACGGTTGATGATAATGGAGTGAGCAGTTCCACGACTAAGGCCAGTTTTAGCAACCACGACATCGATTGTCGCTCTTCTGTTTTCCTTTAAGACAGCGTCAATTTTGGCTGTGGAATCATCCGTGATGGCGCCGTATGCTTGTCCAGGTCGTTGGTCATCTTGCAATGATGACCGTCCCTCCGAAAACTTCTTGCTCCGTGCTCAAACACGAGTGAAGGTTAGGCAGTCGTTCTTGAGCACGTTCTTGCTCCATAGACGTTCTGCATACGACGATGAATTTCAGCAACTGAAACTCCTTCGCATGTCAAAAAACGAATTACTGCTCTCTCTTCCTGTTTCGTTGACTCCATTTTGTTGTTTGGACGAAGCGATCACTCACAGAGCTTCGAAGCGCGAGCTATCGTTCTTTCTCACGTGAAAACAAAACTTTACCATCCTAGACGTCGTCTTTTTTTTTCCCCACACAAATTTTCGTTTTCATTTGTACGACCCTTACATAATACAAATGTAAAGCTAATTCATTTTACGTTAAAAATTGTAGTATACAAGGTGCTACCCAAAATTTCTGAGAGTTTTCTTGTAAAAAGCAGAAAGCATAGCTTACACCCTAAAAGTAATATAGAAAAAACTTCCTGTCCACATAAATTGATTACTTAATCTGGATGTACATTTCGGCCACCTCGTGACCATCAGTCAGCAGAAATACAATAAGTACACGTACAGCTACAAAAATCTCTTTAGCCAGTCAGAGAACAGGATAAGACCTAGAAATTAATAATACACCGCAACTCCACAAAATTAATTTATTTATATGCATGCTACGTGTATGCACATTTCAGTAGCCATGCTACCTTCTTCAGCATTGATCTACTGAAGGGACAGCGTTACCCCAAGTTGGATAAATAAAATAATAATTTAGATTAATTTAATTTAATCAGATCAGAATGTACAAGCAAATACAAACTGCCCCTATAGGTGGTAAAACCTAAGCGGGGGAAGGAATCAAAAGAAAAAGATTACATTTCGGAACAAATAAATCAAAATCAGATATTTAAAATCTTAAAAATAGAATTGGTTGGGTCATTAAAAATGTCTACATCTTTATGAGAAAGGTTTTTATTATACAAGGTAACAAGTTTATACGAAGGAGTAATCTCACCAATATTTGGCCTCGTACTAGGAGTTATTAAAGTAAGACACTTATGACGACTTTTTCTAGGAACTGACAGCCCGATAGATGACAGAAGCTCGGGCATCCAAACAGCCCCAGAAACGATCCTCTTAAGGACATTAAGAAAAATATTACCAATGATATTGGAAAGAGTAAACACATTTATAAATTCCATATTGAGATCATGCTTGTTATATTTTTTTGAGAGAAAATTTAAAAATGTAAGAAATTTCTTTTGTAGGAGTAAAAAGTTTTGAGTGTGATGAGTAAACCAAATTAACACACCATATGGAACTTTAGGAACTACAATAGAAATAAATAACTTTACGATAGTTAATGGATTTTTGAAAAATGCGGTAAGCCTTTTCAAGAGGCTAATTCTACGGGAGACATCTCTTATGATGTTATCAATATGCGGGGTAAAAGATAAGTTAGAATTAAATAAAATGCCTAAATCTTTAACTTCATCTTTTTTCCCAATGATATCATGACCAATCTTGTAATCAAAAATAAAATTTGTTACTTTCCTGGAGAAAGAAACTACGTGCGATTTGCTCGAGTTAAGACTTAATCCGTTCGATTTAGACCAGGAGAGAATTGAGTCCAACCAATGACGTATATTAAAGATAGACTCCGAATTCTATTGTTAACAACGGCAAAAAGTGAAGCAAATTGAGCCATGATAGTTCTGGGCAGGAGTGAGCAGTGGAGTAATTAGCTGTCTGACTGCTTTGTTTTTGAAGATTTTGGGCCTGAGGAATTATTAATTCAAAACAATTATTCAAAGTTGTTCTGCGTACAACTCTACAAACAGACAAGAAAAAGGATCAGGAATCATTTTCCACAAAAATAAATCATATATACGTAACTAAAATGAAAATACGTTACTGAAAGACAATCGAAACGAAATTGAAATTGAAACCATGATCGAAAAATTGTTTATAAAATATAATAAAATACTTCAAATACAAAGTAAACGAAAAGATAAACTTATCACTCCGTAATCGGCGTGTGAAAGAATTATTAATCAGCTACTCTCGTGTTTAGCCATGTGTTTTGCATCAGATTCACTCACTTTCAGCCATGACAGTTCTGGGCATGGAGCTTCCCAATTTGCTTCAAGTTACAACAATAGGATTCGGAGTCTATCTTTAATATACGTCATTGAGTCCAACGTTTCTTGCATTTTAATACAGTCTTGCCAACTGTCAATGCACGAAAAAATTTTAAGATCGTCCGCATACATTAGAATTTGAACATCATTTTAGTTGGTAAAGAAGCTATTAGGTCTGCAGAGTAGATATTGAATAGCAGCGGCCCCAGGGGAGAACCCTGAGGAACACCACTATTGATTTTACCAAATTTCTAGAAATTATTTACAGGATAAAGCATAAAATATCTATCAGTTAAAAAGGAGCGCATCCAGGATAGCATATTTAATCTCTAGTTTCTGGAGAAGAAGGTCAATATGAACCTTATCGAAGGCTTTAGAATAATCCAAGTAAATTACATCCACTTGATGACGAGTATCAATAGCTTTCGAGAGGTAAGAAGTTAACACTGCAAGATTAGTTTCGGTCGATCTGGCCTGAATAATAATAATAATAATAATAATAATAATAATAATAATAACAATAACAATAAAACACACCAGACATGAGCAGCACAATCAACACATTACAGAATATATGGACACATTAAAACAAAAGTTAGCTGCAAAAACACAACGCCTGAAGAGATACAAAACATGCACTCAGCGCAAACAGCAGAACAAGTTATTCGCAAACAATGAGAAGACATTCTATAAGCAGTTAAACAAAGATTATACACAGACAAAAAACACTGGTCTGCCAACACAAACAGCCCTCCAACATTATTGGTCGTCTCTTTGGTCTGTCTCAGTTGAACATAATAGGGATGCTAGCTGGATCAGGGAAGAGGAGCAATTAGCATCCACACTATCAAACATGCCTTATACTGACATAACAGCAGATGAACTCTCACAAGTCATTAAACGTACTCACAATTGGAAGGCTCCAGGTGTAGATAGGATTCAGAACTTTTGGTATAAGCGCTTCACCTGTTTGCATCTGGCCCTTGCAAAACAGATTTCCAACACTTTGCAAACACCACAGACATTGCCACATTTCCTCACACAAGGAATTACATACATGGTACCAAAGTCACATAACACTACAGATCCCACACAATATAGACCTATCACATGCTTGCCTACACTTTACAAAATAATAATAATAACTGCCTGTATCGCAAACAAAATTTATACACACATAGACACAAACAACATTCTCACTGAGCAACAAAAGGGATGCCGTAGAAACCACATGGGTTGTAAGGAGCAACTCCTGATAGACAGTGTGGTCCTACGGCAAACTCACAATAAACATCGACACCTCCATGCAGCCTACATTGATTACAAAAAGGCCTTTGATAGTGTTCCACACTCATGGCTTTTATATACACTAAGATTATATAAAATAAACCCTACACTTATCACTTTTTTAGAAAGTACAATGCTGCATTGGAGAACTACACTACACCTCACACTCAACAGTGAAACCATCACGACTGACAAAATACAGATAAACCGGGGCATCTTCCAGGGTGACTCACTGAGCCCACTCTGGTTTTGTCTTGCACTAAATGCACTTTCCAACAGACTGAATAGCACAACTTATGGCTACACAATTAAACATAATAAAAGCTGCCACTACACGCTTTCACACTTACTCTACATGGACGACATGAAAATCTACGCCTCCACACAAACACAATTGCACCAATTACTTGACATTACACAAACCTTTTCAAAAGACATACACATGCAGTTTGGGTTGGACAAATGCAAAACCATTCACATTGAAAATGGAGTAATCAGGGAAGGGGGCTTCACATTAGATGAACCAGATCACATTGCTGCTATGGAAAATGACGAATTTTACAAATATCTAGGATTTAAGCAAGCCAAGCTTCTGGAGCACAAACACATAAAGAATACACTCACTAAACAATATCTTCATAGGCTAGAGACAATACTTAAAACGCACTTAAATTCCAGAAATTTAATCAAGGCCATCAATGCTTATGCCACGCCAATACTCTCCTACTCCTTTGGAGTCATACAGTGGACACACACACATCTTGAGGGACTTGAAAGGAAACAACGTAAACTGCTTACAAAGCACAGAAAGCACCATCCTCACGCAGCTATTGAAAGACTCACCCTGCCTCGTTCAGAGGGAGGCAGAGGTCTTATTGACATAACAGATCTACACCAGAAACAGACTCAGTCACTCAGAGAATTCTTTCACTCTAAACAACACACATCACCATTACACAAAGCAGTCTGCATGGCTGATACAAAATACACACCTCTGAATCTGAACAGCATGCAGAACACCCATAACATTCCTACAACATGCACTAAACTTCAATCATGGCTCGGAAAGCAACTCCACGGTAGACATCCTTCTGACCTCAACCAGCCACACGTCGACAAAAAAGCGTCGAACTTTTGGTTGAGTGAAGGGAGTCTCTTTGGGGAAACTGAAGGAACCATGATTGCCATACAAGACCAGGTTATTAACACTAAAAGCTACAGAAAACATATTATCAAAGAATCGACTGACGGGTCTTGCAGGAAATGCCATATCGCGGAGGAAACCATCCAACACGTCATATCCAGTTGCAAAATACTCACGCAGACAGATTATTTGCACAGACATAATCAGGTAGCCAACATCATACATCAACATCTAGCTAAGATACACAAGCTAAGGGACATTCACACTCCTTACTATAAATATATCCCCGACACTGTCTTAGAGAACACCACACATAAACTATATTTTGACAGAGCTATAATCACTGACAAAACTATCCCTCATAACAGACCAGACATTACACTAGTAGATAAGCAAAACAAAGTGACTTACATAATTGATATTTCCATCCCCAATACACACAATTTACAAAAGACATACACTGACAAAATCACTAAATATACGGATCTTGCACACGAAATAAAACGCCTTTGGGGAGTTAACAGAGTACACATTGTTCCTATCATTCTTTCCGCCACTGGGATTATTCCACACTCGCTACACAAAAGCCTATCAACACTAAATTTAAACCCACACTTATACAAAACCTTACAGAAAGCCACAATTCTAAACACATGTCACATAGTAAGGAAATTCCTACACTCAAACATCAATACTCCCACGAGTGGATAACTTTCCCTCCCTCGCATTTGAGTCCCTTGGGCTTTGGCCCTCTTTTGGGTCCGCCTCTGGGATTGGCTTCCGGACTTGATCCGAGTTTGGTTTCTCCAAACAATGATAATAATAATAAATAAGTGGTATCAGGCTTTTTAAACAAATGGAATAATTTAGAATCGTTAAGGAGGCCGGAATCTAAATTGAGTAATAAGTTTTGATTACATTTGACAATTTCTAGTGTGTCATAGGCATCCATTAGGGAGGTTTTGTCCACTATTCGAATTAGTCTGAATTCCTCCTTCTGGATTTGATGTCCGATCTCCAACACATGCTTGGCAACTGCGGACCTCTCCGGTCTCCCGAACCTTACATGGGCACGTCCCACATGGTAGTTCATAAATCCCAGATTGAATATTTCCCGACGATCTGGCACCGTTATGTGGATGACGTATTCGCCATTTTTGATACTTCTCAATGTGACCTAGAAGACTTTGTCCTGTACCTAAATAGCCATTTTCCGACCATAAAATTGACCTTTGAAAAAGAAACTGATGGAATGTTACCATTCCTGGATTTTAAAATCAGAAAAAGTGGAAACGCCCTTTCCTATGACATCTACAAGAAACCTACAAACAGTGGCACATACGAGTAGTCTCCTTGGGACTCCACACACTGCTCCCAGCGGTGCCGCCATTGTTGGAAGCATTCCTGGAAAGCGTCTTTCGGAATGGAGTTTAGCTCGGCTGTCGTTCCTTGTCTGAAATCGCGTTCCTTTCAAC
Source organism: Rhysida immarginata (assembly GCA_023313115.1). Taxonomy (NCBI): domain Eukaryota; kingdom Metazoa; phylum Arthropoda; class Chilopoda; order Scolopendromorpha; family Scolopendridae; genus Rhysida; species Rhysida immarginata. The sequence goes on along the minus strand of JAHWFO010096163.1, from coordinate 10,518 downwards.
GGCCTCTTGAGTTTGGGGAACAGCCAAAAGTCGCAGGGGGCCAGATCGGGAGAGTAAGGAGCCTGCTGTACCACGGGAGTCTGGTTTTTCGCCCAAAAAGTCTGAATCAAGTTTGGTTTTTGAGGCGCCAATTGCCTGTTGACCACAACTGCAGTCTCTTGTAGGCGACGGAGGACATCCCTGTAGTACTCTTTGGTGATTGTTTGACCCTGTGGTGCGTACTCGTGGTGTACCACACCGCGAGAGTCAAAGAAAGCAGTCGGCATCCCTTTCACATTGCTGCGCACTTGGCGGGCCTTCTTTGGTCGTGGTGACGAGGAATGCTTCCACTGTGACGACTGATGGTTTCCACCTGGCTGTCGCCCAGTTTCTGGCAAAATTTGATGCAGTAACGCTGCTCCAGTCGCTCCGTCATTTTCCTTCAAATCAAAAACCGACGAGAGCACGACACACTACCTCCCTCTAATGCTGATTGCCAGCAACTGACGCTATTGAGAGGCGGGGAAAAATTCACGCATACGCACAAAGGTTCAAGGTCGGCTCGTGCAAGCAAGCGCGATCCAAACCCATCAGGTTTTCGCAAAAAAAATTAGGTCGGATACTGTACTCACAGGCCTTGTACATTCATCAACAATCAAATCATAAGCTGTCTGCATTCAAGTTTCTGATAGACCGAGCCCTCCACATCCCGCTAAGCACAGAAAATTTGTGTATTTTTGCTGACTGATGGCCACAAGGTGACTGGCATGTACATCCAGATTAGCGCCCAAACCAAAACAGTACAAGTTCTGCCGCTAGATGTCTCTGGATTCACCCTTTCATTTTAGAGAAGAGGTAAAGGTCACAGGGGGCTAGGTCAGGAGAGTAGAGAGGGTGGGGGATCGTTGCCATGTCGTTTTTTTGCCAGGAATTCCTTCGCAACAAGCGAGGTGAGTGCGGGTGCGTTGTCATGGTGGAGCAACCAATCTTTGTTCTTCCATAATTTGGGCTGTTTGTGCAAAGTTTTCCTTCAGTTTCTTCAAAACTTTCCCTGTAAAAACTTCCTGTCGATAGTCTGACCAGATCGAATTCTTTAGAAAGCACAAGCAATACCAACAGCAATAACTCACGATTATGAAAGTTGGCAGAGTAGCAGGTGAAAATAAAGCGCTATATCAAGAGTGCTTTGGGTGAAAGTAGAGTGCCTATAATGATTTATGGAAAGGTGCACCAGGAGACATCTAGCGGCAGAACTTGTACTTGTTTTGGTTTGGGCGGAACATTCAAATTCTCAGATATTTTGGAACTCCTCAAAATTTCAGCCACGTAGCATTGTTTATGTCATAGAAATAAATTGTGGTGCATTACTTTTTGAATGCTCCTTGTATATACAGTCGAACTCGCATATAACGAACTCGGATATAGCGAAAATTCGGTTTTAGTCAAGTTAATTGAAATCCCCAACTCCAGGTTCATTAAAACTGGGCAAATTTTCTTCGGTTTGGATATTTAAAAATTCGTTATAAATGGGTTCGACCGTACACTGACTGTTCAATTCGATTTTAGACGTTTTGTCGAATATCTAGAAAAATACTTGAAAGTATTGTTCTGAAACTTCAGGGGTGCAACGAACATGTTACATCTCATATATACACTGAGTGAGCATATTATTATGTCCACCCTGTCAGTATCTCGTTGGGCCACCTTTTGCCTTTAATACTGCGGTGATTCTTCGTGGCATTGATTCCACGAGGTGTTGGAAGGTGGTGGGAGTAATCTGACACTAGGCCTGATGATGGATAGCACTGTCTAGTTGTGCTAGATTGGACGGTGGTGGATCCAGCCGTCTGATGGTTCGTTCGACTTCGTCCCACAAATGCTCAATTGGAGTGGGATCTGGGGATTGTGGGGGCCACCGAAGTAAGGTAAAGTCCCCCTCACGTTCCTGGAACCACTCCTGCACAATACAACCACTCCTGGAACCATCTCCATTGGGGTACGCCATCGACGCTTTCGTGCTGTTTCTGCCAGATTCTCACGCGGCCTTCTGCGTGATGTAACTGGAATCGTGACTCGTCAGACCACATGATTTGTTTCCACTGCTCGATAGTCCAGTCCTTGTGCTCCTGAGCGAATTGGAGTCGTTTCCGCTCGTTGGCTGCAGACAGCAAAGGTGTGCGGACAGGTCTTCGGCTTTCGTATCCCATGCGTTGCAGTGTGCGGCGGACAGTGCATTCAGAGACCATTTTGGAGGACCCCCGATGCACAGTTGCCCTTCTGTTATCCTTTATCAGTCGTGACAGTCTCCGTTCTGTCTAATCATCAACCATCCGCGGGCGGCCACAACGCGAACGTTCAGACCCCGTCTTCCGGCTGACCATCCAGTGTTTAAATACTTTAACGACGGCTGCTCTCGAGCACCCCACGAATGCTGCCGTTTCGCTGATACTCGCTCCATAGCTCCGAGCACCTACAATCATCCCGCGTTCGAAGGCTGTTAAATCGCGTCGTTTACCCAGAGTTGAAGAATGGAACACGTCTATGTTGTCGACGACACTCAGCTTCCCTTTTTATATTGGTCCGGCCCGCTAGCAACATTGTGAGGACGTCCGTGCGCGCATTTGCATAAACATGTCGGGTGGTCATAATAATATGCTCACTCATGTGCACGCCAGTGTATTTGGTGTGCCCAAATGAAAAGGCGACTTTCACTGTAGCGCCGTTGTATCAGTAAATATGCTTGTCGATAGATGTAGCATCATCCTGGTTCCCCACAACCCAAAACAGCTCACTCTGCCACCATGAAGGCTGGAAAAGTGATGCTCAGTTTTTATTTTCGATGAAGAAGGACCCATACTCCTCGACTGGCTAGACCGGGGTGAAGTAGTCAATGGTGAACGGTACTTCAACACAATGAGCTCTGGTGCAGGTGCCTTTAAATGACCACTAGGCTTGCAAACATTATTTTTTTTGTTTAATCTGTTGCTGGTCCCCTATTTGCCTCCGGGACAAAAGCGTCACTGAAATATATGAGGTGTTGTAACATGCTCTTTACACTCTCAGGTTTCATCAAGTATTTTTCTAAATATTCGACAAAACGTCTAAAATCAAAAGTGTCCGCTTTCAGTTGAGCAGTCAGTGTACACTAATGATCAAAAATATCCGGACACCCCTCACAGATCATCATCGATTGGCCCAATGTCACGTGATAATGACTTGCACATCATTTAAATAGCTTCCCACACCTTCAGACACAACTCTGCTTGGACATTGGCAAGAATGGGTCGTTCGGCAGAGCTCAGTGAGTTCCAACGTGGAACCATCGTTGGATGTCACCTATGCGGCAAGTCCGTGCGTGACATTTCCAGCCTTCTTCAGATACCCAAGTCGACAGTAGGCGATGTCATTATGAAATGGAAGACCCGGGGATCAACAACAGTTCAACAACGAACCGGTAGACCCAAGAAACTAAGGGACAGAGACCGTCGAGTGCTTCGTCGTGTCACCCGCAGCAACCGGAAGTCCTCGGCGGAAAAAATTGCCACAGAGTTTCGAAACGCCTCTGCAAACGATGCCAGTACCGTGACAATTCGTCGGGAACTGCACACGATGGGATTCCATGGCCGTGCTGCTGCCCACAAGCCCCACATCAACAGGGTCAATGCCAAGCGGCGTCTGGAGTGGTGCAAAGCCCACAGAAACTGGACAATGGACCGATGGAAACGTGTAATGTGGACAGACGAATCTCGCTACACACTCTGGCAATCCGATGGACGAGTTTGGGTTTGGCGCATACCTGGAGAACGCTTCTTACCCGAGTGCACAGAGCCCACAGTCAAGTTCGGAGGAGGAGGAGTCATGGTGTGGGGCTCATTTTCACGGTACGGACTGGGCCAGCTCGTTCCTGTGCAAGGAATCATGAACTCCGAACGTTATCTGAATGTTTTGGACAACTGTGCACTTCCAACGTTGTGGCAATTTTTCGAAAACGGGCCATTTCTCTACCGACACGACAATGCTCCGTGCCACAAAGCGAGGCGTGTACGGCAGTGGTTTGCGGACTCAGGGGTCGAAGAAACCGGTTGGCCGGCACAAAATCCCGACCTCAATCCTATAGAGAGTCTGTGGGATGAATTGGAAAGACGCTTACGGGCCAGATCACATCGGCCAACTTCTGTACCTGAACCGATTCTCGCTCTTCGGGAGGAATGGAGGAACATTCCGGAAAGTACCTACCAACATTTGGTGGAAAGTCTTCCCCGAAGGGTGGAAGCTGCGATTCGGGCAAAGGGATGTGCAACGCCCTATTGATTTCCATGAAATCGTGGCTAGAGCGCAAACGTGCAAGTGTCCGGATATTTGTGATCATATAGTGTATATTTATTGACAATTTCAATTCTTGTGGATGAATAAATATTGGCCTACTTTGTGGTTTTAATCGTGCATATTTGTTTATGTCAAGCGTAAAGAAGGAGCAATTTTACCTCCAAATTATTCTCTTGTGCATCCACCTTTGCCAGTTATTCATCGTCATCACGTGTACTTCCTTTCTTCTGAAGATGCCAGAGAAAAATTTATGAAAAATCCTGTGAAGTATTTAAAACAAAAGACACCAAAACACATCATTCCATTTGTCTTTGCCATTGTCGGCCCTCCAAAATCTGGGAAAACGTGTTGTGAGTGGTCGTTTACTAATAATTTCTTAATTTGATAATGCAATTGTGTTTATTTTATTCCATTTCAAAATCCAGTGGCAAAACGCTTCCAGAACGTCTACAACATGTCCCCGTTGTCTGGTGGTGATGCAGTACGGTATGTTATACACCAACTGAGCCATACACAATTGGCTTCAAGAATACTTCGTCAGATTCATGCGGGAAAAACGGTTTCTAACAAGGAAATGATATCGGCAATCAAAGCAGCGATGAAATCTCCGCAAAGCCAGAGGAGAGGGTATTCTTCGTTTTAAAAGTTATAATGATGACAAAAATTATTAACAAACAAGAGATTTTCTTATAAAATTGATAGTATAATTATATACGCAAGCAAAATTAATGCGACCCCCAGGTAAAATCATACAAACTGTAAGATAAAGGAAAGAATATACAGGTATTGGACATTGAAACTGAAACACCTTCGCAAATAGCACTGGATACCCCCAGGGCTGAATAGAACCTTCTGCTAGGTAAATTAATCGTATGCATATCAATGAATCACGTGTCAGAGTTCTTGGTAGTCACTCCAGTAGAAAAGTTCGATAGTAAGCTTCAAATTGTCTGTGCAGAGCGCTATAATGGGAGACATATCCGACTTCAAAAGAGGGCAGATTGTTGGGGCGCGTCTAGCAGGTGCATGTGTGTCCAAAACTGCCACACTTTGTGATGTCTCACGTGCTACAGTATCCAGGATGATGTGTGCATATGAACAGGAAGGACGAACCACGTCCAGGAGGAGCAACTGCAGGGGAAAACGGAAGTTGTCGGAAAGAGACGTCAGGACATTGACCAGGATTGTTGCACGAAAGCGGAAAACCACCGCAGCAGAAATCACCGCAGAAACGAATACACACCTCCAGGAACCTGTGTGCACGAAGCCAATCCGTCGTTACCTGCATAAATCCAACATCCATGGCAGGGTTGCTATACCGAAGCCTTTCATCGGTAGTACAAATGCCTCCAAGCGGGTTCAGTGGTGCCGGACGCATAAAACCTGGACGTTGGATGACCTCAAATGCGTCATATTCTCGGATGAGTCCAGCTACACTGTCTTCCAAACAACAGGGAGGGTATTCGTCTGGAGGAGCCCCTCTGATGCCTACAACCCAGACTGCTTGGCACCCACAGTCAAACACGGAGGTGGATCAGTAATGGTTTGGGGTGCAATATCATGGTACACATTGGGTCCACTAATTGTTCTCGGGGGACGTGTCACTGCCAAGGACTATAAGACCATTTTGGAGGACCATTTACACCCTATGGTTCAAACACTCTTCCCAGATGGTGGTGCAGTGTTCCAGGATGATAACTGCCCCATTCATACTGCAAAAATTGTCGCAGAGTGGTTTGATGAGCATGACAATGAGTTTCAGCATCTGCCGTGGGCCGCTCAATCGCCGGATCTCAACATTATCGAGCCTGTGTGGGGTATCTTAGAGGATCGAGTGAGGAAACATTTCCCCCCACCGCGTACACGTGCTGAACTTGCAACTGTGCTTCAAGAGGAATGGCTACAAATTCCTCTGCAAACTGTGCAGGACCTCTATCGATCCTTCCCAAGACGTGTTGCTGCTGCGCTGGCTGCCCACGGTGCCCCAACACCTTATTAAATAAAGATTTTGGATTTCTACCAGGTGTTTCAGTTTCAATGTCCAATACCTGTACATGTCATATAAAATAACTTTTCATTTAGTTGCTTTTGCAATACACAGCACTCACAATATGGCACCGGTGTGTTACCATAAATTCTGTAGCCCCCATAACAGCTGCTCACTTGATGCGCCAGACTGTCATACAGAATGTGAGTGAAATCCTGGGACTCAGCCCATCTTGCCACTTCAACCCATTGGTTTAGGGTGGCATTATCTTTTGGTGGCTGTGGAAAGGATGGATCGATCTCCTCATGTGGTCCCACATATGCTCGATTGGTGGCAGATCTGGTGTTCTGGTCGGTCATAGCAATTCACATTGGATGATAGCCATGAAGGGAATAACAATGGCCTCCATATTGTTAACCGACTAGATTGTCTACTATAAACACTAGTTGTATGTTCAGAAGTGGGATTCATCACTGAAGACTACACATGTCCGTTCGCGTATATTCGAAACGCACGAGGTGCAGACCATCATTCGCCCTTTCTATGAGGAGAAGCCCGAATCAGGGGAATAATGGCCACACAAAGACAACAACGAAGCACTTTTGTGAGAGCATAGATTACACTGGCACTGTTTTGTATTTTTTTTTTTTTTTTTTCTCGGGGGGAATTTTTTTTTTAAAGACTGGGGGGCTGCGCCCACCAGACCCCCCCTCTAACGAACTGATATATACCCCAACCTATTTGGTTGCAGGGAGCAGTTGGTTTCCCCCCGGCCGGTTACAGGTTTCGTTGGACGCCTGGAGGGCGTAAGGTTATGTTCATTGTCGCTAGAGGGCGAATGATGGTTTGCGCCTCGTGCGTTTCGAATATACGCTGTCCTGTCCGTTCAGTTTTCCAATGCCATCTGGCTTGGCACCAGCAGAGCCTACCGATATACGGGGATGCTTCTGCAGTGAGCAGTGTAACATTGTCTTGGACATCAAGCACGAAGAGTGGCACTTGGTGCACTATTCTTCCCTTGCATTTGTTATCTGTGGTCACCCTGGACTTGCACGGGGATTTTCTACACGTTCTTCGCACCACCAACGAACCCACCGTGAGACTGTGCTAATGTCACACCCCACTTCAGATGATGTGGTGACCAACCAACCCTGAAAAGACCATTAATGAACCCTTTCTCGTATGGAGTCAGCTGACAAAATATACCCTGAGCTGGATCCAGCATTTTATGCTGATGCTGTTAAGGCATCAAAGTAGTCATGATGGACTGTTAGAATACAGAAATTAGCATCCAATATTGGAAAAAAAACTATGGCGCCCCGTCGAATATCTGATGACCGACACAAGATGGCGCCACCAAACGCAATCCAATTCAGTTTGTAGTGTAAGAATAGTTTTAGTTTTCGTTTAGTATCATTAAAGATATGGAGTCAGATCAGCCGTAGTATTTATTCCAAAACCACTAGTTTTCTAGGGAAGAGTGATAATGCGGTGGTTTCCCGTTGCCTTCCGCATGATGAAAGAATGATAATGAAGGAGACGAACACAAACATCCATGCCCTCGGCGGGATTCGAACCCGCGACTCGCATGATTGTAGAAATGTTTAAATTTTTTTTATCATTTGCAGCTTCTTATGTATGCTTTTTGTAACAGCAGTCTAGCTTAGTTCACTTGCATTACCAGGGGGTTGCATTACTTTTGACGGTGTGGGTATATGTCCTTTTAATATGGTAATTTTTTATGTTATTAAATTTTGATTATTAATTAATGTAAAAATAGATGTTCATTTGAAACGTATACTGAATGGCTGCTCTCTTGGTATACCCCTTGAACAGCTTCATTAGAAGGCATATGAACCAGCATTCACATGACTGCAATGCAGGTATTTAATCTCTAATTTCTTCTATCATCTAGCATCAATTGGCCAAGCAAGATGCACAGGGTGAGTCAAAAGTCGCAGTACACCCGTTTTTTCGGAAACCTTGCAGGAATTGGGAAATCTGAATGTTCCAGTAAGGTATGGGTGAGGTCTTGTCTTTTACGGTAGGTACCGAACATGGCCGCCATCTTCAAATCGGCCATCTTGAATCTAAGTCATTTTTTTTTAAATGGAAAGGGAGTCGTGTGATATATCAAATAACATGAGCATTTTCTGACGATTTCATTCCTGTAAACAGATTTGAAGTAGCAGTTATGGTTCAAAAGTTACAACACATTTTGTTTGGAATTACACTTGTGAGTTCATCAACTTCCTGATGGTTTAGAGTGGAGAAATTCTCGATCTGCAGGCCAGGTTCCCGTCTTCCATTGGGCTTTCAAACGTGACAACTTGGTTGTCTTTAAGACACCTTGAGACAGCTTGGCTGTCCGTGGTGTCTGCGATAGCCCAATTGGTAGGGGCATCGGCCATGATAGTCGAGGTTCCTGGTTGGTATCCGGGTCGCAGAATTTTTCCTTCCATTTTTCAATTGAAAAATCATTTCAATTTTCTTTTTTTTGTGGATGAGAGTGAGGCCGGATGCTGAGAGATGATAAAAGGCACGAAGTCCTGGAGGGTGGGCTTGTGAGACCAAAATCACAGAGCTCCCATGTCGACGCATGGCAGAGCTCATGCTTTTGTTTGAATTTTGTTTGGGAAGGTAAACTTCGAATCTGCTTCATTCGATGATTGTAAGCTTCAATTAGTTGGAGGTCAGAAACCGTCAAGCGACCCTTCTCCTTACATTTTTCAGCAAATCAAGAGGGGATGTCCCACCAAAATAAATGCAGGTTATAGCTGTGTGAAGGGCGGTGCCCTGTAAACTTTTTATCGGCCTAATCTAACTATGGAAACTGAAAATTCTAAATACAAATTAAGCAGGCACCTCATGTAAATGTAACTAACTTTTGTTAGATTCATTATATTACTTTTCTGGCGTTTTCTTTATTTTGGAAGTATTGGATGAGTGATGAAGAGTGAGATGAGTCCCAATTGAGAGGTGAAATATGCAAATCCCACATTCTTGTGAATAAGATGGCAAATTGATCAAACCATGGAGATTATTAGATGTCTTGCGACTTAGAAATTGATGGCAATGCTCAGTGTGAGACGACAAAACTAACCAGGGAGGAGATTTCTTCAGAGATCCGCATTAGTAGAGAAGGCAACTGAGAGTCTACAAGCTACGCATAGAACTTCAGAGATTGTGCAGGTATTCGTTGAACTTGCTCTGGACACTTTGAGCAATTGATGGACTCACAAAGCAATCGATCCAGATTCCTGTATCAAAGCAAAGCGAATAGTCTTCAGATCGGAATTAAGTGTGCTTCGCAAAGGATTTCCGCAGAAATGCTGGCACACGCTTCTTCAATGCGTTGCTGGAGATGGTGTCTGTTTCTGATTTTCTCTGCATATATGAGTTGCTTTAAATGACCCCACAGATAAAAGTCATGTGGTGTGAGATCAGGTGATCTGGGTGGCCATTCCACAGCACCACGTCGGCCAATGCAGTGACCAGGAAATTGAACATCTAACCACTGAACAAGATACCTTGTGCAAAAGAGGGGTCTTCTCGATGTTGCTCTAGGGCCCACGTGCAAAACTGCATACGTCTGTCTGGGTCATCCTCTGCTAGGTGCTGGAGTATCTGAATCTTGAATGGATGTCATTGATGAGCATGAAGGATTCGTACGACCGATGACTGGCTGATTCCATATTCTGCTGACAAACGTTGTGGGCTCTTGACGAAGGACGCCAAAACCATTGTTGAGGTTGTCTCGTCAGTAGCACTTATTGGACGGCCACTCCCAATTTCTCGGGATTTCTTAATTAAGCACCTGACAGTATTGTGTGAAATTGGAGGTCTTTCTGGGTGCGGATTGTTAAAATCTGCAGCTATGACACGGAAACTTCGTTCTCCAGACATGAAAATGAGCTCAATTCTCTCCTCCGTGGTCAAAGCCATCTTCAGTTACCTGCTACAAAATGAAACAAAATGTGTTGTAACTTTTGAACCATAACTGCTACTTCAAATCTGTTTACAGGAATGGAATTGTCAGAAAATGCTCATGTTATTTGATATATCACACGACCCCCTTTCCATTTAAAAAAATTGACTTAGATTCAAGATGGCCGATTTCAAGATAGACTACATACCCTAAAAGATAGACTACCTCACTGGAATATTCAAATTTCCCACTTCCTGCAAGGTTTTCGAAAAAACAGGGTGTACTGCGACTTTTGACT
>JAHWFO010096158.1:0-10958 GCA_023313115.1 Rhysida immarginata | reverse complement strand
TCATCTACATATAACATGTTGTACAAATCAAGATATTTAAGCATTCCTCATCCAGTGTTTGCAAGGCAGTGTTTCATACTTACTTCCTCGTTACGTTATTACTTTCAATAACTGTGTCAAGTCGAAATTTAAAAAAAAAACAAAAAAAACACTCATGTTCTTAAAACCCTTTTCATTCTAAAGATTATTAAAAAACATAAACATATGATTAATTATTATAATTCTTGTTTTTTATCTTGTCCATAATTCCATCACAGAAACATAATGGTTTCAATGTTTCTCCAAATCCATTTCAAAGTCAGGTTTTCTTTCTACAGAACAACCCAAAAGACAAAGGAAATTATTTAATTTTCGGATCGCTGTTCGTTAACTTCTAATTTCTCATCCAATTATGGAAAATAAATGATCACTTACCTCTTGTCAAAGCGGCAGATAACGAAAGCGTTCAGTGGAGAAAGTTGAACTGGGACCCCTCCCACAGAATACCCAGAGTGACGGCCGATGTCATCGTGTCCCGGGAGTCGAGGCGTGGGTCGCCGCCATTGCGAGCTTCTCATTGCCGAGCCGACCATCCCGATGACCAAGATCGTACACCACTTGATGAATACAATTGTCTGAAGGAAGCTAAGTTAACGATAAAAGTATTCTAAAGTCCGAAATAAAATTCTACATCATTCCACAAATTACATTATAAATTTCTGAATCTAAATAAATCTTGTCTTACCTTGTATTTCTAACGTCCTTGTTTCCGCACACGGTATCCATTATTTTCTTTGTTCACATTTCTTTTAATTAAGGTAATTATGTTTCCCCCACCACAGAATTTCCCGCAAATGAATTAATTATTCTAAGCTAGAACCGCAGGATGTTTTTCATAAACTTTTTTTAAGGTTTATATTCAAACCACTGGGAAAATATTATCCACGTATCCACTAGCAGTTTCGAATACGTTATCGGATCGTTTCAAATAAGTTAGAAGTTTTCAAATCGTTTCTTAGAATTGAGTGGCCAGATAGGGCAGAAGAAATAACTATTTCCTCACCCCTATTCCTGAACAATAGGACCGACCCGGTCCCCCTTCTTTCTTAATCCCTTTCGAGAAAAAACAAACTTACTTCCTTGTTGGGGAGATAAAGTTAAATAGTTACCTAAAGCAGGAAAATAGATAAATATTTTCAGAATAATTTTTAAATAAATAACCTTTTCTAAGGTTCAATTCTAAATGATACAACTATTGTCTTTCTTTACTTCTTGTAATATAAAGGTTGTATAAGAGGGTTATAAACATAATAATATCGAAAGATATTACTCCAGTATGGTAGCAAGTTCTCACTTTTCTTTCTTTAAAAGGTTTATAGACGTTGTTTTCCGATCACTAATGATGACGGATATAACAGCGATCTATTGATGTTTACGAATAAAATTGTGAAATGAAAATTTCATTTTCGAGCCGAGTGATTTAGATTTCATCTCGATATGAGGTCATGCGTAGAGATAGCGCTCTCGACTAAAGTTCTTGGACCCCCCCCTCTCTATCATGGCTTCCCTGTGATGATATAATTAATTTAAGTGTTTGAATGTCCCGCTTCTCAGTTAATACAAATTTTAAATGCATTAAAAAATAATGCGATCTATAAATTAAGCTAGCGATTGCGTAAAAATTTAAAATGTCTATGGTTACTAGTAGATGTGCCTGGGAACACGACTTTTGTTTCTAAAAATATAAAGAAACTACTCTGTATAAACATTCGGTGAACGAGGTGACAGCACTTAGTAATAAGATTCTTATTACCTTTCTTACAGTTGCTGAAATTACAGAAGACACTCCTATACTTTGCCAACAAAAAAAATATTTTATTTTGTCATGGCCAAATTTCCTTTTCTGTACGTTTCTCTAATATTTTCTTCTTGTATGAGTGATCCTACCTTTGACAAAGGCATGGTATTTGTTTGGGAAGGAGAATTTACTTTATCCGCAACTCAGTGGACCATCGTGATGGATGTTGAACTAGGACAACTTTTATCTGATTCCGAGGAGGTTGTATGAGAAATTAAGCGAGCAAAGGAGATTGCTGCGGTCCAGTTCCCTCCAAATGTTCTCCTTGAACTACAGCGTGTGGAGAGCGATGCCAACGCCATCCATCGAGATGTGCAAGCTTTTACCTATCCTTTACCGTCATTTCGAACAAAACGAGGTCTCATCTTTAAATGCCCGCATAAATCAATTAGCTACAGTCAACAAAGAAGTTATTCATCTAATAAATCATCAAGCAACCATTTTAAATCATACTATCCAAGAAATTCTATTTTCCCGAAAGGTTGAAGCTATTTTGACTCAAGAGATAGATCAAATAAGAAATTGGAAGTCTATGCAAGCTGTGGCATCTGCCACTTTACGTTATATGGAAATGCTCCTCATGGAATTAAGATATAATGTTTTGAATCTGCAAGCCGCCATAAACATGTTGAGTCAAGGACGGATCACCTCATATTTTTTACCTGAACGTAAATTCGGTTGGTTGGTTGATTGGAATTTTAGGGCGTCGGCTGCTATGGCCATTTTGCGCCCGACAGAAAGTTTAAAAACCCACAGTTTAAGGGGCCAAAAGTTTTAAAAAATCAGATGAAAAAATATTATAAAAACTTGAGTGACAAAGATGGACAAACAATAAAAACTATGACTATGAGATTTTAAAATCATTAATAAATTTAAAAACAGAAATTTTCGCCAGGGTTCGCCCGTAATAAGAAATATTAGCATAGGGCTGTGTAAGTCATTAGTGTGTAAAGGGCACTAATTGACTATAAAATAGGTGATTAAAATCTATTTTCTTCTGAGTTGACCCCTAAAAAAAAACAAAAAAACTGATGAATATGATTAGTGTGTAAATGGCACTAAATGAAACCTATACATAATGATCAAATATATACAATGCAAAAGCAATAAAAGGATGACTATATGAATTTAAAAACATGAATAATTTTTAAAAAAAGAAACACTTTTTTAAAAATTATGGGGTTGTTCCCCAACAAAAAATCTAAGGAATGATTCAGCCCTAATGAGCGTCGTAACTTAGTGTGTAAAGGGCACTGGGTAAGAATATGCTTAATAGTTAGCATTGCTCCACAAGAACACAATGGCGCTGGTTCTTTTTTTAATAAATGAAGGTGAGTAAGACGGCTATGACCAATCCTAAGCCGAGTAAGAACGACATCTTCTCGCCTGTTTGTTAGACAAGGTAATGACCACGGTGTGATGGCAGGCTTTATTTCAAATAATTTATTAGCAGGGTTCAGAGGCCAAGAGTCCTGCCAAGAAGATCTGAGTTTTTTGGAAATCACCGGGTACAAATGCTCGGGAATTGAAAGCAATTCAGAGATCGGTAACTGAGTAATCGCGTGTTTTGCCGCCTTATCGACCCGTTCATTTTGTAGGATACCCATATGACTAGGGATCCAGACAAAATGAATACTGGTACCTTGAGAATCCAGGTAATGAAGATATTCCTGGATTCTTTGAACAAACGGGTTTATAGAATTAAATGATTCCAAAGATTGCAAAGCGCTCAGTGAATCAGTGAATATCCAGATGTTTGAATTTGGATAATTAAAAGCGAACTCTAACGCTTTGGCTATGGCTACCAATTCCGCTGAGAAGATGGAGAACTCGTTTGGCAAATGATATGAAAATACACTGTTATCTATAAGGAACGCACAGCCAACCCCGTCCTCTGATTTGGACCCATCTGTATATATGTGGAAGCCATCAGGAAGGGTTTCTAAAAAAACCTTAAAGAGTGCGTTAATTTCAGCTTCCATAAAATTTGATTTCTTCCCAGAAAATAAATTATAATTTATGTCTGGTTGGGGGAGAATCCACGGAGGGACCTCTCTGACCTCTCGGCTATGCATGGCTGGAAATGGGAGGTTCAGGCTCTCCAGAAGATTTTGGAACCAATTATTAATGCTTCTATAAGAGTGATGGGGAGGAATACTAGGTTTATCAAAAAGACAGGCAAAAGCTGGATGTTCACTTTCACCATATACGCGAAGAGCATATTTGAGGAGGAGTTTGGCTCTTCTAAACCATAATGGGGGTTCAGAACCCTCCACATAAAGGCTCTCTACCGGACTTGTGCGGAAAGCTCCTGTGGCAATTCTTATGCCTCGGTTATGGACGGGATCTAACAGCTTCAAAGTGCTCTTTGAAGCTGAGGCATAAACAATGCTTCCATAGTCTAATTTAGATCTAACTAGAGAGCCGTATAAAAACAAGAGCATCTTTCTATCAGCGCCCCATTTGGTAGCGGAAATAGAGCGCAAAACATTCATGGCTTGTAAGCATCTCGCTTTTAAATTACGAATATGAGGGAGCCATGATAATTTTCTATCAAATGTCAGACCCAAGAATTTATGTGAGTCCACCACTGAAATAGGGGATCCATAAAGTGTAAGGTCTGGGTCTGGATGGAGACCTCTCAAAAAACAAAAGTGAACGGCCCTTGTTTTTTGGGGTGAAAATTTAAATCCTACTTCGTTGCTCCAGGTTACGAGCTTGTTGATGGCCAGTTGCAGTTGACGTTCAATAAAGAACATTGAGGACCCTCGACAGTAGATGGCAATATCGTCAACGTACAGGGAATAGTTCACAGTGGATGGAAGTTGTGAACAAGCCTCATTCATAGCAATGAGGAAAAGAAATGGACTCAGCACACTTCCCTGTGGGACTCCATTATCCTGCGTAAAAGGGTCTGAGAGTGTTGACCCAACGCGAACTCGGAAGGTTCTGTTCGCCATGAAATTACACAGGAAAGAGGGAAGATGTCCTGTAAGGCCGTATTTACGCAAAAGTATTGCTATCCCATGCCTCCAAGTTGTATCGTAGGCTTTTTCCAGATCGAAGAAAATCCCTACGACATGTTGTCTATGTCTCTGTGCAAAATGAACCTCATGCTCCAACCGTACAAGGTGATCAACAGTTGAGCGGGATTTGCGGAAACCGCACTGAAACCTAGACAACAGATGGTTTTTTCTAGGTACCACATAAATTGGACAGAGACCATCCTTTCCAAGACTTTGCACAGACAGCTGGTTAACGCAATTGGTCGATAGTTTGAAGGGCAAGAGTGGTCTTTATTTGGTTTCGGGATAGCAATAACAATTGCTTCTCTCCACGCAGTTGGAATCTCTCCTAATGACCAAATGTAGTTGTATAACGAGAGAAGGTGAGCATAAGCTTCCCTCGTGAGATGTTTCAGGAAAGCGTATAAGATTCCATCCGGGCCTGGCGCAGAATCTCTGGAGCAACGAAGAGCATAATGCAGTTCCCGTAATGTAAACGGGAGATTATATTTTTCGAGGTTTCTGGACTTGAAATTTATAGCATGCGATTCTTCGATACGTTTTTGTCTTTGAAAGGAGGCTGAGTAATGTTTTATCTGAGAAACCTCAGCAAATGTCCTTCCGAGGATATTAGCTACCTCCTTTGGATCAAAGTATGTATGCCCATTTTCAATGAGAGAAGGGAGTTTATCCGGGAGTCTTTTCCTATTTATTTTCCTAATCATGTTCCATACTGTTTGAAGAGGAGTGTTTTTATTAATGGAGGAGATATAATCTCTCCAACAGAGTTTTTTATTATTGGAAATGATTAGTTTACAACTGGCCCTTTTTTTCTTATTAGTAATAAGATTCTCAAGAGTTGGTTGTGCGGTAAAAATGCGGAGAGCTCGCTTACGTTCTCGAACCGCTAGGGCACATTCTTCATTCCACCATGGCACTGGAATTTTCGTGGAAGACGATCTACACTTAGGAATGGATTGTTCCATCGCATAGAGGATGCGGGAAGTGAAATCCTCTATAGCCTCATCTACAAATGGAAAGGGTGTTTTATTTTCAAACTGTAGATGGGATTGAAAGACCTGCCAGTCTGCTTTATCCAATTTCCAACGTGGTAAAGGGTTGGAAAAAGAAGAAGAACTCAGAGATATACTAATCGGGAAATGATCACTACCATGTAAATCTGAGAATACGCTCCAGGCTAAGTTAGGTGTAAAAGATGAAGAGGATATAGATAGATCAATGCATGACAGAGAGCCATTGGCTGAGTGGAGGAATGTTGGAGAGCCATTGTTTAACAAATTGACGTTAAAAGCATTCAAAACTTTCTCTATCATATATCCTCTCTCAGAGAGCTTTATAGACCCCCAAATGGGATTATGGCCGTTAAAATCCCCCAGAATAAGAAAGGGGCTTGGAAGCTCACGCAGCAGAGATGACAAAGATGTTTCGTCCGTATATTGATCTGGAGGTAGATACAGTGAACAAACAGTTAGAGGTGAGAGATCTTTGAATAAGACTCTAACTGCTACCGCCTGAAGATTCGATGTTAAATTAATGGTAGTAAAAGGCAAGGATCTATGAACTAAGATGGCAACACCGCCACAGGCTTTATTTCCCGTTGTATAATCCTTCCTTATAAAATTAAACCCTTTTAGGGTCGAATACTGGGATGGCAAGAGAAACGTTTCTTGCAAAGCCAATAAGGAGAAGGAGAACTTATTGACTAGAAGCTTCAGGTCTTCTAAGCGGCAGAAGAATCCATTAAGGTTCCATTGTAACAGTGCCATGATGAAGGTTTTAAGATGTAGGTTTAAACTCCCGAGATAACTCCATCTCCTCAAAAGGAGACACTTGTATGTTTAAAGGGAAGTCTGGCCCTCCCCCCAGAACTGGAGAGCTTGGTGTAGTCTCTACTACACGTTTTTTGGAGGGGTCAGAGGAAGGTGACATCTCTGACGAGCGTTTCTTCCCATCTTCTCTCTCCGAAGTTTTTGGAGGAGTTCTAGGTGGTGCAATTGATTTCGAAGTCCGACTAGTGCTAGCAGATGGTTCTGTGGAAGTGGAAGTTCCACAAGAAAAGTTTGCAATACTCAAATCAGTCATTGTTTCAACTGACTTAACAGAAGGACGACTCTTAACCACTGCTGCATAGTTACGGACTTCATTCTTTTCTACCTGCCTACGTGCTTCCGGAAAAGACAAACCCCCGAGGACACGAACCTCTTGGATCTTCTTTTCCTTCCGCCAAATAGGACAGTCTCTTGAAAGGGCAGAATGGGCTCCCTTACAATTACAACACCGGAACTCGTTAGAACAATCTTCCATCTCATGTCCGGGCAGGCCACACTTGCAACAGACTGCATTAAAATGACAGTTTGTTCTCGTGTGGCCGTACTTCTGACAATGGAAGCATCGCAACGGGTTGGGGATAAAGGGTCTCACGTGACAGAGTATATAACCGATGTAAATGGTATCTGGCAAAGCTGTGACCTCAAAGGTAACAATGAAGGAATGCGTAGGATGAGGAACACCATTCCTCCTTGGAGCGATCCGGCGAATGTCAACTACAAATTGATCTCCCAATTCGGCAATGATTTCCTCGTCCCCCATTCCTTCCAGGTCCTGGCACGTGAAGACACCTTTCTTGTAATTCAAAGTTGCATGGGGAGAAACCGAAACGGCTTTCCCTGCAAACTTTTTCAAGGATAGCAGGGTGGTGGCTTGCTTATCCTTAGAGACTTCGATAAGAAGATGGCCATCGAAAAGTCTCTTAACATGTTTCGTATCCCCAACGAGGCGTTTAAGTTCTTTTGAAATTAGAAATGGGGAGATGGTCTTAAACGACTCCCCACTTGCCAACTTCATCACCAAAAACTTCGGATTTTTTGGCGGTCTACGACTCGATCTCTCTGCATGATCGTTATTTTGTTTTTGATTAGCATTCTTATTATTTTTACCCATAGTAAGTTGAGTAAAGTTTCATCTCCCTCGCTCCCCACCCACCACCGAGCCCAACAAGGGGATGCACATTGGCACCAGGGATACGAGGAGGATATAGGCAGCGCCTAACCCTGTGGCCGAAGCTCCAAAGGAGCGACGACCAGCCGATTGATCTGGACGGGCTCATCCAGACCTCCCATCCTTCCGAGAAGCAGGGGCCAAAGTGGTGTGTTGTTCCGGAAAGCCTTCCCTCAACCACCAGGATCCCCCTTTCCCCAGAAGTAGGGTTGCTGCGCACGGCAAACACGCAGGTGGACGTACTGGTCGCAATGGAGGCCATGTCAAAAAACATGCCTCCATTGCGAGCACCGGTCCCTATGGGAGGGTCCACAACCGACCGGACACTTTTAGTCTGGCCTCTCTGCTAAGGCCTGTCTGGCATGGGTGGCCCGATCCAGCATAGCCCTTAGCATCACTGAGGCACTCAAGCCCCTCCACCAGGTCAAGGTAGTGCCCACGGAGGGGGAACGTAAATTCCTCAATGTTCTTAAACTCATTGATAAACAATTACCAGATAACATTGAACTTCTTGTTTCACCTACCTGGGAAACATTATATCAATTTTATCGTTCAGCTTCAGTTATTGTCGTTGTAATGCCTAAATCATTAAGACTTTTCATTCAATTACCACTTGTAGTATCTCAAGGATCTTTTGATCTTTATAGAATTCTTAGTGTACCTTTAAAGTTACCAAAATTAGATCTCTTTGTCTATTTTCAACCATCGCACCCGTATTTAGCAGTCTCTAGAAATAGACAATCGTTTCTACCTCTATCTGAACAGGAGTGGCTGTCCTGTCAGATGGAAACGTCTAATCGTGTCTGTTCACCCCGTTCAGCCATTTATACAGTTCCCTCACAACACTGTTTGTATGCTCTTTTTATGGGAGAAGATGAAGTTGTTAACCAATTGTGTGAGAAGAGAGTGGTCAAAAATCCCGCTCCAGTGTTTTTCCGCAATGACTATTTAGGTCATTGGGTATATAGTGTCCCCAGCCGCACTACTCTAACTGTTAGATGTCCTGCTTTGTTAAAATCAAGTCCAGGAATAACAAATCTAGTAAAACTTGAAGGAACCGGAGTATTTCAATTAAATCGTGCATGTACAGGTCTTGGTAAGGGTTTTCTCTTACCTCCATTCGTTAAAGGTCGAATTGAAACCAGTCCTTTTAAGGCAGATTCTTTGATTGTACCTGATATTTCGCACATTGTTAATGCATCGGTCTTAGACTTTCTTAATAAAAATCCTTCTGTGTTGGAAATGATTACCCAGCAAGAAGCTAAATCATCTTTAGAGACTGACGGGATGTCCCTTCAGCTTCTCCAGCAGAAAGCTCGAGAGTTGGAGAACACCCTAGATTCCAATGTAATTGCCGAATCTTTTTTTTCTCTACTTGGACGATCGTGGGTATCGTCGTATCTTTAATCATTTTGTTCGTAACAATTTTCCTAATTTTCAAATGTTGTTGTAGAGACAAGATTCAATTCTTAATTTCTAAGTTTAAACGCACCCATCCGAGTGATGACACAAATCCTGAAGGAGATCTAGAATTGGAGATTTTAAACGGAACTCCACGTCCTCTTGTTGAGGAAACTCCTATGAATCTTAGAGAGCGAGTTCCGATAGCTTTTTCTTCTGAAGAAATATAATATTGTCCATGATATGCAAATACATGTTATGAGTTTTCTTACATTTAATATGCTTATCTTACATTTATATTTTATACATCTTTCTATTATTCATTTGTCCTTCTTGAAATCTTTCTAACAAACATTTATAAGGGTTCACATATAATCCAACATTACATATGGGAATACAACATTTACTCCATTTATTCTCTATTCTTTTCTATTCTTTAATAAAAATTTTTAAATTGGCCGAGACAATTGGAATGAGTTGGCTTTCAGGAAACCACCCCTGGGACCAAGAGGACACCGCTGAAGACGCCCGACACCAGACATCTGCTGACGTTGAGGACTTCAACCCCCCCCCCCCTCGTCGCAGACAATGCCAGTGAAGGTCGCTTCGGAGCGATTCCGCATTCCAATATGTTAATGGAGATCCAGAGCAAAGAGATGATGCCGACGTGAGCATCCCGCCTCAGAACTTTATCTCCACCACGTAGAAGCAAGTTTGTGCCACAAACTGTCCAGTACTTGAAATATTTCTTGACTGATATATTGTTTTGTGTTCTCTAACATAACTTTGAATTTCAGTATTCCATAACTTTCAGTGAACTTGGTGTTGTGTTTGAACTTTTTAAGTTGAAACATTAAGGTAATGAACTTTCATTAGGTTATGGATAGTGAACTGTGTATTGATTGAGAACTGATAAGAATGTGTTAAGAACTTTCACTGTGTGATAAGAAATTGTGAACTGTGTGATAAGAAATTTTCAATGTTGTGCACAAATCTTCAAAAGGCCTATCAAATATGATTATATGTTTAAGTAATCTTAGGTAGACATTAAGTTATGATAATTTGGGTACCCTTTGCGTATATCTTTTATTATTGTGGTTTTGGTTATTTAGTACTTAAAAATTAACTCATACTAACCAAAATGATTAACTAAACTATTTTCTTTTATGCAAAATGATCATGGGAAACAAAAATATATACTACTTAATATTAAATGAGCTTTTTATTGAGTTTTCTAGTTGCCATTTGAGAAGTTGGGCTTGCCGGCGTTGACTCGATCTGTCTCGCTTCATCAGTGGAAGATGCTGCAAAGATGCAAGACCCCCCCCCCCAGAGGATTTCAGGTAACGATACCGCCTCGGGGCGAGGCTTTTCTTGCGAGGGGAGGTATATTGTAGGATTTCGAGAATGAGTATTTAGCCAGTTTTAGAATTTAGAATTTATTAACGTTAATTATGCAAATTTAATAATTTATTCATGTTAGGATTGTTTATGGAATCGTAAGTTTAGCATTTTTTGAAAGATTTAGAAGATTTAGATTCAGAGATAGTAAAGAATTAAATAATAAATAATATTTTAAATGTTTTTTCTCTGCTCAATTTTAAGAAGCCCTTAAACGGTGCCAGAATTGCTGTCAACAGCAAGGGGATCGTCAAGGATTCAGTTTACACCTTATAGAATAGGATTGTTTTGACTTT
>JAHWFO010096157.1:0-13307 GCA_023313115.1 Rhysida immarginata | reverse complement strand
TTCTGGGTTTAATCTTGACCTCTTTTTTGAGATTAACTCTCCAGCTTTATAAATGCGCGGTCCGAAGACACAGATATTGCACTAACACATATATATTTTAGTGCTAGCTGTGATACAAAATTTTCTTCATGAACCTGCCAATATTTTAAAGAATTTTCAGATCTTTTAACATGTGCATTTGCAGTCTAATTTGGAATAGCGTTTTCTATATTAATTTTGTTATCAGTGCCTTTAGTTGCTATTTCAATCTCTCTATCTAATTCCACCCAAATATTATTAAAACGCCTAGATATGAAAGGACACAAAACGGGATAAATGATTGGTTAGATATACCGAATCAGCAGGGTTGATGCAAGAGTGCAGTGTAAATTGTGAGTACTGAATTCTCATTTTATTCCGTTACCTTTTATTTTAAAAAGAGTGCCTTCGAATGCTGTGCTATTTAAAGAGTGCTTTAGATCACGTTTGCCGTTAGTCTCAAGTATTTGTGTGTGCCAGCATTTTCGTTGCTTTACTTACGCTAGCTTATTAGCGGAGTGTAATTTAATGTGTGCTGCCAGTTATTAATTGAAGTTTTTCGGTGTTAACGAATAATACTGCTTTAAGCGAAGGAGTTGTTTCTTTGGTATTACAAGTGCGTAGTAAGCTTTCTAATTGTTAATTCTATTCCCTCCTTTTGCAGACTCTTGTCGTCATTAATTATTCAATTGACCACTGTTTTTTTTTGGTACAGTTTAAAGAGTTATGTAGTCATTAGGACTTTAACTAAAATACCGGACATTAACTCATAATTATTGGACTTAAGTGATTTGTATTACCGTGCTGGACTTTTAGAACTGTTCTCATGTGGGTACGTAATGCTCAATAATTAATTGGGGGATTTATCTGATTTTCCCAAGGTTTGCATTTCACTGTGAGTGCAGCATCTTGTTAATTATCAAGTACTAGCAGAGGACCCGGCGTTGCCCGGAATAATTACGCTTGTAGGTAAACAGAACAACCTCAAAAAGCTAAATTAAAACTTCAAATTGGTTAAATAATAACTCAATCACTACAATATAGAGCGAAGGGACTATCCATTCTAAGAAAAATCCGAAAGACAGGAATTTACAACTTCATTGAAAAAATCCATTCTAGGTGATTAACTGGGACTTGATTTACCGAAAAAAATTTTTTAAAGGCTCACAATGGATGGACCTCTCCAAGGATGCCTTTAGTCTAAATAATTTTTTATTCACGTAACCTTACTTTAGATGTACACTTGATGTTATTGCAATTTCCTTTCTTTTTTCGATGTCTTGAAGCAAAAATTGGCCATTCATCACTTTGTGTAGTCTTGCGGCGCCGATTCTTTTATTTACTTGCTTACCATTTGCTCAATACAGCACGGAGCTAAAGGAGTGCTTCCTCTATCGTCGTTGACTCTTTCTCAATAGTCTGCTAAATCATTATCTCCAGTTACTGATCATTTTTAAAGATTTTCAAGAATTGTTAAGTACTAAGAATTCTCTTTTCTAAGTAAAGCCTGAATAACAGGAATTCTATGCATTGAATTCGATATTGCAGAAACTTTGCCTTGCATTGTTCGTCATGAGATATATATTGTTGGTCCGTGCAGAGTGTTTGTGAATTGCGTGTTGATACCATTGTTGATATTTATTGTTGCAAAAACTTTCTCTTGCATTGTTGGTCATGAGATATTTCTCATTAATATGCCCTGCCATAACTATGAATATCGATTTTTTATCAATAATTATTATTTTTTTCGAAAACTGAGGTAGACAGTGACCTTCCTCATGCTTTCAAGGTCATATATGCGAAATTTTATAAGATCGGAATATAACTGTAGATTTGTATAAAAAAACAAACAAACAAACAAACCCACAAACAAACAAACAGCCTTCTTTATATATATACTAGCAAAGGTACCCGGCGTTGACCGGGATAATTACACTTGGATGTAAACAGAACAATCTCAAAAAATTAAATTACATTTTGCAATATCTTAAAAATAAACACATGAAAATGCTTAGAATTAATACAGTAAAAATTCTTAATGAAAATTTCGAAAAAATCTTTTTAAAGGCTCACAATGGTGCTGGACCTCTTCAAGGATGCCACTGGTAGTCTCAATAATTTCTTACTCACGTAATCTTACCTCAGATGTATACTTAGTGTTGTTGCAATTTCCACTCTTCTCTCGATGTGTTGAAGCAAAACTTGGCTATTCATCACTTTGTGCAGTCTAGCGGTCGCCGATTCTCCTATTTATTTGCTTCCCATTTGCTCAATACTTCACGGAGCTAAAGGAGTGCTTCCTCTGTCGTCTTTCCACTCTTTCTGAATAGTCTGCTAACTCTCCATTATCTCCAGTTACTGATCATTTTTAAAGATTTTCAAGAAATTGTTAAGTACTAAGAACTCTCTTTACTAAGAAAAGCCTGAATAACAGGTATTCTATGCATTGCTACAAATTGAAACTTATCCATATTACATCATCATTTTATGTTCATTGTTATTGGTGAATTGCGTGTTGAAACCATTGTTGATACCTATTGTTGCACAAACTTTTATTTGCATTGTTGGTCATGAGATATAAATTGTTGGTCCATGCAGAGTGTTTGTGAATTGCGTGTTGATACCATTGTTGCAAAAACTTTATCTTGCATTGTTGGTCATGCGATATTTCTCATTAATATGCCCTGCCATAACCATGAATATCGATTTTTTATCAATAATTATTATTTTTTCGAAATCTGAAGTGGACAGTGACCTTCCTCATGCTTTGAAGGTCATGTATGCGAAATTTCATCAAGATCGGAATAAAACTGTAGATTTGTATAAAAAACATACAGACAAACAGACCCACAGACAAACCCACAAACATCCTTCTTTATATAGATAGATAGAAGAAGAAGATAGAAGAAGATAGAAGACTAGCAGAGGACCCGGCGTTTCCTGGGATAATTACACTTGGCACACATACACAAAGAAACACACACATTTTTCCCAATCGTCTGAACGCTTGTTAGGGAGCTGAAGGAAGACACGTGTACCTCCTTTGCCTCATCGAGAGAGAGACTGTCTTATCTACACTATATGAACACATATATCCGGACACATGCACTTTTGCGCTCTAGCCACGATTTCATGGAAATCAATAGGGCGTTGCACATCCCTTTGCCCGAATCACAGCTTCCACCCTTCGGGGAAGACTTTCCACCAAATGTTGGTAGGTACTTTCCGGAATGTTCCTCCATTCCTCCCGAAGAGCGAGAATCAGTTCAGGTACAGAAGTTGGCCGATGTGATCTGGCCCGCAAGCGTCTTTCCAATTCATCCCACAGACTCTCTATAGGATTGAGGTCGGGACTTTGTGCCGGCCAACCTATTTCTTCGACCTTGAGTCCGCAAACCACTGCTGTACACGCCTCCCTTTGTGGCACGGAGCATTGTCGTGTTGTTAGAGAAATGGCCCGTTTCCGAAAAATTGCCACAACGTTGGAAGTGCACAGTTGTCCAAAACATTCAGATAACGGTCGGAGTTCATGATTCCTTGAACAGGAACGAGCTGGCCCAGTCCGTACCATGAAAATGAGCCCCACACCATGACTCCTCCTCCTCCGAACTTGACTGTGGGCTCTGTGCACTCAGGTAAGAAGCGTTCTCCAGGTATGCGCCAAACCCAAACTCGTCCATCGGATTGCCAGAGTGTGTTGCGAGATTCGTCTGTCCACATTACACGTTTCCATTGGTCCATTGTCCAGTTTCTGAGGGCTTTGCACCACTCCAGACGTCGCTTGGCGTTGACCCTGCTGATGTGGGGCTTGTGGGCAGCAGCACGGCCATGGAATCCCATCGTGTGCAGTTCCCGACGAATTGTCATGGTACTGGCATCATTTGCAGAGGCGTTTCGAAACTCTGTGGCAATTTTTTCCGCCGAGGACTTCCGGTTGCTGCGGGTGACACGACGAAGCACTCGACGGTCTCTGTCCGTTAGTCTCTTGGGTCTACCGGTTCGTTGTTGAACTGTTGTTGATCCCCGGGTCTTCCATTTCATAATGACATCGTCTACTGTTGACTTGGGTATCTGAAGAAGGCTGGAAATGTCACGCACGGACTTGCCGCATAGGTGACATCCAACGATGGTTCCACGTTGGAACTCACTGAGCTCTGCCGAACGACCCATTTTTGCCAATGTCCAAGCAGAGTTGTGTCTGAAGGTGTGGGAAGCTATTTAAATGATGTGCAAGTCATTATCATGTGACATTGGGCCAATCGATGATCTGTGAGGGGTGTCCGGATATTTTTGATCATATAGAGCTTATTCATCAGAGTGACGTCGTTCCGCAGCAACCAGTCACAGCGTGAAACTGGTATACAACATGGTGGCAGCAGCTTCAGCTGCCAATCAACGGTGGAGCTGAAGCTGCTGCCGCCAATTAAAGTCGGAGCTGAAGCTGCTGCCGCCATATTGTAAGGCTCATGAATAAGCTCTATAGTGTATATCGTCTATTATATCCATTTCCTGTTCATTGTTGTAATTCTTTGAAAAGAACTTTCTATCATTGCATCATCATTTTATGTTCATTGTTATAATTCTTGGAAACGAATGTTTTGTCATTGCATCATCATTTTATGTTCGTTGTTATAATTCTTTGAATAGTTTTGTGCTCATTCAAGGCATAGAATTTTAGTTATTCAGGCTTTTCTTAGAAAACAGAATTCTTAGTATTTAACAATTTCTTGAAAATCTTTATAAATGATCCGTAACTGGAGATAATGAGTTAGCAGAGTATTGAGAAAGAGTGAAAGACGATGGAGGAAGCACACCTTTAGCTCCGTGCTGTATTGAGCAAATGGTAAGCAAGTAAATAGAAGAATCGGCGACTGCTAGACTACACAAAGTGATGAATGGCCAATTTTTGCTTCAAGACATCGAAAGAAGAAAGGAAATTGCAACAACATCAAGTGTACATCTAAAGGAAGATTACGTGAGTAAAAAATTATTTAGACTAGAAGGCATCCTGGGAGAGGTCCATCTATTGTGAGCCTTTAAAAAATTTTTTTTTGCTAAATCAAGTCCCGGTATATCACCTAGAATAGATTTTTTCAGTGAAGGGGGAAACTCCTGTCATTCGGATTTTTCTTAGAATGGATAGTCCCTTCCCTCTATATTGTAGTGATTGAGATATTATTTAACCAATTTGGAGGTTTAATTTAGCTTTTTGGGGTTGTTCTCCTTACCTACAAGCGTAATTATCCCGGGCGACGTCGGGTCCTCTGCTAGTTATATATATAGATAGATAGATACATACATACATATATAGAAAGATACTATTTTTCACTGATTATTATATACCTGTTTGATTTCTGTGATAGGCTTAAGAGTCGCCTATAGAAATAATTGTACATAAAGCTTATTTAGAATTTGTCAATTCAAGTACACCTTTATTTGATGATTTATGCCGATCTATTAGAGATATAAGATAGGGTTAATTGATATCTTATTGAAAAGTTTTTGTTTGTAGTGTATACTAAGAATTTAGGTCTTATTGAAGTGTTTATTGCAATTATTGATTTTCTTTTTTTGCTTGAGTTGTTTACAGATGGCTTTAGCGTTAAGCTCATTTTATGCTATTTAGTATTCTACATTACTGCATCTACCAAGTTGAGTAGTTGTAATTGTTATTGTTTTATTTTGCTTTACTTCATTATTGCCTTTGTTTCTTGTATTTATGTTAAGTCAATGAAATTATTAAAAGATTAAATGTTTTTGTACGTTCTTAAATCGTAATGCTTTGACTTAGTGTCCCGTTATTTAGTCATAACCCTAGCAAAGCTTCCACTGTGCAATTTGGCATGTGATAATGGCAATACCTGATGATAAGATAGACCCACTGGCTCGACCAGTTGAGACGACGGGGAAGATGGAGGAGGAAGAGGAGGAAAATCATCCTTCTCTAAGGAAATATCACAATCCAGTATGACAGGGGTTACCTCTTCTGCTGAGATGCCGTCTCCATGCATGACAAAATCCATAAATCGCTGGAAAGATGGCAGACACTCCTCGACGATTGGTGATATCTGCCAAAGATCTTGGAACAGGAGTCGCACTTCTTCAAGATGAGACAATCCCTCCTGATGTGTGATGGTTTTTTGCAATATCAACAGCATCGTCTCTGACCCTTGTAAGGCATAGAGACTCAGTCCCCATGAATTACAATAGTCAGGAATGTCCCTCTCTAAACACATATCAAAAGCTAGATCTCCGGTCTGGAGACAAAGCATATCTGGGTGTTCAGGACGAGAGATGCTACGCACTTCGCCGAACGCCAACATATACTCTTAACATATGTAGTCGAGAGTAGCAGTAACACACGGGGGGGTGATAAAATGGGGTCTGCATGATAAAAGCGGACAATGGTATTGCCCACTTTAACATTATCCACGTATACGACGCGATCAGCAATTGCTCCTTGCTTACAGAGAAATCGCCATTTGGAACTTGAAAGTCTCTGGAGATTTGAAACGCGCGCTCCTCCGATGCTAATACCAGAAGAAAACCCGTCTTGGCATAAACTTGATTCATCAATTCGCTGACGGAATAATTCTTTTCAGAAACAAGCATAACCATTCTTACTATGGTTACGATAAATTGAAAGAAAAATTAAACGTAGAAGGGGAAAACGAAACCTCCCCCGGATAACACCGGGGGGGGGGGGGGACTTTCAAAAATAACAACAAGAAAACGGCTTGGCCCTTATGCGTCCAAAATTGATTTAAGTAAATTCTATATCTTCTCTTATCTTAGTATAAAAAACGCCTTAATCGGCATCCTCGTTGGGTCTATGCCTTGGATTGTTACTGGTCGATGGTTCGAGTCTCTCTGAAGAATTGCTCTTATCGCCTTGCTTATATTCTCTTTTATTCTGCTTATTAGCTATGGGAATATGCAATGCCGATGAGAGCGGCCTCTTGTTCTCTCTGTGGTTCCCGGACGTTCTACTCGATTCCACGGGTGCCGGGCAACTTACCAGAGTCTTCGAATTTTGCTGGCAGTTCGTGGATTCTTGGCCGTACCCGACCGAAGACATGACAATGAGTAAAGATAAGTCTTGTGGAAACATTTGAAGAATTCTGTGAGTGCATGTGCGAGAATTAGATATGTGATATTTTGGTGGAATAAAGGTTTACAGCATGCAAGAACCTCGTATGTTCTAACTTTTTTTTGTGTAAAAATTTGAAGCGTACAATAGGGAGGAAAGGTGTAGAAAGATGGCTCTGGCAAAATGTTTCGTTTCTGCATTTAGCAAATTACCATGCAAAAACCTGATATGTATGAATTGCGCTTGAACTTCGGCAGACGTTCCTTTGTTGCATTGGCTGTGTGCAGTCTAGCGTTGTCTTACAAAAGGATCACACCATGAGAAAGTTTACTAGGACGTTTCTTTTTAATTGCCTTCCTGAGCTTCGTTAACGTTTCACAATACCACTGAGCATTGACCGTAGTTCCATGCTGCCCCCTTTTTAGATGCCTCCCCTACGCGTCGCTTTCAAAAGCGAAATGAAAAAACACTGCCGCTGATTGGTTATAATCCTTTCCCCATTCCTTGCCGGACAGGTAACCCATCTAGCAAGAGAATGTGCGTGAATAATTTTCGTCACACCAGCAACTACTTTTCAGGCTCGTCTCCATGTTGATGAATACCATAGTTTTGGTGCAATATTCCGTGCCTCGTTATTTACTGATTGTGCCTAATAAATCCAAAGTAAAACTTTAAAAAAATTACAGTGAAATTATAGTGCATTGATAATAAATTTCTGTAATAACAAAACTAATAAATTATTTTTTTTCTCTTTTTTAGGAAGAAAAATTATTTATTAATAATGTGATTTTAAGACAAACGGGAAATGATGATAGCCTTAATGACATTGCTTCTAATATTAAATCAAAAATGGACGATTTTAAATCCAGATGCATTGAAGTCCAAAGTTATTACGATAATATACAACCAGTAGCTGAGGCTACAAGTACAGAAGCGCTTCTGGATCAGTTTAAGAATGTCCTTGGCCCTGCATCGATTTCCTTGGGAAGCTTCGAAAGCATAGTACTGCATTTACTACAAGAAACATCATAAGCCATTAATTTGCTGTCACCGTTTGAAATGTGTTTTATTGATTTAAATTTGTAAAGGAATAACGATTACTCTACTCTTTTAAATATATGGATATTTAAAAAAATAATATTTGCATTATACTGAATAATATTCGTAACAAGAAAAAATAATTATATTATTTTATTAATATAAAATGGTTTTCATTCTGTATTTCTGGAATGTAGATATTACCGTATTTTACTAATGTTATTTACTCTATTTTGTTAAATAATATTATCACAAAAAATAGTAATAGCCATGTTTCCTAAAAAATTCTTTATTTAACATTAATACCAACGCAGAGTGGTAAGACCCTGAAAAAAGTATTTTTATTTTTATCTTTGACAAAGGATAGTTTCTATCCGAAACGTCACTGTGTTTTTTATTTTTTCAGTGTCATATGACTCTGCGTTCTATTTTTGTTTTTTTCCAGGATTTTGGTTTCTTGCCTTTTTTTCTTCTACATTCGTCATTTATTAAGAAATTAAAAAAAATTTACTGCTTGAAACAAATGTTGTTACTTTTGTGAGACTTTATCTCTTAATGACAACCATTATCTCATTTCTGAAATGAATAATTTTTTTTAATTTACAAATCTGGATTGAAAACATGATCTTGTCTCTGAAAAATCTTTTAGATGAAGTTTATTCCAAAAAATAAACCTCTCCTGATATTTCTCTAATCATTGCGAGTATTAGATTATTTGGGTTGTTCAATTAAAACATATTGCGATACAGCTGACTAACATGAATAGTTCTGTAATAGCTGTTCTTATAATATGTGGATTTCCGCAATGGAGCAATAAATACAAAAGATTTTTTATGGTATATAAAAGAATATTACTTTACTCATCATGCTCCCTCACACAACAGCACAATGGATTCCAACACAATACATAAGGGAAAAAAGTTCCCAGCATTCCTTATGCTGCTTTTTAAATGCTAATTTTACAATAGACGGCGCATCATACTTTTTCGCATGTAAACATTTAAAAGGTTATGTAAACATGTTTGTCTGGTTTTAAAAGGCAACTTAAAACTAAGCTATAAAGTTAGCTTAGTACAAAGCAAAACAATTGTTTGCGCATGCCTCGTGTTTCTTATGAAAGCAAACACTGAAAATGTCTTTAACACTCCAGAGGTGGCGTGGGTATTTGTAACACGGGTGGTGGCGCGCGGTCTGTGAGACCGCATTTTGAAACTACTTTTTTTAATTTTTAAAAATGAAATTAATGAATATTTTTTATCTATCATTTAAATTATCTCATTATTAATAAGAAACCTCGAAAAACTTTTCAATATTATCTAAAAAACACTACTTTTAGAAAGAAATTTAAAAAATGTTTTCAGTTAGATATGAATATTTCAGGAAAGACATTTATAAAAATATAATAGTTGAAAATTGATAGTTTGCACTATTTTTCCTTTTCATACATATATACCTTCCTACATTAAAGAAAACTATTATAAAAATGAATAATAACAATAACAATAAATTTCTCAGAGGATAAAAATGCATATTTTTTATTATAAAAAAACTAAAAAATAATATTTCGCGATATTTGAAAGTATTTGATTCAAAACTAGTATAAACGGAGGATAAATATATATGAAATACATTTATAGAAGAGTTTATTGCTCTTGAAATACAAGAAACAGTATTAGTATACTTGCATTATTATTTTTGTTTCACTCCAAATATTTGTTTTCAAATAAAAGTTTCTTAGTAGGAAAATATTAATAAACAAAAATTATATTTAGATTTAACTGGAGAATATGTTTAGATAATGAAAAATTAAAAAGAAGTAAAAAAGAATGATTTTTTTTATCGACTTATTTTAGTAACGAAGTTGGTGACGCACGGTCCCTGAGACCGCATGTCCTGTATATGTGAATCTAGGGAATAAATCGTGGATTATGACATACTGACTTCTATACTCTGTCCAACTGAAGAAAAACTGGTGTGTCCAGTTAAATTTCCAATTTCAATTGTTAGCGATTGTTAATTTTACTTAGCAACAATATCTAACAATTGAAATCGGAAATTTAATTAGACACGCACAGTTTTTCTTTTGTTGAACAGAGTATAGAAGGGTCTAAGTTGGGAGAATACAGAAATGGTCATTTGTTACTTTTCAATTCATAAGAAGATATTCACAAAAATGTAGTGATGCGGTTCCTGAGACCGCGTGCCATCTTTGGAGTGTTAACAATGTAAAAAAATGGAACACACTTTTGGATCACCCGGCATATGAAATAGACTTGGTTTATATTTGTTTCCTTTCATGTGTGGACAATCAGCCCGCGGTGTGTGCATCAACAATCGGCTGGTCGTGTTCATGGTTGATGAAAAAAATACATGCCGCAGCAACACCACCTAGGGTGCGTTCAGTTATTCCTTCGGAGTCATGCTCCGAGTCAATGTGATCACGTTATCAGAGTACTAGCATCATGGCTCAGAGTCAACATAACGACGTAACAATCGAAGACTTTTGTAAGGGTCCAGTTTACTTTATATTCATTATCATAACCAAATAATTAGAAAACGACTGCGCCATCCGATTACTATCGGAAAAAATGTTAATTAACTAATTAACAATTAATATTTAAACCCAATACCAAATCTTTCATAGTAATTCTTCCACACAAGTCGTGCCAAGAAGGGCGAGAATAGAATGAGGGACTCAAGATTTTGATTAACAATAACAATGAAATTTATTCATAATAAAAATAGAATGAAAATAAAATGAAGATTAAAATATGAGTTTGCACTACTAGCTTCACTAATTTCATTAGGTTACAATAAAGATGATTCTGAACCATAGTATAATTAACCAAATGTAACTAATAAAATTTTATAAAGAGGAAACGCTTTTCATGGCCAAAGGGAAAATATAGATCATACATACTCTTTTGACGAATCAAATGGTCTTGCTTCTTTGGGTTTTGGGCTCGTTGATCTTCTGCTGATGTTTGTGGCTCAAATGGGAATCTTCGAACGTGACCGCTTCATTTTTGGGGACAATACTAACAGAATTTTACAGGAAAACTGTCATTATTTAAGTTGGGTCGCAACTATGATATCTTTCATTAAAAAGCCTCGGTTATCGAGCAAAATTAAAGTTAAACTTCTGCACCATGAATGGAATAAAAGGAAATAAAGAATGAAACTAAACAAATTTTGATGTTCCCTTCATGACGGACGCCCGTGAGCCGGACATGGATAGCAAAAGAGTTGCTATCGGTCGGATTATAAAGATCCAACCCCGTCACTTACACTCCGGTACGCCCGCACATAAGAGGGCAGAAATTAGAAAAAGCCGCTGGTGTTCTGGACGGTGCAAGATCCCAGAGAACAC
Organism: Rhysida immarginata; assembly: GCA_023313115.1. NCBI lineage: Eukaryota > Metazoa > Arthropoda > Chilopoda > Scolopendromorpha > Scolopendridae > Rhysida > Rhysida immarginata. The sequence continues at coordinate 1,791 of JAHWFO010096157.1, read as the reverse complement.
TGCATCTCTCAAAATTACAAGTTCCCTCGTTCGAGAAGGGGTTTGGAAACGACCAATCGGCAATTGATTATATTGTCAGAGATCTGGAATTTTGGGGTTCAAAGGAAAGGTCAAAATTAAAGCTAAAAGCTTGTTACTGGACTCTTGAATAGGCGCAAAGTCGACTCACCACCACCTGCAAGGGAATGGTGTTGTCGGGGAGAGGGTCATTAATCTGCTTTCTGCTGCTCTTAATTGTTATTGGGGGTAAACTTTCTTCCTTAGATGCTTTAACCTCACCCCCGCGATTTGTTCTGTTCTTCTTCTCCACATCCTCTCGCTTTCTATAAACAGTCGTAACTTATAGAGACTTCTAGCTGCCTCAAATAGAAGGGTCAATCCCTAATAGCTTATCCCACAGGTCCCTTCATCGTTGTCTAGAAAAAAGGGCTGAATGCTGAAAGCATTCCACACGCAAGCAATAAACAAACTTAAGAGAGGGAGGCATTTCTTCAGACAAAAAAAAGAGATTCTAACTTACAACAAAATTATCTATCCAATTCTAGAAATTTAATAAAAGAGGGATAAATTCTCCTCTGTAACTCGTCTTTTCCCAGGTAGCAGAATGACGTGATATTCACGTCATTTGTTGGTCATTTCCGTTATTATTTCGTCAAGGTCAACTTTCAACATCACTTTCACGTTTTTCATTGGTGTGCGTGTTCCATGATACTTACATGACGAGTTACAGACGTCTTTAATCGGTTTAAAAGAAAATCCTTATTACCATTTTATAGATGTTTCCATTAACGTGATTTGAACCTTTAAATATACCTATTTTGTCTAATAATAGATATATACATTAAAAAAAAACATTATCTTTTTCTAAATATATAAATAATAAATTTATAATAGTTATGCATTATATTGTGGTCATGTTCAATCGTTTTATGATATATATTTTATACGTTTTATGCATAATTATTATTTTCGTTATTACACATTCGTGATCATTTTAATAACATTGACACGATGATCATTTTGAAAACATGAAATCTTATTTTAATAAGATCGTTAATGGTCTGCCCGTATGAAATAATTCTTCCGCCCCTATCGCCTCAATCACAACAACAGTTGGCGTGCATGCCTTGTTTTATAGAGGTCAGTGGTCACGTGCGACTAGGGTATTGTGGGAAATTTAGTGAAAACCGTTTGAGAGTTGGCGGGAAGATTTCTGCCATCATGAATCGTCTGTAAGTTTCATTTTTTTAGTCACTTAAAATGTACCACGTGGAATTAGAATATGAAGGAGGAGTTTCGTCATTTATAGAAATTGGTTATCATCAAGAAAACGTGAGGTGTATTGGCCTAATTATAAAATGGATTCGAAATTCCAGTCCACACTTTTGAAAGAAGAGGAGCCAAACGAGGATACATGGAGAGTGCATGCGATTTTTGTATGCGAAATGCAAAGACATTTTTGTATTACAGGTAATGTAATTGTAAAAATTAAAATAAAAACGTGTCAAATATCCTGCTTATATAATGTATGACTATTTTTCAAGTGGCAAAATTGCAGTGATACCGTGGTGGTAGGGTTTTAAAATTAATAAAAATTAAATTTTTCTTTAATTCATTTTAAATTTTAAACTCATTTGAAATTCAGTTCGGTTTTGTTTCTATGCCCATTTAAATTACTGGTTCGCTGCCTGATTTCTCTAGAAAATGAATTAAGTTTCTATATTATATATATAGAGCAGTATATGGCACAAATGATTTGTAATTGGTATATAAATAATAATTTATTAAATA
>JAHWFO010096127.1:0-12380 GCA_023313115.1 Rhysida immarginata | reverse complement strand
TATAAGTATCACATAATTGGTATTGCGGGGGAGGGGACGCTACAATGTAAAAGATTATGACGTCTAGCTTTGCACTTATTGCAGCTGTGCTTAGAGCTACAGTTCATAGCAAAGTGACCTTTAGAAAGGCAATTTATGCAGCATCTTTCTTTACTTTAGCAAAACGCTCTCTGACAGGCATAGATTTGAAAATGGAACAAGAGTATAAGTTATGATCTGTAGCCCGGCGTCACTCGCGTCAAATTTTATAACAGCACTACCCGCGCTGCGGTGTTTACACCGCACTTTTTAAAAGTGATTTTATTTCATAAAAAAGAACTCAGTGAGATAAAATAACAAAATGATTTTTATTATACTTTTATAAATTTATGCCAAAATCGTAGCTTTTTCTTTAATTTTTACATTCTAATTTGTTAAGTTTAACTTTTTTAATTTTTAATTTTAACATTTTTTATTGGCGCTAGCTGTTGCCAATAAATTGTACTTGGAATATATGGAAGTCATCACAAGGTAGTGCCACTGTATGATGAGCTAAATCAAAAAAATCAAAAAGTGCGGTGTAAACACCGCTCGCGCGAGTGACGCCGGGATATTGTAGACTGGACAAGAGGACGATGTCGAGACCTAACTTCTTGACGTGGTGGATCATTCATTTGCGGATTTAGCATGTCTTTGTTTTAAAGTTTCCAATAAAGAGGTCTTGTTTTCAAATTCCTTTACAGTGGTGATATCTAATTTGGAGTTGATAAGATAGTCAAGGAACGCATCTCTCTGATGCTTTTTATTGATCAAAGAATCCAGAGATCGAAGTTTTATCTTGGCTGAGTCAATCAAGGTGCGTAGTCTAGCAAAGGATTCTTTGGACAGATCGAAGATGGCCTTCATAAGGTTATGAATTAATATTTTTTGATTGTCATAGCGATCATGAAGACTGCCCCATGCAGTAATGTAGTTGTCACCAGTAAAGGTGAGATTCTTAACAACCTCTTCTGCTTTGCCAGACAGCGAAGCAAACAGATAATGAAATTTTTGTATATTGCTGAGTTCGCTATTTTCATGAATGAGACTCGCAAATAAGTCCTTAAAGTTCAGCCAGTCTTCAAACTTTCCACCAAATTCTGGTAGTTTAATGGTAGGCAACTTATTTAAATTATATGACGAATTAGAGTGACGTGAACTGCGATGAGAACTTGCAGAACTGGAGGAGGAGGTTGGGCGAGGCATACTTCTCTCTAAAAAAACTATCAGCATCAATAATTATGTTAAAATACTTAGCTTCAAATTCTACAGATTCAGAGTCGTCGTTTGTCTCATCTGCATCGATCTGTAGTTGAATCTCATCAAACGAGGCGAGTATTGGCTTTATGTTGAGCAGCCGTTCATGTAATAGAGCAGCATCGCAGTCATTCAATGGCGCAGAAGGATTTGCATATGAAAGTTCTTGTGCATAGGATTTGAAATGATTCAGCTTAGCTTTGATGTAGGTGCGTTTTCTTTTAGGATCTATTTTATTTGATGAAGTCAGCAAATTGAAGCAGTAGGAGATGCGTAGAGACAAGATGGCGGAATGGCGGGAAAAACACTAATGCGATGGCGGGAAGACTACTTAGTGATGTGCAAACGATAGCATGGAGCGGCGAGGAACAGTCGCAATCACGACGAATAATTAGTACACTGAAGTGAAGGAAAGAAACATCACGATGTCTTCTCAAGTAAAAAACACACATTCAACAGTTCAAATAACCAAGAGCAATCATCAACTGAGCTCATGAAAGCAAAGCACTCAAGAGAAATAACTTCCACAGTTGCAAATATGATCCGGCTCGAAGGACCAAAATGTTTGTTATTTATGATGAGAAACTTAAGGAAGACTATACTTGCGATTCATGAGCTCATATAGTTGTATTTGGTGAAAGAAACGACAGCAGTACACGAATTGTATGAGAGCAAAAACAAATAATGTTTATTCACTGAATACTACAATAAGAAGAGGGACAAAAGAACAAGTAATGCCACCTAGTTGCAAAAACTGAAAATGGCAAAATACGAAAATATCCTTAACAATTTCAAAGAACGATTTGCAGAACACTGAAGGTCTTAGATTAATAATGATGGTAAATCGCCCTTCGCTGACCAATTAATAAGAAACAAACACTCGTTCGGAGCCATAAACGACATCATGACCATAATCAAGTATGAACGTGACCACAAAATCACCCTCACGTAAGAATCCCTGGAAATCAGAACACACATAAAGGCTGGTGACACAAATATTCTAAACAACTAAACCAGCTTTGACAGAAACCCTATTCTAGAAATGATCAGTGAAGTCATCAACACTTTAGGACTAGGGATGGATGATACGATAACGATATATCGATATCGACGATATTCATTGTCCAATATCATCGATATTTTTCAATATATTACACTTCGGATATATCGCGATATGATATTTCAAGTTGAAATATCGCTGATATATCGATTGTACTTCGATGGTAAATGATTGGTCAGTCATTCACTAGACAAAAAGACCAATGGAAGACTGTGAGATCATTGTTCTTTTACTGGACACAGTTGCCAATCCGATTTCGAGATTTGACACTGGCTTCCCATAGGTACTTTATTTAATATTTCTTCCAGATAAATATGGTGACGGACAGGGCTCTGCCATTCCATCCGTTTCGCCCATGTTAGTGGATAACGCTGTTCCTCCATACGATTGTAAAGAAGGTTCTGCAGGTCTGGGCACGGGCAGCGACAGTAGCTCCTCATCAAGAACAGGCACAAAGAGGAGGCTTGATAATGACTCTGCTGACATTGATGGAGATGACTGGCAGACTGCACAGAATAAGAGGAACAAAGGAGGTGTTAGGATCGACAATATAAAGTCCACTTTTGATGTCAGCGCTAGTGCCTCTGTAGCCCTTCGATCTAACAAAGCTAAGCACAGTTTATCCCATATTAATGTCACCCGTGAAAAGGGAGCAATATATATCCCGCCAATCATCGTTCGTCACCACGGGAAGCCAATAAAGGAGATTTTGGAGGAGATCAAAAAACACGTCCCTCTCGACAAAATTACCGCCCACACAGGTCGAAAGGACACCATAAAGATCAGGTGTCACGACGAAGAGAGCCATAAAACTCTTGTGTCCGGAGTGAAAGGCAACGATGTGCTTAAGATTCAGCATCACCAACTAAAATCCGATAAAATGCTGAAATACGTTGTCCGAAATGTCGACACAATGTATGACCTTGAAGACTTTGCCGACGACCTCAGGAAGGTGAATTATTTTCCGGAGAAAACAATAAGGCTTAAAAAAGCAAATGGAAATGCCAATGATTTTAGTTATCCTCCAGAATACTGAACATAATAAGTCGTTCTTAGGTTTAAAACGTGTCGGTCCTCTAGCTGTTACCGTAGAACTATTTAGAGGTAACAAAAGACCCTTGCAGTGTTACAACTGCCTACGTTTTGGTCACGTATCCCAAGGTTGCACAGAATCGCCTCGATGTAATAAGTGCGCTGGCGACCATCAGTCGAGGGATTGTACCAACATAAAAGGCAAAGACCCGCCAAAATGTATACGTTGTTCTGGTCAGCACACTTCTAGCTACACCAAGTGTCCCAAATATCCACAAGTCAAAAAGATCAAAAGCACCAAAGTGGTAGAAGGGAAATCCTATGCTTCGGTCGCATCCAGTTCTGCTGATACCCGGGACACACGTACGGCCGACAACAATCAATTGCGTGATGTTTACAGGTTCCTGGGAAATTTGCTGAATCAATATTTGCTGAAAGTGGAAAAGCAGTGCCAGAGATTGCCTCTCACGAATCCAACAAATGATCATGGACAGACACACATACACGATCATTAATCAAGGAAAACTCCGCTGTAATATTTGGAATGCAAGAGGAATCGCTCGCAAGTGCATCGAATTCTACAATTTCCTTACAAACTGGAATGTTGACATCGCCTTCGTGTGCGAGACGCACCTGAAATCTACTCAAGTCTTTACCTTGCCTGGGTATCGTGTTTATCGCAAGGATCGGCCACTGGGTAATAATTCCAGCCACGCTTTTGGTGGAGCAGCGATCATTGTTAAGGACAGCATTGACCATCGTAAGTCTGCCACTCCAGACTTTGTGGGAATGGAAGCAGTCTCCGTGATCATAAACGATGGGGATGCAGGCGAAATCAAGTTCATCTCCTTATATAACCGACCCAAGCACAGGCTTGAACCGTGCGAACTTGACGAGCTGCTGTCTGGGCCCATCCCAGTTGTTATTGCGGGCGACTTGAATGCTAAGCACCATGCGTGGAACTCCAAATGCCCCAATCAAAACGGCAATATATTATATGGATACACCTTAAACGAGATTGACACCTTCGTTGTTGGTCCCCTTGATGACACATACTACTGCGACCACTCTCCTGTTAGCGACGTGCTGGATATTGCAGTTCTTAACGGTTTCCTCAAGCCCTATAATATCTTCACAGTCGATGATTTATCGTCTGACCACCGTCCAGTGATGCTTATGTTTGAGGGCTTAAACATCGATAAGAAGATTGTGCTCTGCTCTAAACAGGACTGGAAGCTCTTTAGGGATATTCCTAGAGATAATAGCATTCCTTACAAGGAGGTTATTGATAAGGAGGATATCAATAGTAATATTAATGCTATCACCCGTGTTGTCAACGATGCCACTACTTCCAGTACCTCTACTATCGATCGTAAGCGTCCTGAACATCTGGACCTGCCTCCTTATATCAGGCGTCTTATTCTCGAAAGGAATTCTTACAGAAGATTATGGCAGCATAAGCGACTTCCCTATTTCAAGACCAAGTACAACCGGCTTTCTCGCAAGGTTCAGGAAGAGATTAAAGCACTTCGAAATCAAAGGTGGAGTGAAAAACTGAAGTCCTTGACTGTCCAGGACAACTCGCTCTGGGGAACTGTGAGGGCCTTAAAGGGTAACAGACCAATCCAATTGCCGCCACTGCTTGCAGGCAACGGCAACGTTGTGACCAGTGACGGGGATAAGGCTCAGCTGATCGCTGATTCCCTGAAAAGGTAATTTACCACGCCTGGTGAGACAAACTTGGTCAGCCTCCAAAACACTCAGCTAGTTAACGATGTGTGTATCGCTTACCAGTGCATTCATCGTGTTCCCACCCCTGAGGAAGTCATTAGTGCTCAAGAAATCTCCGACATCATCAAGCGACTTAAAATCAAGAAAGCAGCAGGTATTGATTCCATAACTAACAGTGCTCTCAAGAACTTGCCTTCTAATATTGTCTCGGTCATTACCAAAGCCATGAATGACTGCTGGAGACATGGTTACTTCACCAGTGGAAAGAGTCTGTTATCGTTACCATACAGAAGCCTTGTCTTAACCCTGCTCTCCCTGTCAGCTATAGGCCTATAAGCTTGTTACCTATGCTGTCAAAAGTGTTTGAACGCGTCATTCTTAAGAGATTTAACGACTTCTGTGTGGCTAACAATCTTGTTCGTGAAGAGCAATTCGGCTTTCAACCAGGTCACTCCTGCCAACTCCAGATCTGGAGGCTTCTTGCAGATTTAAACACTCCTCTTAACTGTGCTAAATATGGTGCTCTTGTCTTTTTGGATGTCCGAAAAGCTTTTGGTCAGGTTTGGCACGAAGGCCTGATTTACAAAATGATTACTTGTGGTTTTCCGGACGATCTTATTGCCTTGATTAGATCCTTTCTGTCGAGCAGGCTATTTCGTGTCAAGGTTGGCAGTTCCATGTCCAACCCGTGTGACGTTAAGGCTGGTGTTCCCCAGGGTTCTGTCCTGGGCCCTGCACTCTTCAACTTTTTCATCCATGACTTCCCAACGTTTACGAAATGCAAGCTGTATATGTTCGCTGACGACGCGTCCATCATGACCACGGACCGCGTTCCAGCTCACGTCATATCACGGTTACAAAAGGCCTTACATCTGTGCGAGAAATGGTTTGCAAAGTGGAGACTCGACCTAAACGTTGACAAGTGCAAGGCGATGTTCAGTACAAAGAAACTTCGGAAACCCCCGAGTCCTCTGCTCCTTTCTGGTAAAGAGCTCGAATGGGTGAAACATTACAAATACCTCGGAGTGGTAATAGATGCCAAGCTAAACTGGGGCGACCATGTCTCTTACGCCATCAACAAGGCAAAGAAGGCAAAATTCAGTCTGGTAGCTTTTCTGGGGCGAAACAGCGCGCTTGCATTGGACTGCAAACTATTGCTGTACAGGGTGGTATTCCGAAGCATCTTACTTTATTGTATGCCTGCCTGGGCTACAATATGTAAGTCCAGATGGAAGGACCTCCAATTCTTCCAAAACGTTATCTTGAGGACATTTGCCCAAGTCGACAGGAGAGTTGCTACAAATACTTCTATTTTCGGCGATTTTGAGATACCTCCCATTGGTAGCTATGTACAGGAGTCACTGAAGATTAAGGATCATCCCAATCCTCTGGTTGCAGATATTCTGGAGCATCCACTCACGTTTAGAAGTTTCCTCAGGCATCGCAGGCCTCGACACGTCCTGGACATCAATTTTGACGATATCCAAAATGCCATCTTTCCCGACTACTGGATCTCATAGCTCCTCGTGCCCTTCGTCAATCAACAATCAACTTATTCGTCCTTATAGGGAAAGACTCAATCTTATCCACTGGATGACTGAACTAGGTCTCATCTGGCTTCTTGCCTAGTTCAGTGTACTTCCCCTGGTTACTTCCTGGATGAGTATGGCAGTGAAAGCATTGCTTTCGGACCGCTCGTTTCGTTTTTTCCCTGCGCTGTTCGATTGTCGATTGATTGTCGTTAGCTTCAAGTTGGCCTTCTAATAGTGAGGAGTGACAGAGTCGAATGTTTTGAAGCACACAGCAGGCGTAAATATTTTTGAAGATTTCACAATTATTGTAAGTACTACTACTAATATTTTTAGGATTATCTTTTCTTTCATTTTGATAGCTTAAAAACTAGGAAGTAATTATTTTTTATAATGATGTTACTATTCAAATTAAACTGAATTTTATTCTTCACTACAATTAATTACTGAATTTGCCAGTCTGTCAGAAACTTCAGATCAATAAAATGGCAAACAAGATGAAGATTTCTGTCCAAAATTTTTTACGAAGTTGGACGGAAAAAAATGAAGTCGTTTGTGATCTATGTTTGCAAAAGATAAAAACAAGCAGAAACACTTCAAACCAACGGTATCATCTAAGAAAACATCATTTTCACCATCTGCAGTCGAAGAAAAGTTTCGGACAACTTTCGTTTCTTGAACCACCTTGTTGTGCAGCTTTTTGGACAGCAATTAAAAATCAACACTCTCCAGGATCAGATCTAGATCAGGTGGAGGAGATTGAATATGAATTAATTCAAGTTTCTAACGCTGGTAATAATAGTTGTTTAAAATAGTCTAATTTTCTAAATTTATGTTAAAATTTAAGAAGTTGTGTTAAACTTGTTTATTGTACAAACTTATTGTTGATGAATTATTAGTCACATCCGAAAATATTTCTGAAAATGAATATTCAAGTTCAAGTTGTAGGAGTAGTGAATCAACTGAAGCTGTCATTTTTCTCAAAGTAAGAAAGCTGGGGTCCGGACGTTTGCATAATTTTTTAAATAACATTTTTTAAACCTCATTGAATTCTAATTTTCTTTTTTCATAAATAGAGGTTTGGCAGAAGCATGAAAGCCTGACCAATGCGATAATTCGTCTGCTTATAAAGCAGAATTTGCCTTATAAATTTATAAAGGCAGAGGAATTTAGAGATGTCCTCCGGATTTCGTTTCCACTTTACGAAGTTCCCAATCGAACTGATAGAAGAACTACCAGAAGGAAAATACCATTTCTATGTACACATCGTGAAAAATGAGATTGCCCAGGCAGGCTCTGTTGTTTAACATGCGATGTATTGATTAAAACCCTAAATACTGTGGCATATTTCGGAATTACTGCACAATACTTGATCATGATTTCACTTTACAAAGTGTTTCAATAAGCTTAGTTGATTCAAATCAGTCTCACACTGCTGAGTATTTGAAATCGATTCTTAATGGCGAAACAGAGAGATGGGAGATTGATAAAGATTGAATTCTTTAAAAAAACTAAAGACCTGAACAATATCATTTCTCAAGGGCAAGCAATTGCTCGATTTTTAAAACAAAAATTTTTTAGAAAAATTCAACTTGCCACATCCGGAAAAGAATTCAAGTTAATTCATGATGTTTGTACCAGATGGGGAACTACTTATTTGATGTTAACATATTTCATGAAATTGGCTGTGAATTACGCAGAAATGTTTTGGAACAATTGACATACCGTTTTGGAAACGTTGAAGGAGTAAATACTAAATTTAAATAGGATTTTTAATTTAATGATTCTTAAAAATGACTATAATATCTAATTTACAAATTAATAGGTTTCACTCTTTGCAAATGCAACAATTCTGGATCCAAGGTTTAAACAATTGGATTTTCAACATGCCGATCAAGCTGCAAATATTGGAAATAAAAAATGCATTTGAAAAACCTTCAACCAATTTCATAAATAAATTTTAAGAGTATAATCATAAATATCGGAGTATATCATAAATATTGGCGATATTTTTGGCTATCATCCATCCCTATGTACGACCCCAACTAAGACATTGACTTTAATACTAGGTCTTGCAAGAGATCCGGTTTCAACAATCGAACAGTGCAGGGAAAACGAGATGAGTGGTTCGAAAGCAACGCTTTCACTGCCATACTCATCCAGGAAGTAACCAGGGGAAGTACACTGAATTAGGCAAGAAACCAGATGAAACCTAGTTAAGTCATCCAGAGGATAAGATGGTGTCCTTTCCTATAAGGACGATTGAGTTGATTGTTGACTGACGAGGGGCATGAGGAGCTATGAAATGCAGTATTCAGGAAAGCTGGCCTTTTGGATGTCGTCGAAATTGATGTCCAGGAAGTGTCGAGGCCTGCGATGCCTGAGGAAACTTCTAAACGTGAGTGGGTGTTCCAGAATATCTGCAACCAGAGAATTTCGATGGTCCTTGATCTTCGGAAGCAACTTCTTCAGCGACTCCTGTACGTTGCTACCAATTGGAAGTATATGGAAATCTTCAGCAATAGAAACATTTGTTGCGACTCTCCTGTCAAGTTGGGCAATAGTCCTCAGGGTAACGTTTTGGAAAGTTTGGAGATCCTTCCATCTGGATTTGCATGTTGTAGCCCAGGCAGGCATACCATAAAGAAGAATGACTCGTTTAACCATCTTGTAAAGCAAAAGTTTGGTATCCACTCCAAGGGCGCTGTTTCGTCCCAGAAGGGCAACTAGACTGGACTTCACCTTCTTGGCTTTATTTATCGGATAGGAGAAGTGGTCTCTCCAATTTAGCCTGGCATCTACCACCACACCGAGGTATTTATAATTTTTTACCCACTCGAACTCTTTACCAGAAGGAAGAGGAGACTCGGGGGTTTTCGAAGTTTCTTCATGATGAACAAGGCCTTACACTTGTCAACGTTTACGTCGAGTCTCCACTTTGCAAACCATTTTTCGCACAGATGTAAGGCCTTTTGTAAGCGTGATATGACGTGAGCGGGATTTCAGTCAGTAGTCATGATGGCCACGTCGTCAGTGAACCGATATATCTTGCAATTTGTAAAAGTTGGGAAGTAATGGAAGAAAAAGTTGAACAGTGCAGGACCCTGGGGAACACCAGCATTGACGTCACAAAGATTAGACATAGAGCAGCCAAACTTGACACGAAATGTCCTGTTTGATAGAAAGGAACTAATCAAGGTAATGAGTTCATCCAAAAAACCACAAGTAATCATCTTGTATATGAGGCCGTTGTGCCAAACCTGATCAAAAGCTTTACGGACATCCAAAAAAACAAGACCACCATACTTGGCACAGTTAAGAGGAGTGTTTAGATCTGCAACAAGACGCCAGTTCTATAGTTGGCAGGAGTGACCTGGGCGAAAGCCAAATTGCTCATCACGAACGAGATTGTTTGCTACACAGAATACGTCAAACCTCTTCAGTATGATGCGTTCGAAAACTTTTGACAGCACAGGTAGCAAGCTTATGGGTCTGTAGCTGACAGCAAGAGCAAGGTATAGACCAGGCTTTTGTATGGTAACTATGACTCTTTCCATTGGTCAGGGAAGTAACCAAGTTTCCAGCAGTCATTCATGGCTTTGGTAATGATCGATATAATATTAGAAGGCAAGTTCTTGAGAGCACTGTTAGTGATGTAATCAATACCTGCTGCTTTCTTGGTTTTAAGTTGCTTGATGACGTCGGAGATTTCTTGGGCACTAATGACTTCCTCAGAGGTGGGAACACGATGAGTGTACTGGTAAGCGATACACCCATCGTTAACTATCTGTGTTTTGGAGGCTGTCCAAGTTTGTCTCACCAAGCGTGGTAAATTGACTTTTCAGGGAATCAGCGATCAATTGAGCTTTATCCCCGTCGCTGGTGACAACGTTGCCATTGCCTGCAAGCAGTGGCGGCAATTGGATTGGTCTGTTACCCTTTAAGGCTCTCACAGTTTCTCCAGAGCGAGTTGTCGTGGACAGTCAAGGACTTCAGTTTCAGGTTCCACCTTTCGTAGTGCTTTAACTTCCTCCTGCATCTTGCGAGAAAGCCGGTTGTTCTTTGTGTGAACGCTGCCATAATCTTCTGTAAGAGTTTCTTTCGAGAATAAGATGCCTGATATAAGGAGGCAGGTCGAGGTGTTCAGAATGCTTACGATCGATAGTAGAGGTACTGAAAGTAGTGACATCGTTGACAACAAGGGTGATAGCATTAATATTACTATTGATATCCTCCTTATCAATAACCTCCTTGTAAGGAATGCTATTTTCTCTAAGAATATCCCTAATGAGCTTCCAGTCCTGTTTAGAGCGGAGCACAATCCTCTTATCGATGTTTAAACTCTCAAAAATAAGCATCACTGGACGGTGGTCAGAGGATAAGTAACATATTATATGGCTTGAGGACACCTTTAAAAACTGCTATATCCAGCACGTCGCTAACAGTAGAGTGGTCGCAGTAGTATGTGTCATCGAGGGGACCAGCAACGAAGGTGTCAATCTCGTTTAAGGTGTATCTATATAATATATTGCCGTGTTGATTGGGGCATTTGGAGTTCCACGCGTGGTGCTTGGCATTCAAGTCGCTCGCAATAACAACCGGACTGGGCCCGGGTAGCAGCTCGTCAAGTTCACACTGATCAAGCTTGTGATTAGGTGGGTTATGTAAACAGATAAACTTGATTTCACCTGCGTCCACATCGTTTATAATCACGGAGACTAGTTCCATTCCCACAAAGTCTAGAGTGACAGACTCACGATGATCAATGCCGTCCTTTACAATTATCGCTGCTCCACCAAAAGCGTGGCTCGATTTTTTACCCAATGGCCGATCCTTGCGATAAACACTATATCCAGGTGGAGTGAAGACTTGAGTAGATTTCAGGTGCGTCTCGCACACGAAGGTGACATCGACATTCCAACTTGCAAGGAAATTGTAAAACTCGATGCACTTGCGAGTGATTTCCCTCGCATTCCAAATATTGCAACGGAGTTTCCTTCGATTAAAGATCTTGCATGGGTGTCTGTCTATAGTCATTTGCTAGAGAGGCAGTCTGTGGCAATGTTTTTCTACTTTTCTTGTAGTGATTTAGCAAATTTCTTAGAAACCTGTAGATATCACGCAATTGACTGTGGTCGACCATATGCGATCGAAGCATATGACTTTCCCTCTACCACTTTTGTGCTTTTGATCCTCTTGACTTGCGGATATTTGGGACACTAGGTGTAGCTAAATGTCTGCTGACCAGAACAACGTATACATTTTAGGGGGTCTTTGCCTTTTATGTTAGTACATTCCCTCGATTGATGGTCGCCAGCGCACTTATTACATCGAGGTGACTCATATGACTTGGGATACGTGGTCAAAACGTAAACAGTTATAGTACTGTAAGGGCCTTTTGTTGACTCTAAATAACTCAATAATAACAGCTAGAGGACCGACATGCTTCAAACTCAAAAAAGATTTATTGTGTTCATTATTTTCTAGTAAAACCAAAACCATTGGCATCTCTATTGCATCATTTGCTTTTTTCAGCCTGATTGCTTTTTCTGGAAAATAGTTTGCTTTCCCGAGGTCTTCGCAAAAATCTTCCAATTCGTATGTTGTATCAACATTCCGGACAAAGTATTTGAGCGTTTTTTCTGATTTAAGTTATTGATGCTGGATCTTCAGTACATCGTTGCTTTTCACTCCGGACACAACAATTTTATGGCTTTCCTCATCGTGACACTTGATGTTAATTGTGTCCTTTC
>JAHWFO010096124.1:0-11457 GCA_023313115.1 Rhysida immarginata | reverse complement strand
CCACATAAGTTGAACGACAGGATGACGTCATTTATAACGCCAGCCAATAGACGTTAACGGGACGTAAATCGCTTAGCTATTCCATGAAACGTCCGCTTTCGTTTTCGAAACATTGTTTTCGTATTTATAAGTAGTTTCTATTTTCGTTTTTTCTTTTAAGTAGATAAATGAAATGAATAAATGAAATTAATAAATTAATAAATTAAAAAATGATGGAGAATAGTCGACTCGAAGGCATTTGTTTTATATTAAGACTTTCCACGTTTCAACGATATCTCCACCATTACTATAGTAGAAAAAGTGCATGTCAAAAAGATCGTTCAACTTACATGGCGGCAAATATAGTCATTTTCTCGTTGAATGACCGTTATTTCATACAAATATCATAACTGATGGCACAATGCAGAGTACTAAGAGTACCATACAAATGACATGACATATGGCAACATTATCGATAATTGGGGAGGCTGTGGCCTGGTGGGCTTTCACTGAAATTGTGTTTCAGTGAAGTTAAGCAACATCAGGCACGGCTAGTCACTGGATGGGCGACTCATCCCCCCCCCCCCCCAGCTGCTGTGACCATCATACAGCAGTCTTTAATCCAGTTCCATCCAGAGACCCAACTCGTCGGCATCAGTCCATACAGGCTCTGGATGGACGTATTGGATTATAATGAATTCTAAAAAAAAATAAAAGGGTTAAAATGTGAGTCAGTAAGGCAAGCATCGTGCTGACGTAAAAGACAGGCCCTGGCAATGAAAAGTCACCTGATCTTCTTAGTCGAAGGAACAATGTAACCTTCATTGTTTCTAACAAATTAAAAAAATACTGACTTGTAAAATCCAAAGGAACTTAACATAATTACAATAGAATGAAGATTTCGCATTTTCTTCCAAGTATAAATTAGCAACGTTGTCTATAATTACAATTTGCATTTGTTAACTTGACCTTGGAGTCATCACTGTAAACTATAATGATGACCAATAAAGAGCTCCGAATGGTTACTTTTCATGACAGAAAATATTTCAATTCTAAGTGACCATCGGTTTGCTGACAGTTCCAAACGCTGAACGTAAATCACCTTAGCAAAGCACAAGGAGAGAAAAGGTAAGAAGAGATTAAGAAAGCGGCTCTAAAAACATTGGCTGTTTGATCGATTGATTTAACTGAGGTCAAGCGAGACGAATGGAGGAGAATGCCGCAGAGGCGTCGGTAGACAGTGGTCGACTCGAGCCCGTGTTTGCAGTTACCGTGACCGGCCGTCGCTAAGTGTCTTTTCACGGCGACCTTCTCTGTTGTGACTGAAACGACAGCGGTGGGAAAAAGGAACACTGTAAGGGAATCCAGAGAAGGGGAGAGCTCGGACAAAACAGTTTGTCCTAGCGCCCGAAAAAGGGGTCGAGAATACTTGGTGTTTCCCTTCCTTGTCACCACGGGAGGGCTCCATCGCCTCCCAGAAGAAAACTGGGCGCTCATTTGTGGTCACTAGTTTGCCAAAACTGTAGTTGACCCTATCACATAGCCCCCCCCCCCCCCGGGGAGTGCGGTGACAAGAGACGAGCTCACCCGCTGGCTTCCTTAAACGGCCAGTGTTGGACACTGACGCCGACGCCTCGGTGTCAATAGAATGTGTTTGGAAGGGGACGAGGAAGTGGAATTGTCGAGGAGAAGGGAAGTAGAAACACTTTCTATCTTCTTCCGATTGAAATAAACGGCTCATCCTCTTTAGTATTCGTGAGGGTAGATGGCTCGGCTTTGTGCTGGGGAAAGGACCTCCGAAATAAAGAAATATAAGCGGTATGGCACAACTTCTACTTCATTCATTGACTTAATTCGAATGGACGCCTTTCTCCCCTCCCCATACATTGTAAAAAGTTTTCTGTGTGGTCGCTATATATGGGAAGAAACAAGAGAAAAGAACAATCTTTAATTTTTAACACCACATCGAATAACACTTTCCTATTTAAATAATTACTTGGTAAAAGAACAAAGAACAACAGAATATTTTTTACTTGATAAAAATAGGAGATTCCAATACTTAAAATCATTTCCAACCCTTTCAGAACATTCTAATGTAAACTGAGAGGCGGGAAATCACTGAAAAGCAATCATCTCAAGTCGCTTTTGTTGTGTATTTCTTTCTGAGAATTTAGCTCTTAAAATCCGAATAAATTTTCGTATACATAATTTATGGGTGCGGTTGATTGAAATTAGACTTCTGTGTTATTTTCCTTTATTGTAATTGGAAATATTTTTATGATAATTACGGAGATTTTATACGATTTCTATGCACTCATTGAGTCAATTTTTTAAGTATACACTAGAAATTCTATACATTTAGTATCTACAATTTAATCTTTTACAAACAAAAAACAATTTCTTCTCAATTATATGGTCAACCAACTTAGGTTACACATTATTCTACATGATTTCACGCTATATTATATATCTTGCAGAAATATGTATAAAGCTTACAAGTGTGTATTATACAATGAAATCTAGGCTAAATCAAAGTAAGTATACGGTCGATGCATGAAATTTTGCGGGATTTTGCCTTCGAGAAAACACCATTAATCTTGTTATGTATGGACAGATGAAACAATGATGAAAATTTTTGCATCGTCCTCATAGAGATCCAACTATTTTTGAGCTTGTAAGATCTGACGCAAATATTTAAAATATATAATTGACTTAAATGTTAAAATAGTGACCACAGAATCATCTATGTAACAGAACATATATGTCTTATTAACGAATGCCATGTTACCCCCAAAATTTAAAACTGTTACATCCGTATACAATGCATTAACAGTACAGAACACTGTCTTCTTCCTGTACATGTACATATAGTCCATCCAGCTTTAGTTTGCGCGAAATGTGATGGACATGTTAATTGTTATGTTTTATTTAATTTTTGGTTGTAACATTTCGCGCAAACTATAACTGGATGAACTATAGTCATTCCACGAATCTATAGACATTTTTTTAAACGCGTTAGTCGCATTAAAATCCCTGAATATTGTTAATCAAGTCAAATTTAGATCATTTATTGAAATAATTTATTTCCACAATATTATCAACAATTCTTCAGTAGTTTTTTTTTTCAGTGCTATATTTAAATATAAAGTAAGCCAATGTTGTGAGTCAAGCGGTTTTGTAATCAATATTTTGCCCACTTCCTGACTACCTACAACTCCGAAACCTTTCCCAGAGGCGTCTTATCGATGACAAATGCATGTTTCAATCGTTAGTGTCACTATTCTTGCATTTATTCGTAATTTATTTAATATTTAAGTTTAATATATATACAGTGCAATGATGACGTGACGAGTGCCTGTATTATTGTTTATTGTTATCGTTGTCGTATGTAATTGTTGTTAATTTTATCATCAATGCTAGGAAAGTTTATGATTAGCCAGCGTAATGTATTGTTGTAAACGCTTTGCCGAGATACAAACGTAGCCGACGTTGGCTTCCCAAGGTTTTGTTTTTTTTTGGTTTTGTAGTTATCATATAAACGCTTATTATTTTAACTAAAAGGTATAAAATAAAATGTATAAGAATAAAAATTTTAAAGCATACACTTTAACCTTAAAAAGTGCAGCAAAAAGTAAAAAATCTAATTTTAAAAAAACAGGTAAAAGTGTGGTGGCGTGTTTAATATTAAATTTTCAAAAGAAAATACCACATAATAAAATAAATTAGATTTTTTACTTTTTGCTGCACTTTTTAAGGTGAAAGTGTGTGCTTTAAAATTTTTATTTTATACATTTTATTTCTTTTGCGATTGATTAATTTTTATCGAAGATTTTAATGGATTTATTATCGAAGTTTAAAGAAAAACAATGCTTATCTTACTTTTGATTTTACCGAAAATTCGTTTAAAATGTTGCGCACTTTGAAGTGTTGGCCAAAATTCTGCGATATAGAATATTGTTGGCAGAATTCAGAAAGATCTCCATTTGCAGGGATGTACGATAATGAGAAAGTCAGTGTGTTTTCCGAAAGGGTTGGCTCTTACGAATACTCGGTGCTTTCAAGGTACCCTGTTTCAGAAACAATCAATACCTTTAGAAGTAAAATATCACATTATTATCCAATTCTTTGGATAAGTATGTTAGATTAGCCATTTTTCTAAACACTCTACTTGAAATCTATAGCCTTATGCTGCCTAAATATCATTAGCCCGTACGTTTTCACAGTTCTATTCTGAATCTGTTCCGACCTTTTTCTGATAATGACAGCCGAACAGCCAAACAAGTGACAGTGCTATTATTCAGTTGTAGTTGTAAGCTTCTGTGAATGTTTTCTCATTTTCTACTAAAGGAAACTCAATTACTGCCTTGTTTGTGAAGCACACCTCTTACAGAAATCCTTTTTAAAATCGAGCTGCTTCACTTCCATCTAGTAGAAGACGAATAAAGTACTGCGAGAAGATTTTAAGGATGCTGCACGTAAAATATTTTATTTTTCGTACATAAATTGGCTGAGTTAAAAAATGTGTTGCATCATTATTGCGCATCCCTCGTATATTCTTAGATAAGGCAAAACAGCGTTTTTGGTTTTATTTGTTTAGAATTTGCTTATTTTATAAAATTTTACTCGCCACTGCAATTTAATTATTTCTGTGATGGATTTTGAAAAAAAATTCTAGGTTGATGTCTATAGAAGTTTTGAAAATTGTTTGACTGAAACGGTTATGCTCGAACCAAATAAAAATATTTCATCCTCATAGCGATTCAGCCAACATTTTATTTCTTATTTAATTATCCAAAGTGTTTTAAACAGAACAATTAACGTTTTTGTTCATTTCCCCTGTAGAGTTCTACAGCTAATTTTAAGAGCGTTTTAGGAAAAGGTATTCAAGGCATTTGCTTGCTCTTGGCTTCTCCTCCCGTCACCCCATGACACCCAGTCAGGGCGACTGATGTGACAGAACAACTCTTTACGACAGTCATCAAACCTTTTCCACGTTTACAGTCGTCAGGGGAAAGGGGTGGAAAGATGAGTGACCCTTCAATTACCCTCCTCTTTTCCCCGTGCTCCAGGATTTTTAGCTGGCTGCCAACTGGGAGCCAGTGACGCCCTGACAAAGGCCCCTGTTTAGCGGAACAATGTGCCTCATGATAGACCGGGGGAAACCGCCGAACCAGCGGCCAAAACTCCCAACCATGAAAACATCTATTAACTAATCACCCGCTAAACAAAATTGCTCGCCCGAATAATAAATACTTAAAAGGACAAAAGGAAGAGAGGGAAAAAACTAATGCCTTTCCTCATCGGGAAAAGAAGCCACAACAACAGCGAGTGGAATTTCCCAGGGCACTTTTAAAATGAATTGAAATTTACACCCTGATCGATTGTAGTGTACACAAATTTCATCAGTAACAATTTATATCCATTAACAACAAAATATGTGAAACGAAGAGATTTATGCATCAGCAATCCCATGCACAAATATAATCCCAAGTCTTCTTATATTTTTTCCTCATCCGAAATTCATCAATTTGCGTTTCCACTTAAACATAATATTGGAAATGCATTAAAACATTAAAGCTGCTTAGAAAAAGCATTGAACCTTCTCTAGTGTATTAATATTACTAACCTTATTGAAAACTTTTCCTCATCTGGCCTTACTTAGTGTAACTTCCTCAACTTCATACTGTATGCATTCAATGCTAACTTCTAATCAATATTTGTTGAAATAATGCTTTAAATCAAAGTATTGAAATAATCACCTTTAAAGACAATGGTTCGTTTATGCTATTTAGAAAAAAAAATTAATTAAAAAATTCAGTCTGGCTATGTTTAAATTCACACATTTAAATTACTTTTTCTATAATTTTAATCATGTAATTTGAAATATTAATATATAGAAATGACGAAATATCAGTGGAAATCTTTTGGTGCATGCAAAAAAAGTTACTGGAAAATGGTTCCACAGTCCTCCTTCACGAGAATGCCAACCTCGCACAGCGCTCGCAATAGCTACTAACCTGCAATGTTTCTGTTGGAAGATCCTTGCCCACTCTTCCTACAGTCCAGACCTCTCCCTCTTGGACTTTTTCATCCAGACAAAAGGCTTTAAAGTGATGGCGTTTCAGCTACGGTCAAGAAGTCCTTCCTGTGGATGAGGAGAGATGCTGAAAATTGATCTCCATTTAACGTGTTTTCGTGTTTAATTTTTCTAATTATTTATTTATTTATTTATATCCGAACGAAATCCGAACGGGACTAGTATGACCATCAGGGCGAGGAGATAGGTCCCCGGACAGATAAAAAAAATAACAAATAAGCAACAGTATGAATAATATTGCTAGGATAATACAATAAACAAACTACAAGCAATTACAAAAATGGAAAGAATGTTAGTAGTTGTTAGTAGAAAATTTGTTAGATAGAAAAGGTTTTTTGAATATTTTATAGAAATAGAAATGGACAAAAAGGAACGGATAGCCACTGGTAAATATGACCACCATTTAATTCATGTATAATATTCAAAGTCTCAGGGTCGTGAATAGTATAATAGATATGAATGAGGCAGATCTAATTTAAAACAATACTAAATTTTATTGAACATGAGCTTACTCGTTTCGAAGCTTTCGCTTCATCAACAGAGCTAATGCTCTAGCCAATCAAGGATTATTGGTCAGTTACTATTGGAGCATATTTGAAGTTGTTTTACGTTATCATCTTACTCCACAGCTCTGTTGATGAAGCGACCTATGCATGTTAATTGAGCTTCCAATTTGTTAAAGCAAGAGCAATTTCAATTATCTATCCCCGCGTTACTTGATCGCTAAAATCAGCCATTGTAGTTTGTTGATATATTTCTCCTCATTTTTGTTTACTATTTTAAGATTTATATTTATTTCAAGTTATAGTTATCTACCGTCTTCAAATCGTTAACTGTGCTCATATAGGGAGCTATGTCCCCTATGTAAAATATCGTATATCTTGCCAAAAGTTTATAACAAAAAATTATTTTATTATTGTTAGATAATTTGTTTATTTAATAAAAATAGAAAAATCTTATTAACCTATTTAAAAATACAAAGGTTTATTAAATATAATGTACATTTGAATTTCTGTTGAATAATTTTTCCCCGTTTACACAAGTCGAGCCCAGTCCTTTAGCTCCATAGCAGAACCAGTTCAAAGACAGATGTAAGAAGTCACAAACTTTAATTTCTTAATCATACGAATAAAAATCTTTTGAGAAACCTCTTTAATTTTAACTTAACAAAAGTAAGTCGTAAACGTCGAGTCATAAAAACAAGACGGGGAATAAAGTGTTGCCAAGGAAAGACTCGCTCGTTTGAGTGTTTAACCATTTTCTCACCTATGGAATTTTGAACTCCTCTCCCCTTCCCCTCAACGTCCAATTTAACTTACTAACATAAAAGAGAAATTACCGCAGCTTCACATGATCCTCGAATTGAAAACCTGATAGACCTGATCATCAGAAACATTTTTAAGCATAAAAAAATAATAGGCAGAAAACGACGACGATGATTATGATGAAGATAATGAAGAAAATCTCTGACTGGACGTTTTGAGGTAACAACTTCATGTCGGTCTTGTGAATCAGTAAGAATCTATAAAACGTTTAAGCAATTAACTCTTTTATTTTTTGAAAATGTTAATTTAGAATAATAATTTACTATAATCATCGTAATTTATGGTAATGTATTCAAATGGAAGACATCGGGTATAAGAAAGTTCAACAAGCATTTCGTTCCCTATTTTTATGCTATCTCAGTGGTCATTAAACAGGAAGATTTATACTCTAAATGGCTTAAAATGAAAGAAAGAGAAATTATTCGAATGTTGCAAAAAATCATTATCTACCGGTATTCATTAATCATGTTTCTCGATGCAAAGGTAAAATCGTCTAACAAATACGCATAAGTTTTATAAATGAAACAGGTGGAAACGTTATTTTAAAAATCATTACAGTAATAAGACAGAGAGATTCAGAAAATCTTCAAAGAAATGATAAAAGAAAATAGATATTAGTCTAAGTGATGAAATAATATTTTTCTATAAAATTAAAAAATACAGATGGAAAGTACTACAAGTTTGATGAAAATAAATTTGCCACTCGGATGTAAAAACTTACGACGATTTCTTGTAGGTCCAAACGTTGGAGACTTTTTTTTCTAGAGGAGCTTCGCACGGATGTTACATTCGACGACTTCATGTCCAGATCATAACACACTTTTAGTCGAATATGGTGGTAAGATGACTAAAATGTAGATGTCAAATTTTTGGAGGCATTCAGATGTTATACAACCCAGATGTTAAACAAGCTCTCACAGTCGGATGTGTAGTTGAAAATTTTATAAATTAGATGGAACATTTTCATCTGATCACCACATCCGATTATGAGAGCTTGTTTAACATCTGAATGAAATTCATTTAGGAAGAGTCGCCAACGTTTGGCATCTACATTTAAGTCATCTTCTAACCATATTCGACTAAAAGTGTGTTATAATCTGGACATGAGGTCATCGAATGCCAACATCCATATAGGCATGAGGTCATCGAGTGCAGAGTTCCTATAGGGAAAAAAGTCCCCAACGTTTAGAACTTCAAGAAGTCGTCGTGAGATTTTACATCCGAAAGGGCAAATTTATTTTCAACAAACTTAAAGCACTTTTCATCTGTATTTTCTTATTTTATGGAAAAATATTATTTCATCACTTAGATTAAATGATAAAAGAATTAATTTTTAACTTTATTAGAAATTGATGGATAATTTGTGTTCATGAATTGATACTGTCATGGTGGGTTCCTATGAAGAATTGTTATAAACTTTTATCTTTCCTTGTTAGCACGCAATAGGATTTTAAAAGTCGAAGAAGTCAGCATGTTTTCAGGGCCTAAAATGTACTAGCTTTATCTCTATGATTGCGTCGTGTTCCCAAATATTTTGTTTCGGTATCATTATTTGGTTAAAAAATCATAAAGACAGGGAGGATATCGCCTACGAATGGATTAAAATGGCAATAACGGAATCTGGAAAGGGTGGTGAGCCAAATTCCTCACGCAGTAGATTATGGGTAAGCATAAGCCTACCTTAGCAACAGCTTAACACGCAGGATAACATGCAACAATATAGCGGTTATGAAGTAAGACTAGTTCAATCTCTGTGGCATGAAGGTTCAATATATCTTGATTGTTCATCTGCACCAAAGAATCTTCCCTGAATACAGAAGCTGATTCACCGAAGTGCCGTACGATCTTAGAGGAGGTCAAACCATAACAACTTCTTATCTCGTGTAGATCTTTGCTAGTAACAAAATTTATATCCACTTGTTCCAATTTGCATATACTTATAAGATAGGCTATTTTAGGGAGAGGTAGTGTCTGCCCTTTCCTACGCGAAATGCTCCTATTCGTGAATAATTGAGTAGTCCAAATCAGCCGTTAATAATTTATTGAAACGTGATTCGAATTCGCGACATAAAGACAGGATACCAATTACATATAAATGGAATCTTTGTTTTACAATACGAATTTTTAAATTCGACTAATTTCGCCTTTATTGCTTGGGTTTTTCAAGGTTAAAATTCAGAGGAGTTACAGCTAGTTATTTACATTGATGAGGCATTAGTGATTCATGAATGCTGTTGGTTGAGGTTATCTGAATACATATGGTTAGTTAGAGAGGTTATCTGGAAAACACGGACCTATAACTTCAACAATGCCGATTGAAGCCTCCCGAAGGAAATATACTACTTCAAAGCGTAAGTGGTGCATAAGGGCATCCAATGAGCATGTTTTTGTGCAAATGTTTGAAAAGAAAGATGCAATAATGGCAAGATAAATATAAAAATAAATGCCCATACTCCTAACGAAGGGTCGCAGAAACTGTCGGAGTAAAGCAGACGATCATGACTCGCATCATCAATGAAAATTTAGAACAGGCATACTGAAAAGAGTTTGCTTGCACATCGCCAAGCCACATCACCGAGCACAGGACCATGCATCAAATCAGCGCTGCGTAAGATATTAGATGAAGCGGATATTCAAGTAACAGACTTTGGAGGCATTGTTGAAGTTAATCTTCCCAGCGACATCACTGAATGCGGCATCTTTGGGTTATTAAACAAGTACGATGACCTTGAAATAATACACGAACTTTGGAAAATCTGTAATGAATCATAGGGTGCTATTCACTTTGTACTCTTTATCGATCCCTTTTAAAGTGAAACCGAAAGAATGTAATAGAAATTATCTAGGGCGATAGTCCGAAGATAGAGCTCATAGATAGAGGTCCAAGGAAGGGCCTTCTTGTTGATGATGAAAGGAGATCCAAGGACACCAACATTGTTCACAAGATGTGATTTGCAATGATAAACTTGTTAATACCCGCTACCCGTTTTTTCTTCGGAAACTATCTCTCCAGAAGTCCTTAATGGTAAGATCGAAAAAGAAGCACTCGATGCCAATATGGGATAAGTAAATTGATGAACAGTGTGAAATGCTGAATTATGTGAAATTAAATTTAAAGTGGCCATGGAATTTCGGCCCTATAGTTGGCAGATAGAAAACCTTAGACACTGACAACATTCTGGAAGCCTATGGTTTTTTGATAATTTACTATAAGGAAAACACTGCTACTACTACATTAACTTAAACTCTACATTGATTGGCCATATTACTATGACTACCCATCAGTATTTCGTTGGGTCATGTTTTGCCGATGTAACTTGATCAGGATGAACTTGATCAGCAACGATACTTAGGTATATTGTGCTATTCAGACATTGTTCCACACGAATGAAAGGGCCCAAATCATGCCAGGAAAACATGCCCCAAACCATAACACTGCCCCCACCAGCTTGAAGAGTACAACAAGACTTTTTTCTAATC
This sequence comes from Rhysida immarginata, assembly GCA_023313115.1. Taxonomy (NCBI): domain Eukaryota; kingdom Metazoa; phylum Arthropoda; class Chilopoda; order Scolopendromorpha; family Scolopendridae; genus Rhysida; species Rhysida immarginata. The sequence continues at coordinate 576 of JAHWFO010096124.1, read as the reverse complement.
CTTGTTTTCCGGTGCATATTGGAGACATTTATCTTGTTAACTGCAGACAGCAAAGGTGTTCGAACAGGCCTTCGGCTTACATAATCCATATTACGCAGTGTACGCCGAACAGTGCGTTCAGAGATTTGAGAGGAACCCTGATTAAGGTCTGTAGTAATTTGAAGCACTGTTGCCCTTCTGCTCTCTTGTACCAGTCTTGCCACTCTCCGTTTTGACAGAACATTGACTAGTCGCTGTCGGCCAACTTGCATGTTCAGAACCAGTTTTCCGGATGACAGTCCAGTCTTTAAGTACTTTAATAACAGCTGCTCTTGAATATTTAACGAATTCAGCTGTTTTCCTGATGCTCGTTCCATGGTTCCGAGCACCAACAATCATCCAACGTTCAAAGGCTGTTACCCATATCTTCAGAAACAAATCACTTCTACTTTCGTAGTAAATAACCTACTTCCCTATTTATAATGGCATGGCCCTCTTCAGCGCGAAATCATAACAATCTGACGAGTCAGTGTATATTTGATGGAATTCGTCAATTACTGCTTAGAAGGACGATATGCTATTGAGGCTTGATCCTTT
>JAHWFO010096118.1:0-17488 GCA_023313115.1 Rhysida immarginata | reverse complement strand
TTTTTTTTTTAAACTGTTTGAAGTAACTTGTTTGTGCAGTTCACCACATGATTGTGGGTGATTGGTTGGTCCGATTTGGATGATTTTTTTTTTGTTTTGTTTGTTTTTTTATGCTGAACAAGTTTGCAATTGGGTTTTTTTTCTCTATCCCTTACGGTTTTTGAGATAAATTTTGAATGTGTCCTAATTTGCATATTTGGGATGATGAAAAGTGCACCATGGGATAGGCCACCCACAACTTCCTATTCATTGGATTCATCAAAATTGACGTTAGAATTTGACTGTTTGACGTCAGAATTTGAAGTAACATTTTGATGCTAAAACGATTGGCGAAAACGTACTTAATAACGTTATATTCGCTCATAGCTCGTCATTACGAATGGTTTGATGTATTATCTGCTAAACTTTAACATTGAAAATTTCTAGGGGTACCAGAATAATACCATCTTCGAAATTAGAGCACGTGCAATTGTACGATAAATGGTTCGTGCAATGAACCATATTAAAGATTGGCAAAAAGAGATTTTGAAAATCTTTCATAGTGTTTGAGAAGAGCTAGTTACAGACAAACAGACAGACGGATAGACACATTTCCCCATGTAATAGCTTACAGCATCTTTCGGTACTTAATAAAAATGGTTAATTTTACATCTCCTTCATTGGAAGCAAGGCAAGCCTAATCAATTAATACGTTAATGAAAAGGTCTAGGCAGTGGAATTATATCTTCCTAACCTTTTGTTGTGGTCATTAAAATTGGGAGATAAGAGAGATATATCAGTCCCCCGCTATGGTGAAATAATTTCATTATACGTGGTGTAATTTTTAATAACCGTAATGATCGCGTAGATTTTCCTGGCTTCCGGTGACAGAAATGTGGTAGATTTTCCTTTGATTAGTGTGGAAATATTTAAGAAAATTGAAAGAAACTTTTAACCTTTTCTGTGTGAATTACTTGAAGTAAGCTGTATACGATAAATTCTAATGGTGCGTTATGCAGTTATTTCCAAAAGACACATTCATAAAATACTTCGAAAATGAATGCAGAGAAGCATGGAAAAGCTTTTATTTCATTTCAAATTTATTAATACTTTTTTATTATGTATAAAATTCTTAATCTCATCATTAGCTTTCTATTAAAATAAATTACTAATAAATATTTAATAAATAAAAGTGTATTCAATAATATTTACATATTAGGAAAGATAGCCACAAGAATTTTATCGCTACTGCCTGTATTTTAATAAAACTTTACATACGCAAAGAATATGCTGCATTCATGAAAAGATTATAACAGTGCATATTTTTATTTCATTCAATATTTCTTGAATTTATAATCCCAGATAGCAGATCCCCATCTGGTCCTGTGGCTGAGTTTGCTGAGATCAGTACAGTCTTTGTGGATGATAAGGTAGTAATTGCCGCATCAATATCGCCCGAAAGCCAACCGAGACCATTCAATGGAATTTCCAAATCTTTGGCTTTAGAGAACACTTCCCGCATGAAGAGCATAAGATTCCCTCCAGCAGTGACCTGTAAAAAGTGGAATAAATTGAAATCAAAAATTTTACAGAGTGTCGCTTTTAAGCCGAACCCGGATTTCCATGATAACTTTAACAATAATGAAGATAATAATATAATTATTCTTTATTAATATAAGAGAGGCGTTCAAATTTGACTTGAACTTCATTTTTTTTAAGACCAGGAAACTACAAAACACACACACACACACACCTTCACCCACACACACACACACACACACACACACACACACACACGCACACACCAGTTATTTCTCAAAGAACTCTCCTTGCTTCTCTACACATTTTTTCCAGCGTTTCGTGAGCATATAGATATCGGTTCTGTAGAAATCTTCAGGCTGATGTCGAAACCACGTCAAGACAGCCTTTTCACTTCCTCATTGGAGCCGAATCTCTGCCCTCCAAAAAACTCTCTCAATGGTCCAAAAAGGTGATAATCGCAAGGGGAGAGATCCGGCCTGTAAGGAGGATGTGGTAACATGTCTCATTTAAGTCCCATCCGTGTGTCCATAGTTAGTTTGTCTGTGTGTGGTCTAGCATTGTCTTGCAGAAAACAAACACCACTGGTAGGAGTCCTGGTTGCTTTTTCCTTAGTGCCAGCTTCATGGACGTCCTCAAAAAATCGGTTGTCATGGCAAGCGGATGAGGGTGATGCATTTGCATGACAGGTGGTAGTTGCCATCCCAACAATAAAAGTTTAGATTTTTACAACAATGAAATTTACAAAAAATAAAGCCCAGATTAAATTTGAATGCCCCTCGTAATCACTAATAATTTTCTAATATCAGAAAAAATAGATGGAAAAATTCCACGTCCTGGATTCTAAGCAGGAAACACGAGTATCACGCTCGTTGCCTCTAACAATTGGGTTATCGTGGATATATTTCAGCAAGATTGTCTCTAGGTGTCCTATAAAGTAGTCAAGATGATAGGGTGGGCACCCAGCTCGCAGATCGGGAATTCCTTCTTTCCAGGCCAACGGAAGAGTTGATGAACGCACATAAGAAATTAATAAATGGAAACTGGAGATAATGCTCGATAGTCCAATTGGTAGAGGCAACGTGTGTGATATTTGTGGTTCCTGGTTCGAATCTAGGGAGTGGAATTTTTCCTTCCATTTTTTCTGATAATATCATTACCTTATGCTTCTTCAAAAGATAATACGCGTACTGAACTGTATTTTTTCTACCTTTCTACTTATTGTATATTCTCTATGAGCTTTTAAAACTTTGAATTAAAACCTACACAACACCTGATCCTAATGTATTGTGATATTAAGTAAACTCGCTTATAACGTAAATTTCTTTTCGGTCCTGACAATTATCTTAAAACCAAGTTCGATTGCATTAAAAATGATCGATTTTATATTTAATTAAAATTTAATTTAAAATTAAGGAAAACTTCATTATCCCAGTCAAATAGTGGGGCAAGGACGTCAATGAAGGCAAAAAGAATAAAACTTACTAATTTAAGTGCATTATTCGTTGATGTAAGGTCTCCAGATACTGAAGAGAAAACTGTAATAAGAGAAGTGCCACGACTTAAGAAGTCACCACCAATTTGGGATAAAACTGATGCAAGCGTCTCACTTTCGCGGGACAATTTTTCACTGAGAACGTTCAGTTGGTTGACACAGTCGGTGACTTTAGTCATCGACCTCAACGCCGATGTTAATGGACTAGTGTCGATCGAAGGCAATATGGGCAACGAGGGAACCGATGCCACTGAGCTCACAGAGCTTGAACCGCACGATGAAACGTCTCCAATTCTTTCCATTAAGAAAACAGCAGCGATCATCAATGGTATTGCGTACGCCATTTTATACACTGAAAAGATAAAACATTTTTAGAAAATGAAAAGGCTCGATTAGACATTTAAGTTTTAATAATTCAATCTTACTATTTTAATTCATTCTAACTTACTTTGGTAAATAATTTTAGAATGTAATAATTAAAGTAATTTGGTTTATTCATTCTTAGCATTGAAAATGTCCAATGGTACCATAATGATATCATTAGCATAGGTACCACTGAATTAAATTCGACCATCATCGAACTGTATTTATCGATTGTCAAAGAACGTACTTAATAACTGTATATTCCCGGCTAGCTCGTCGTTACGAGTTGTTTGATGTATTACTTGCTATATCTTCACTTTGAAAGTTTTAGGAATGTCATAATGGTACCAGTAGAGCACCTTGCATTGTATCGGTTCCAATCATCTTCGAGCTGGTTCATGCGCTGAACTGGTTCGTTATATTCGCCGCTAGCTTGTCGTTAACAATTGTTTGATGTATTACTTAATATACAGGGTATAACATAGAGGTTCATCACATTTCAATCGTAAATAACTCGGCAACTGTTGGACGAAGGTCAATGAGCCACACACCATTTGAATGCCGATAGAGGTCTCTAGCGTGCATCTAGAAGACGCAGGAAGGTCCCGTCATTTACTGTCAAGATGGTGAACGCACAACCAAGCGGCCACCTCAATCCCCAGATCGAAGATTTACTGTTTGCGGCTTCTTCTTGTGGAAATATGTAAAACACCGTGTTTTTGTGCCCGCTTTCCGGCAAATTTGGAGGAGCTAAAAACTCGAATAATAGCCGCCATTCGTGAAGTGACTCCAGATATTCTTCAGCAGGTATGGGAAGAATTTGATTAATGGCTAGATGTGTGCCGTGCAGCAGGAGGAGGACACATCGAACGCTTATAAACAAAACTTAAGATTATTCCAAATATTTCAATATGTCGCCCATCTCTGTGTCTTCATTTTTTTTTAAATATAGATTCTTGAAATGTGATGAAACTTTCTGTTACACCCTGTATCTTAGCAATGAAAATCTGCAGCAGGGGTTACCAAATTGATAGCATTAGAGCAGATGCTAATGTACCGATTTCGACCATCTTCGAAACGGTTCTTGCGATGAACCATATTTATCCCATACGCTTCGACAAGATCGAGTTACAGACGGACAGAGAGACAGACAGACGGATAGACACGTTTCCCCCCAGTAATAGCATAAAGCTCGGTACACGATGATGACATAGGTGCAAGCGCACTGTCACTATGAGCAAACAAGATTATATTTATTATGTGACCCCTATAACAAGTGGTAGAGCTGTAACTAAAAATTAGTAAAATGTGGGTTGTTCTAGTTAAAATGTATAGTTAATAGCATTAAGTTAAATGTGGAGATATTTAAATCAACTCTTAAGTGACATTATATGCAAATGCAAGAAGAGCTAAAAGGAGTTAATCTGCCAAAAATCTATGTGGTAAAACATCAAATCTGTCAAATGGGACAAGAGTTCTAGGAAGAGCTGTGTTTGTAAATCATGCTTCGTCTCAAGTCACACAACCGCCTTCTATGAGGATAGAGATATTTAATTATTTGAACGGTGCGTAGAGCACTTCACAGTATGCGTCACCATGGTAATGCAGCCATTGATCACCAAGCAGTAAAGAGAAAAAACATAAGAGAAATCATATCACTAATTGTACTAAAGAAGCATATACACCGTATTTTGACTATTCTGTTGGGCTTCCCATAGTTCGGCACCCTCTGCTCAGGCAATTTACCTAAATGGCATCTGCTATCTCATTTAGTGTGTCGGGAGTCTTTTGACTACCGCAGTGATTCTTTTGTTTTGATGTTCAAGTAAAAAAAAAATTACAAAAAATTTACAAATGATCTTCCAAAAAATTTTAATCCATGAAAGTCAGAAAGTCAAAATGACGTTGATTTAATCTTGCACAAATTGCAGAAGAATAAGAATCACGCAACGATGATCTAAGGCTATCAAAACAGCGCGCTAAAATTCTTAATTCCAGACTGCAGCAGTGGAATCTTCCAGCAAAATGTATTAACGTTACAAGTTTTAGAAATAAAACTATGACTATGTGTTTTGAGATAAAACATTCTATGTGCGTTTGCATTGACGTAGAATGTTTTGTTGCTTGAACTTAGAGTGCACCATGAATCATACGAGCATTGGGCCATTGAAAGAGGCGTGCACAAACGATTCATCAAATACTAGCATAAAAATAAGGTGTGCACAAACGATTGTCACTGATTGAACATTTTTTTTTTATTTCTCGTAACGATGAGATGAGAACAAATATTACATTGGATGAAAAGTCCGAGTTAAGCAACTTACATTACAAATGTTCAATGTGCGACCCTCTGGTGATACGCCACACGTTCATTCGGTAGTTCATTTTCTCCCGCAGTGGTGTCAATGCCTCTTCTGTGGCTGATTGAATGTTGCAACAACACGGTGTAGATCGGTCGGTAGCGGTAGTATGTAAACATCGTCTTTGAGAAATCTCCAAAGAAAAATCATATGGGGTGAGATCGGCAGAACGTGGCGCCGCGATAGAAATTGGTCCCGCAGACCTCTTTTGCGCGCGGCATTGAGAGGAACAACGAATTTGACGCGTATGGTTAAAATCTGTCACAGTTCTTCCTTCATCCAAGGTAGCATTTGTCCTCATACTCATACCCCACCGCTACGAGAAATAAAAAATTGTTCATGCTGCGCTATTCTTTTGTGCACACCTTCTACTCCATAATGGCAACAAACTCCCTTCAGCTTATAAAGTGGATGCGAAAGAAACTTATGGGAGTTTAGCAGTTCTGATTCTAAAGATCTTAAGTATACAGAAAGTATGTGGTACATTTGCTGTGATCTGAATGTACATTAGGGTATTGCATTGTATGCTTAGATGTTCGAAAAGAATAATTATTGTTGCTTTTATACACTTAAGGAATAGTAGGCATACAAGGCATCACTACAAAAGAGAAGTGACCTGAAATATAAAATGTTGTGCCAGATCATTAAAAACAAACAAAAAATAATTTTCTGCTTGTTGATCCGAAGAATAAGTTTATTTTACCTCCTTTACATATCAAACTTGTCTAATGAAAATTTTTATGACACTCGAGGTTCCTGGTTCGAATCCAGGTCGCAGAAATTTTCCTTACATTTTTTCAATAATATCATTACCTAATGTTTGGAGGTTCATCCGCAGTTTATATTTATTATTTATTTTGTGAGTTCATCAAACTTTCTGATGGTTGGATAGGAGAAATTCTCGATCTGTGACCGGGTGCCCGCTTCCCATTGGGCTTTCCACCTTGACAACTTGGTTGTCTTTAAGACACTTAGTGACAGCATGGCTGTAGAGTTCTCACACTATAAGGTGAAATGGAAGAATTCACTTTATCGCGCTCAATAGGCAGAGATGCCATAGAGATAGTATATTTTATACCCTCATGCGCGATCTGTGAGCTGCTTTTTTTCACTCAAGCCTGCTTGCAACCGGTCGTTGCAGCCTATTGTTGAATTGCCAGGATTTAAGAAAATTAGAGCATTGTAAAAAAATTTTCCCTACCTATCCCTACCTATTCAGCGCGATAAAGTAAATTCTTCCATTTCACTTTACAATGTGAGAACTCTCCGGGTGTCTGCGATAGCCCAATTGGTGGAGGCGTCGAGCATATGACACGCGAGGTTCCTGGCTCGAAACCAGGTCGCAGAATTTTTCCCTCCATTTTTTCAAATAATATCATTACAATGACCTGTTGAAAAAGTACAAGGACATTAGAGGATAAAATGTCCTTTAAGTTCAGTCTCTCCAATAAATCACCCAATTACTCTGAAAGTTAAATCATTTTTGTCTTCTATACATGCCACGTACCAGCTTTCGGGTCAACTGCATATTTCCTTCTTGGTGCATATTTTTTTTTTGTCAAAGAATACCTTACTGTGAAAACATGTTTAGCTATTTGTTTTGCCGATAGTCTCTTATAGACTTATAGTTCCGCAGTTTCTTGCCCTTGGCGTATTTCCTAAATATAAATATTTGTTTTTTCCTCTTAATATGTAGTTTTTTTTTATTTACATGTAATTTTCGGGATAGCAGTTTATGTAATTAGCCTCTTGCCAATAACAATCCTGTCTCTTGTCACGCTTATCCCAAAATTAGTTGAACCCTATGGGTAGTCTTCAGGTTAATAATGATGAAACAAAGCTGTTGTTCACGACTACTTTTTATTTACTGCTAGCGGACCCGACAATGCTTCGCTATTACAAAATAAATGCAATTAAAGTTCTATATCGAATCTAATCTAACCTACCTATCGGATTTAATTCAAACCACTCTCTAAACATTCCTGGCACTAATAAGAACAAACTCTAAAATTTTCAACGGAATCAGTCGGGTAATTTTTGAGTCCATAAGGCACACGTGTAGCGTACCCCCGCCCCCACAATATGACCTATAAGGTCCTAACGTTCGAAGAACGACCCCGGGGTGGAAGATTGCTAAGGTTCGAGACAGATTTTAATTGAAAGAAACCACGATACTGCTGTATTCCATTAGAACGACATACATTTTATTATCATTAGACAATCTATATTTTTGACTACACCTTACCAAAACTTTACTCTTAATTCACTAAGGTCTTTTGGGCCCCAACTATTAAGTAAAACGACCAATCATTAGGACTTAACGCTATATATTTACATATCAATTACAATAAGTAACCGGCACACCTGCCTGTGTAATAGGTGAAGCGGGGGTTCATTCGTGCGTTGGCAGTGCTGACTAACTGGATACTGTCACGGAATTTTAATTATTCCGATGGCATAAGTGATCGTCTGCGCTCCAGAGTATTTGTAAATTCAGATCGAAAACGAAATCACCATCGGGCGCGTGATCAGGAGCATCATCTCGCAGCAGCCAATGGGAGGGAAGCGAGCCTCTCTCCCGCGAGCTCGTGGAAAAGACGTCGACGGAGAGGGGGAAGGAATTTAGCGTCTACCGAGGAAGAACAGCCCAAAAAGAAGCTCCTCACTGAGAGCGACAGAGAACTTGGAATTTATATGGTTTTGCCAAAGCCAGAGAGAAAGGCTCGTTCCTGTGCGCTTTCGTCGGAGACGACTACGGAGGCGGCGAGTGCCTCGTCGTTGGATTCTTTGCCGTGCCGAGAAGCATCGCTGGCGGAGAATGTTTACGCAACAAATTGCGTGCCGTCGCCGGTTAGCAAAGGAGAATCCATGATTTGCTACGTAGTACCTCAGGAGCTACACTTTACAGCTGTTTATCAACTATACACGTTGGTGAGTGTATCTTTTACCACAGGCCTTATAGCCGATGTTGTCCGAAATTCTTTCCCCGAGTTAAGTCGCCGTAGTTTGCAATTTAACACGCGAGTGTGCGGGTTTTGGCCCGGAGGCATGGCGGCGTATTTCCGGAGCGACCTCGGCTTCGTATTTTTGCAATCCTAAATGGAATGTGTGTTATCATAATGTATGGTGTAGTATTGTATTATAATACAGCCACTTAGCCTGAATTTTCTTATTTGGTGCGTTTTGTTTTCACTTAAAATGTTGCATTAATATGATATTTATGTTTATGGTTTCCACAGGTGTCATTTGTGACCTCATGTAGAATTATGTGTGGAAAGTTTATCTCAATGATGTGTAAATAGTTTGGAACCTATTTCATTGATAATACTTTGACTATTAGACTTTACCGGACTTGGAACTTTACTATTTGTGACTTACAATTATCATTACCCGTCAAATTATTATTTATATTTGTATGGACAGTGAACTTTCGTGAGTGCGCCGTTTTGAGCTTTTGTTTGCTCTTGTGTACTATTCGAAGTGCTGTATAACCTGTTTTTATTTGCTAGAGGCATTTGCCGTAAATCACAATATTTGCATTTAGTTTTAAAACTTATTTGCCGTATTGTCATTTTGTATTTAATTTTTTGTTAGCTGGTAATGTCGACTATAGCCATTTGATTTTAAGGTCGACCCAGCTAAAGTGCTATTTATAAGTTTAGCTTATCTCTTATGGGATTTACTTTTAGGATATACAGATCTTGTGTTGTTATTAAATGATTGTATCTTGAGATTAATGATAATTTTGCTTAATATTTATTTTATTGCAAGTTGTCATTTGAAGTCATTTATTACTTATAGCTTTGTGTGATTTGTTTAACTCTTAAGCATATTTCTGTATTTGTTTGACAAATTTATATTACAAGGTTTTTGGATTATAGGCCTTGAATGTTTTTTACTGCTAGCATAAGTGAACCTTGAGGCTTTGATTTAACTTGCAAGTTTAATAGTTAAGCTTAGACTTAGGTATTACTTTGAGGTGTGCCTTAATTATAAGATAATTTCTTATTTACATTTTTCCGTTATTTATTTAGCAGTGATGTGATTTGTTTTCGTTATCTCATTTATTGGTTGTGAGGTTCTTGTTTGGTTCCTCACGTAATTGAACATTTTATTTCATATTAATAAACTTCATTATTTACTTTTATTTAATTTTTGTGTGCTGTTGCATGTTATTAAAATTTCCACTGCGCTACTCCTAAATTTATCTTTAATACATGTGACAGATACTTAATCAGGGTAAGGGTGGCTGATATAGAACTACGCACTCCCGGATCAAATATTCTACTTTCCTACGCATTGAAGCGTGATGCACTTCCTTTACTGTACATGTAGGGGGGAAGAACAGAAACCCCTCTTGGCGAGTGTAGTCCTCATGTCTCCCACACACCCACTGGCGAGCTTGAGCTTATCCTTCAAACGGTAAACAACATACAGTTACAGGAGCCTGCCCACTATTCCAGCAAACGTACCCGTTATATTTTACTATGCGACTGTCAACTGACTTAAACCTCTAGACCCCTTTACAACAGGGTGCTTAATAGGTATAGCTGAATTTAATCATATTAGTATTCCTAAACAGTTACAAACGGAATTGTGAAATTTTAGCATTAGCAGTTCACAGTACGGTTGAGCTTAAACAATTCTCGAGCGCAGTTGTCACGGCTTAAAGTTCTTGCAAACATGTCAAGGGCGGGAGGACCGTTGGCATTGTAGACTTGAACAGCGGAACAAAACTGTCTAGTTGCTGCCCTCGCATTAACTAACTGTTTTATACCACTCACCAGAGATTATCGACATACTCGCCCACCTATGCTGAATCATACGAAGTTCCCGTCTGACGCTCCAGCCTCGCTTTCGCTGAACGGGCGCAGATCCATTTCGCTGGTTCCATCGTGCACCATTTCGTCCTGAGTCCTCAAATGTCTTGCTCAAGTCATCACGTTAAAGGTGTAAAGTATAAGATTGTCCCAAGAACATTATTAAAAATTGAGTTGTTTATGCAAATTACTACTATCATATTCTGCACATATTATCTTACTTTTCCTTCCGACATTCGACTCCTTTTTCCAAAGTTCATGTACACTAGTGTTTATAAAAATCGCAACACCCTGATGGAATGGTCTAATCCATATGCAATTTGCAATATTTGCATACAATGGGTCAGAGTATAAATGATTAGATTTTCAGAGTAATTGCTTGTAAGAACACCATGCCTCGACGACGACGAAGGGTACCATATCAACAGCTGACAGACTTTGAAAGAGGACGCATAATTGGTCTGCGTGAAGCGGGATGGTCGTATCGTGACATTGCTGCTCGTGTAGGACGTAATACAACGACAATTATGCGTGCATGGAGGCAGTGGAGCGAAGAGAACAGGGCACACCGAAGACCAGGCTCAGGAAGACCCAGCACGACGACACCGCGAGATGACAGACCCCTCTATCGCATGTGTGTAGTAGATCGTACAGCCACTTCCACAGTGTTAGCACAACAGCGGGGTGCTACAGTAGGCAGGACAATGTCTGCTAGCACTGTACGACGCCGTTTGATTTCCAGAGGATTGATGCCACGAGTACCATTGTTGCGGATTCCTTTGACTCAAAACCACCGGCGCCTCAGGTTGCAATGGGCCCATCAACACCAACAGTGGCAAGCTGAATGGCAACAAGTTGTGTTTTCGGATGAGTCAAGGTTTAACTTGCAGCACCATGACGGCAGGATACGAGTCAGAAGACATCGTGGCGAGCGCGACCTTCCAGAATGCATCCTGCAGCGTCATTCAGGACAAACGCCAGGGGTGATGGTGTGGGGTGCAATCAGTTACCATGGCCGTTCCCGTCTGATCAGAATCCATGGCAATCTGAACAGTGACCGGTACATCAGGGAAGTTGTGCAACCCGAGGTCATCCCCTTCCTGCGGAACCTTCCAGGCGCTGTATTCCAACAAGACAATGCCCGACCGCATGTGGCCAGAAATGTCCTCGCCTTTTTCCAAGCACATCAGACGCCCTTGTTCCCCTGGCCTGCTCGTTCACCAGACATGTGCCCAATCGAACATGTGTGGGACAGAGTTGCTTATCGATTGGCTCGTCAGACTCCTGCAGCAGCAACTGTGGATGAACTGTATACCCGTGTAGACAGAGCATGGCAGGACATTCCCCAGGCCCTTATTCAGAGCTTGTTTGACTCAATGCCACGACGTTTAGAGGCTGTAATTGCATCCCACGGTGGTTTCACCCGATACTAATGTGACAATAAAACGCATTGTATTCACCTGAAAATCTAATGGTTTCTTTTCTGACCCATGATATGCAAATGCTCCAAATTTAATGCAGATTGGGCTATTCCATCAGGGTGTTGCTATTTTTATAAACAGTAGTGTCTTTTACATGCGATTTTAAACATTTTCATCACAAAAGTACTAAACTACATTACAAGACGGAAAAATGCAATAAAACAGCTTTCGATCGATACCACGACCGAATCAAAACAACAACAAAAAAAAATCTCTTAAATTTTTACAAAAAAATTTTCACAACAAATGAAAACTCACGCACACAATTTCTCCGAAAGCGATCGCAACAATCCCCCGTTGGAAGCTGAGCAATCTTCTCGGAAAACATACTAACAATAGCTGCTCCAACAAAGGACCATTTACGATCGCCCACGGAGGATTTTTACTACTCATTCATACAACAAAACAAACAACGCGCACTTATATTTCACTATACACTACACACAGCACACACATACAACGAACACACACTCATTATAAGTACTACAAAAAAAGGCCCAACAATCGCGTAATCAACTAAATACCAAAATATTTTTAATTATACCGACCCCTACCTAGTTAAATATGTAACACACGTGACTGCTACACTGGAACGTCACACACGCACAGGAATGTTGCCTTTTATTTATACAGGGTGTTTATGAATTCCATTGCCAGACTTGGAGAGGTGGTAGGGAAGGACAAAACTAACAACTATTCTGAACACCATTTTCCCCACAAAAACGTTGTAAACGAGTTAAAAAGGTGTAAAGATCACGACCAACCCCTGTGAATGCTGCACTGTACAGCACCCGCAGAGCTGCATGAAAAGCAGGAAATTAGCAACGTAAGCACTAATTGGTGAATCATGATATGCAGTTCCGGACAATTTATTTGTTCAAATGCAGAAACGGTTATTACAATGTTACATTGAACAATTACAGCAACTGTTCGAAGTGGCGACCCTGGGCTGTGATGCAGGACGTGCATCTCCGTTGCATGTTCTGTCGCACTCTCTCAAACACTTCTGGTCTTTGCTGAACATCTCTGCAGGCGTCAAAGATTTTTGCTCTCAGCTCATCAACACTGGCTACTGGAGTAACATAAACCAGGCTTTTCAAATGACCCCGTAAGAAAAAGCCCAGTGGCGTTAAATCCGGTGATCTCAGTGGCCAGTTAATGGGGCCACCTCTACCTATCCAACATTGAGGGAAGGTTTGATCGTGAAACTCACGCACGGTCCGGGTAAAATGTGTTGGTGCTCCATCGTGCTGCAACCGCATCTGCCGTCTGACTTCCAAAGACACATCTTCCACCAGTCCAGGCAGGATATCTTGAAGAAACGTGAGGTAATGCTCTCCATTCAGGTTTGGAGGTAGTACATGCGTTTTGATTCACCAATTAGTGCTTTCGTTGCTAATTTCCTGCTTTGCATGCAGCTCTGCGGGTGCCGTGCAGTGCAGCATTCACAGGGGTTGGTCGGGATCTTTACACCTTTTAAACTCGTTTTCAACGTTTTTGTGGGAAAAATGGTATTCGGAATAGTTGTTAGTTTTGACCTTCCCTACCATCTCTCCAAGTCTGGCAGTGGAATTCATAAACACCCTGTATAGATATGGTCATTTCAGTTATATTGTAATCTAGGTATTCTACTGAATAATGATTACAAAGTAACCGAAATACGCATACAGTACAGTAAATAAAAAAATAGTTGTGGATAAGAGGTTTGTTTCGTCATCATTCAACTGCCATGATAATGTTTACAAAAATTAAGCATTCACGTAAATAAGAAATCGACAAAATATTCTAACCTTACTACAACCGTAATTTATAGATTTATCACGAAGTACTAGGTAACCACAAAAGTTCTTGCCGTTTTTAATTCCGGAAAACGAAATGATGTAAACAAAAAGTAGCGTATCGTTAGTCCCTAAAGTAATGCCCATTGGCATCTAGCACTTTCTGCCAACGTGTCTCCAGTTGATCAATGCCCTGGCTGTAAAACTTGCCGGTCTTGGACTCTAAGAAGTCCGTGAGTGCCTTTCGCAGGTCTGTATTATTGGTGTAGGATTTTCCACTAAGATGGTTGTTCAGAGAATGGAAAAGGTGATAATCCGTTGGAGCAAGATCTGGTGAGTAAGGTGGATGACACAAAGTTTCCCAGCCAAGCCGCTCTATGGTTTCCCTGGCCACCCGCGCCACATGTGGCCAGGCGATGTCATGAAGGAAGAGTACCCCTTTGTGATTTACTAATACTGGCTCCTTCTGCTGCAGTGCCTGTTGCACACGTTCCAAATGCTGGGAGTACAGGTCCCCTGTGATGGTTTGGTCAATTGATAGCAGCTTTTAATGAACCATTTGGCGTCTAGTCCACTCGATGCACTAGACTACGGGGTTCATCAGAAATGGCAAATTCTCCCGACCTGAATTTTTGGAACCAACGCCTTGCGGTGCATTCATTCACAGCATCATCCCCAAATGTAAGACACATTCGGCGACTTGATGCTCCTGCTGACAAGCCAACCGATCAAAAACACCTCCTTCGATACCTCCATTTGTCTTCACTTCTGCATGAAATGTGATTGATGTGAATGCCCATCAGCTCTGTATTTATACAGGCTAAACCTTCTTGCTCCCCCTGACAGATTTTGGACCACACTATACACTCATTTGAATATCTTCTATCACTTCCTTTATGGCAACATAAAAACGGGAAGAACTTTTGTGGTTACCTAATAAACTATCTCTGCGTACATCTTATTATTGTCGCGCGATACAAAGGCTTGGACTAAATCAAGATACTTACTTGTTATTTCCGAAATTACCCAACCTGTGAGCAATAATTCTCTCCTGCGGGAATTCACCAGGTCTTAGGACACATCCCAGATGAATTCAAAATTATTAGACATGGTACAGTTGATTTACGTTGAGTAAAAGCATTCTTGCACTTTGTTGTAACTTGAGTCGCGCATGGAGAGGAAGACTATTTCAAATTATACTACATGTGACGTATTATTGGATTACAAAGATGCCATTCAGGCATTCCTGCTCTTGTCAGGTAAAATATAAATGTACTAAAAGACTTTCATTTTTCATCATCAGAGAGGACAGAAGCAAGTCAGATTACAGTAAGCCTTCTTCATGACCAAAGCCAACCAACCTCCTCTGAGTTGACATGGGCCTCAATCAGTAAAATGTCATAATAATAATATATTAATATTCGAAAAAAATGATGCAGAAGTATGTTAAATTAAATATGAAAGTTTTAACTTTTTAGTAGTTCTTAATTTTAAAAAAGTGTTTTTTTAATGTTCGATGTTTTGATAATCATTAATAGTTGTTTGCATAAATAGAAAGGGAAGTTATTTGCATAAATAGAAAAGTCTTTGGGATTTGATTTGATATGAATTTTAAATTTAGTTTCCTCATGCTAATTCTGTAAATCCACCATCCTAACGACATCATAGATTCTCCGTTTTTAATTTAGCGTTCCGAGTGCATTTGAGTGACAGGGATCGCGGGGTAAAGATAGCTAGAAGATCAAATTGAACAAAGAAATTTCTTGAGAGCAACTCATATTATTTGATTTTAATTTTTAACAAACTCAATTTTTTTTTGCAGAAAGAAAAAAAAACTTCAGATAAAAATTTCGAGCGTGACTAAAATTTAATGAGCATTTATAAGGCTACACAGGAAAACTATGCTGTTTCTCATTTGGTCGCTCTTTCCTATGCTTTCTTTTTTTTTAGTCCTCCCACTCAAGAAAATACTATACATGACAATAGAAATGGACCCAAAACATCGGATTCATTCTGATTCGTTAAATGTTTTCCTTAGACCCTTGAGTAGCTACGCAAATTACACTAGCGCAATATAGAAAATTATTCTAGCAACAATCGAAATATTTCTATTTGCAAGTTAAATGGTAATACCGCCACGTGGAAAGTCAAAAGAAGGTGTGGCCTATAGAAATTGAATTTTAACGTAATGGTTGTTAGAAACTTCAACAACGGCTTTGAACTTAATCATTTTATCAGGATTTTTAATTTTTAATTTTTAATTTTATAAGATTCCAATATGTAAAAAAAGTGTCCGAAGATAAGATTGTCAGATAAATGCGGAAGAGGATTACAAATGGATACTTAATAATGAGTATGAATGAATTTACTACTATATTTTTAAGTCTATATTTTACACAACTATTTTACGAAGAAACACTAAATTGAGCAATTTTGAGAAGAGTATCCTAAAAATCGTGATCTATTCAAGAGACAACTTCTCTAACAGATGGCCATTGTCTTAGTTTTATTTAAATCTTCTATTATATTTTTTATATTAACTGAATGAAAAAAACGATACTTTCTATTCAAATTATACTGGAATGACACTCTTACCTTATTAATCCCAAAAGCGCATCAACATATAAATGAACTCTATCTCGCACACAAAAGAGGAGAACATGCACAAAGCTCTGTTTCAAAAGGAAAAAATTCACTGTAATAAATATTAAACGTAGGAGTTCCACAGACTGTGATATCCTAATGAATCATATTTCAGAAGGAAAAAACTAAGGGTGAAAAAAATTCGCTACGCTTGAATCATCAACCGACGATACGGATATACTACAGTGTCAGATGGTACTGATGGCACTTATATAGAGCAATGTCAGTACAACCATGTCAGATGGTATCATCAATAAAGACAGTAGATTATTCTGTTGGAAACGAAATTTGGTACCATCAATAGGTGTTTTTCAGTTGGAAACGAAATTTGATAAATCTCTGGTTAAAAATTTATTTTATAAATTGTTATGTAAGTGTTGGATGTTTTTAACTACAGTTATAAATGAGATCCACGTTTCATCCTCTCCATCTATCAGTTACGTTTGAAATGAAAAATCATGACGATAATGTACCGACAAGTTGGGAAGGTTTCACGATGACACGTGAGGGTATAGGATGTTTTTTTTAATCACGGAATAGCTGGAAGGAAAATATTTTTTCTTAAAAATATGAAACAATAATTCAAGTAATTTTAAGTTAATATTTTAAGTAATGTCGTAATTGGTATTATTATTATTGTCGGATCTTTAAATCAGTTATTGGCTTAGAAAAAAACTTGTTGATTAGAATGAAAAAAATTCTTTTTTTTTTAATTGTTAGAAAATTATATTCCTGATTTTGATTGAATACTATTTTTGCGAATATTCTGATCGACACCTATGAAACTGATCGAGCAAACATATCGAAATAGAAGAAAGAAACGTTAGATATACTCAAAGTTTCTAAATGGAGATTTAGTGACCTTGGGATATACTCTTGTGCCTCCGAAAATACCAATGCACATTCAATGTTGAAATAATGGGATCCAAATCAGTAATACTACTGTGATTAAATACGAAAATTGAAAATGCACTTTGTAAGAAAATAAATTCGAAACATTCAGTTAGAGGAAAAAAAAAAAAAAAAAAAA